>ML661898.1:4981183-5046669 GCA_007570785.1 Antilocapra americana | reverse complement strand
AGTTACCCTTTATTTTATATATCTGTATTATTATTTTCATGGGAAAATTTTATAAGTCAGCGCAGAGTCAATATTGAGAAGTCTATCTGTACTGATTAAAGTTTGCACTGTAATGAAAAGCTCTGGCCCCTGTTAGCCAAAACTCTCTTTACCATGTCATGAGGTTCATCAATAGACTTCTGAATGCAGTCTGTCTTGATGTAGATTGACTTTTTGTTTCAGAGCACCAAGTTGCTGGTCTATAAGTATGTAACAATATCTTCCTAAAGTATTTGTTTGTGTATGTACATGTGTGCAATTACCAAATTTTTGTCAAATAAAGTAGGTCAAACTGATAGCTCATGATACTAGTCTCTTAGTCACCATTAGATCAATTTTCTCTGTCTTCTTAGCAAAGTCTGGATTAAAATAGCAAATAGACCTCCTTTTTCTGATGTCACTTCTATGGCAGCAGAAAATGAATTCTGTTATGTCTTGATATATCAGCATTCACTAAAATCTTCTGCATTGAATACAACATTATTTTTATATAAAGCTTAAAAAGAGAAAACATTAAGCAGTGATATAACATATTTGTCATTTTTACAGCCTTACTCCCAACCCTTAGATGAGAAAGGTTACTTCTTCCTTAATGGATCCTTCAATGAAATATATTTATTTTTATATCCCTGTGAACTTCACGGTGTGCTGATATAGAAGAAGTTTCCATAATACCACATATTTAAATTCAGAGTTTCTTCACAGTGTCAATGAGGGAGAGACAAAGACTGACAAGAAAAAAGCCCCTCATATGAAAGGAACCAATAAATAACTTGAAAAAATAATAAGAAAAAAATTTTAAGTTATAAAAGGTAAATGGATTTACATGTGAAAAATGGCACATTTAAAATATTCTGTACAAATTTCTTCTTTTATAAACAATGTTTCATCAAAATTCTTGACATCCCATAATAACTAAATATCCTTCCACATTTTCACGTGCATCATTTCCTAAATGGTATAATAAAAGCTTTCAGTTACTCCCTCTGCATACTAACAAAAAAGTGCAATTCTTTGTTCTATGTGTGACTGCATTTGCACATTATAGAACTATGAAATATTTACAAAGGGAAGGTTAAATCAATACAGCTCTAAAATTTGTACTTCAGTCTTCAGAGATTTATTTCATCTTGATTTAATGAAGTATGAGGAGTGAGAATGTTGACATACAGAAAAAAAAATTTCAGTTTCCCCTTTATTGTACATACAGAAAATATTGAAGTAGGATTTGTTGATACCTAAGAAGTAGCTAATTATTACTCATTTGATGCTTCAACCATCATTTGAGAAATCTCATAGTGAAAAATAGACACAAACTATTGAAAAGAGAAAAATGTGAGGCATATTATAGTAAAGAAATACTGTGCCTTTATATAACTTAGCTTGTCACACTTTTAAAGTATTTTGTATTTTAAAATTCTACTTAATTTTTATAGTACAAAAGTAAAAACAGAATTGTATCAGTTATTTGTAACACATTATGCTTATAACATTCTTTAGATTTAATGTGTTTGCTTTTCATATACTGATTATTTATGCTTACATATCTTATTAGTATATACGAGAGCTATGGATATAAATCTCCCTATAGCAGTATAAGACTACTCTCAATAAACAGAGCAGAAACATTTCCTTTTATTTGTAGAAACAGCCAATCTCACAGTTTGTTCCAGTGAGAGCTTTAATGAGGATGTATAAAAATTGGAGGAGAGAAGTAAAGAGCTTTGTATAACGTATTTTTTAATAAACAAGTAAAACATACTCAGAATAAATAATAAGTATTTATAAAAAGACATGGTACACAGATACAGAGAACAAACTAGTGACAACTAATGGGAAGAGGAATGGAAGAGGGGCAAGAAAGAGTAGGGGATAAAGAGGTATAAACTGTTGTGTATACAGTAAATAAGCTACAAGATATATTGTACAACACAAGGAATATAGCCAATATTTTAAAATTACTATGAATGGAGTATAACCTTTAAAAATTGTGAATCACAGTATGATGCACACCTGTAACTTATATAAAACTGTATATCAATTGTATCTCAATAAATAAATGTTCAAAAGAGCTGAGAATAACAATATCAAAATAATAACTAAGCAAAAAAGGCATAAGATGTATAAAGATGAAATATAACTTGCTTCTTTTATAGAACTGATCTTTTCAAGTTCACATTGTTACATATTATATATTTTCCATTACATCATATAAACTAGAAAAGTTCTCAACAAGTAACAAAATTAAAAGATCAGACTGTCAGAAATGCTAGCCATAGATGCTATGGCTATTTGAAAGATATTTAAAAGATCCAAGGTCTGTAAACTCTTGATGTAAAGGAGATCAATGGGAAAGAATAAAATTTTGGTAAACCAACAGTTCTAGTTCTGACAATGATTTCCTCTGTGACCTCTAAGGTAAGTCTCCTTATCTCCCTGAACCCTAGTTAGAGTCCTGTGAAAGATAAATAAACCTGATTTCCTGCTTACCTCACATAACTATTTCAAAGATCCAAAGATACTATAAAGTAGTTTGCAGTTGGCTTCGTAATTCTGAGGGGAGATCAAAATCAGTTTCACCTCCATATTATGCATCGGTGAAGTTTCTATTAAAACAACTCAGAAGTAATTAAAAGCTATTTATTGATCACAGATTCCCCAGCACACACCTGTTAGAAGACTAATGACCGGGTCCCTTGAGAGTGCAGTAGTGGAAAGAGGAAGTGGATATTAAATGCGAGAAGTGAAGCAAAGAAATTTCATTGCAGGAAACTAAACATAATTTTTTAATATCCATATTCAGCTAGAAATGCTTATGTCATATTTTATTATATTTCACATGGGTCTCTTAATTAAGTAATAATGTTATTATGTGACTGGGCCAATGTTCCCCAGAAAATAGAACAATAGAAATAGCTTTAAGTGTTAATGTGTAATTAGAGACTGCAGTACCAGGGAGCAGAAGAAAAGACACAAAGAGAGTAAAGCAGGAATGAAGAGGGGAAGATTAAGAGAATGTGTTATCAGGTGGCTGCCAACAAATGCAATCAATTGCTTGATTTCTTGAGGGCTTCCTCTGAGAGAACATATGTATAGACTAAATCTCAGGACCATTCTTTGAGCACACAGATAATGAGGAAAAGGTAAAGGGAAGTAATTTCCTACTAACTTCCATCAGAGTTTTCGCTATACTAGCTATTAATTCTTGCTGCCTCTCAGAAGTAACTGTCCATGTTTAATAAACAGGAAAGCCCTGAGGCAGAGGTGAGAGACTATATGACCTGAGATTCAGTTCAGTTCAGTTGCTCAGTCATGTGCAATTCTTTGTGACCCTATTGACTGCAGCATGCCAGGCTTCCCTGTCTATCACCAACTTGTGGAGCTTATTCAAACTCATGTCCATCAAGTTGGTGATGTCTTCCAACCATCTCATCCTTTGTCATCCTCTCTCCTCCTGCCTTTAATCCTTCCCAGCATCAAGGTCTTTTCAAATGAGTCAGATCTTCACATCAGGTGGCCAAAGGACTGGAGTTTCAGCTTCAGCATTAGTCTTTCCAATGAATATTCAGGACTGATTTCGTTTAGGATGGACTGGTTAGAATTTCTTGCAATCCAAGGGACTCTCAAGAGTCTTCTCCAATACCACATTTCAAAAGCATCAATTCTTCAGCACTCAGCTTTCTTTATAGTATAGCTCTCACATCCATACATAACTACTGGAAAAACCATAGCTTTGACTAGATGGACTTTTGTTGGCAAAGTAACATCTCTGCTTCTTAATATGCTATCTAGGTTGATCAAACTTTTCTTCGAAGGAGCAAGCGTGTTTTAATTTCATGGCTGCAGTCACCATCTGCAGTGATTTTGGAGTCCCCCAAAATATGAAGTGATGGGACCAGATGCCATGATGTTAGTTTTCTGAAGGTTGAGTTTTAAGCCAACTTTTGCACTCTCCCCTTTCACTTTCATTAAGAGGCTCTTTAGTTATTCTTCGCATTCTGCCATAAGTGAAGTGTCCTCTGCATATGTGAAGTTATTGATATTTTTCCCAACAATCTTGATTCCAGCTTGTGCTTCACCCAGTTAAGCAACTCATGATGTACTCTGCATATAAGTTAAATAAGCAGGGTGACAATATACAGCCTTGATGTACTCCTTTCCCAATTTGGAACCAGTCTGTTCCATGTCCAGTTCTCACTATTGCTTCTTGACCTGGGTACAGATGTCTCAGGAGGCAGGTCAGATGATATGGTATTCCCATCTCTTTCAGAATTCTCCACAGTTTGTTGTGATCCACACAGTTGAAGGCTTTGGGATAGTCAATAAAGGAGACATAGATGTTTTTCTGGAACTCTCTTGTTTTTTTGATGATCCAGTAAATGTTGGCAATTTGATCTCTGGTTCCTCTGCCTTTTCTAAAACCAGCTTGAACATCAGGAAGTTCATGGTTCATGTACTATTGAAGCCTGGCTTTGGGAATTTTGAGCATTACTTTGCTAGTGTGTGAGATGAGTGCAATTGTGCAGTAGTTTGAGCATTCTTTTGTATTGCCTTTCTTTGGGACTGGAATGAAAACTGACCTTTTCCAGTCCTGTGGCCACTGCTGAGTTTCCCAAATTTGCTGGCATATTGAGTGCGGCACTTTCACAGAATCATCTTTTAGGATTTGAAATAGTCAACTGGAATTCCATCACCTCCACTAGCTTTGTACGTAGTGAGCTTCCCAAGGCCCACTTGACTTCCCATTCCAGGGTGTCTGGCTCTAGGTGAGTGATCACAATATTGTGATTATCTGTGTCATGAAGGTCTTTTTTGTATAGATCTTCTGTGTATTCTTCCGACTTCTTCTTAAAATCTTCTGCTTCTGTTAGGTCCACACCATTTCTGTCCTTTATTTTGTCCATCGTTGCAATGAAATGTTCCTTTGGTATCTCTAATTTTTTGGAAGAGGTCTCTAGTCTTTCCCATTCTATTGTTTTCCTCTATTTCTTTGCACTGATCTGAGGAAGCCTTTCTTGTCTCTCCTTGCTATTCTTTGTAACTCTGCATTCAAATGGTATGTCTTTCCCTTTTCTCCTTTGCCTTTTACTTTTTCTTTTCACAGCTATTTGTAAGGCCTCCTCAGACAACAATTGCTTTTTTCATTTCTTTTTCTTGGGGAAGGTCTGATCCCTGCCTCCTGTACAATGTCATGAACCTCTGTCCATAGTTTTTCAGGCACTCTGTCTACTAGATATAACCCCTTGAATATATTTGTCACTTCCAGTGTATAATCATAAGGCATTTGATTTAGGCCAAACATGTGTGGTCTAGTGGTTTTCCTAATTTCTTCAATTAAAGTCTGAATTTGGCAATAAGGTGTTCATGATCTGCACCAGAGTCAGCTCCTGGTCTTGTTTTTGCTGACTGTATAGAGATTCTCCATCTTTGGCTGCAAATAATAATACTCTATGAAAGATACTGCTAAAAGAATGTAAAGAAAGCTTCAGACTGTAGGAAATCAATTATAAATCACTTGGATTCTGAATCTCAAAACTAAATAATTAGAAAACAAACAACCCAGTCCAAAATTGGCAAAAGACTTGAAGAGATAATTCACCAAAGAAGATATACAGATGGCAAATAAGCTTACCTAAGAGTGTTCCAAATCATTTTCATTAGAAAAATTCAAATTATATAAAACAATGATGTGGTATTACTATGCCTCATCAAATGGATTCAATTAAAAATACTGACAATACTAAGTGCTGCTGAGGAAGAAGAACAACTGGAACTCACATACACAGCAATGACAGCAACATAAATGGCAAAATTCCCTTATAAATTAAGTATACATCTACCATATGACCATGTAGCTATCCCATTCCTAAGTATTCTAGAGAATTTAAAACTTATGTTCACACACACACACATATGTTTATGGCAGCATTATTCATAATTGCCAACAATTAGAAATAACTCAAAATGCTCTTTGATAAATGAATAGATAAGCAACCTGTGATACACTTGTATAATGGCTATTAATCAGCAAGAAACAGGAACAATCTATTGATACATACAACAATTTGGGTAAATCTCAAATCATTATGCTGAGTGAAAGATATCACTTTAAAAATATAACATTCTGTATGTTTCCATTTATAAAACATTTGCAAAAAGGCAAAACTGTGGTGACAGAAAGCATGTTAGCAGTTGCTGGGAGTTAGTGACAGGAGTAACATGACTATAATTTGCTAGCAAACTGGAAGTTTTAGTGATGATTAAACTGTCTGATTTCTGATTGTGATGAAGGTAATAAAGATGTATATGTTAAAATTTCTAGAACTGCCCACTAAAAAGCAAATGTTATCTATTTTTATTTTTTAATTTTTCTAAAATTTAAATACACATGTAGGAAGCCACAGGAGTAAATTAACCTTGCTCTACAGAGGAAGATGCCCCCACCACAATTAATCATCAGCTTTTACATGTCCTCTGTCAAGCAACTTCAGATAATCTTGAGAAAGAACTGTAGGAAATGGCTTTACATTATTTTTTTCCCTGAATCCCCTAGATCTTCTGTGAATAATATTTTTTAGACAGGTAACCTTTTGGAATATAAGCTATAACCCATGTATCAAGTTATTGTGTGTTTCAGATTTTTTATTTCCAATAAGTTATTATATAGCATTTAAGAGCACTTGTAAGGCAAACTTAAGGGTAAACTAATCTGCTGGAAAACTACTAACTACTCAAGGTGTTTCCTTTCCCTGTTTCAAAAGAAATGTGTGTGAAAATGCTGTAGTCCTACAAATAATTTGGTCAACCTCAATCAAAATTACACTGCCTTTGTTTAAGGATGACTTCAAACATCACAGAGAAGAATAATTCAACGTGACACATCTTTTAAAACAATTATATCCTATCTGCTTACAATTGCAACTTATTAATATCCAATGTGATTTCTAGCCCAAGTTCATCATGATGACACATTAGATAGTAATGGTTTTGGGAGACAGCAAAGGCAGCATTTTTCATACCTATGACCTAGGAGTGAGAGACTTTAAATTCCATTAAAATTTCTTGAGACAAAAGCCTCCCTATTGTGAAGTCCAGGGAAAGGCATACATCTGTTGTTAATATATTATCTTAACGTTCCTACCATCTGCCTAAATAAAAATTAGGACTGGGAGATATTAAAATAAGTGTCATTTCAGAGAGAGATAAATTAGGAGGTTAAAATTCCTTAGCACTTTTCAATAACTAAATTCAATAAAATTTGCTAACTAGCATAGAGAATCTTTTCTTTTATTCATTGCTGTATTTCGAGTTTCTTACTATTTCTGGATAGAGGACCAAGTTTCTGAAAGCTGCTAGCATAAATAGGAAAGCACTGAACCAGTTATTGTGTTTGATGGTATACTAAGTGCAGTAAGTCACATGGCAGCCAGCACTGTGCTAGTCAGTAGTGTCCTTGATATTTGACCCAGCGTGAGCAAAGAATCATCCAGTGAACAGCACATTTCGTAACACTTTTGCAGCTGTGGACATTAGCCTCACCTGTCATAGGTAAAAGGAGACCAAAGTTTACACATAATGGCCTAAGTTCCATTTTAAGAGTATATGTTTGCATTTCCAAAATTCAAGAATAGGTTAGTTTGGTTTTGTTCTGTTCAATATTTTGTTCTGGGAATGCATGTCTCTCCCTTCTGGGCTTGATCACCGGAAACAGTCCTAGCTGTTACTGTCCACCTGCAATGCTGTCTTTGTCTGCCTCGGACCTTACGGCATAATCTTATATCCCATAGGCATGACTGTAAGTGCACCATGGGAGGCTTACACAGCGGCTCATCATCTCTGGCAAAATTTTAGGCCTCTATCATTATCTTTGTCCTCCAATTTCATGTTCAAAATGGGACATAGAATGAGAACAAACCAGAAACTAGCTCCACAATGGAGCAAATGAAGACCTCAAATGCTAAGGCAGGCAGGGTTTCTCCACCTTAGCATTGATGAGATTTTCAAGTTTTGCTGTGGGCAGTACTGTTCTTTGTATTGTGGGATGTTTAGCAGCATCCCAAGTTCTACCCAGTAGATGTCATTAAAACACTCCAGTTATGACAAGCAAAAATTCCTCCAGATATTGACAAATGTCCTCTGGGAGGCAAATCATCCTTTGTTGAGAACTACTGATTTTTTTTTAATTAGAGGGTAATTACTTTACAATATTGTAAAGTAATGTAATGGCCTCTGCCATACATCAGCATGAATTAGCCATAGGCATACATGTGATCCCTCCCTCCTGAACCCTCCTCCCACCTCCCTCTCCACCTCATATCCCTCCAGGTTGTCACAGAGCACTGGCTTTGTGTTCCCTGAGTCATATATCAAACTCCCACTGGCTATCTATTTTACACATGGTAATGTATATGTTTCAATGCTATTGTCTCAAATCATCCCACCCTTTCCTTCCCCAACTGTATCCAAAAGTCTATTCTTTATGTCTGTATCTCTTTTGCTGCTCTGCAAATAGGATCATCAGTACTATCTTTCTAGATTTCATATACACGCATTAATATATGTTATTTGTTTTTCTCTTCTGACTTACTTCAGTCTGTATAATAGACTCTAGGTTGATCCACCTCATTAGAACTGACTCAAATGTGTGTTGTTTTCTTATAGCTGAGCAATAATCCATCTTGAGAGTCTCTTGGACGGAAGATCAAACCAGTGAATCCTAAAGGAAATCTAGCCTAAATACTCATTGGAAGGACTGATACTGAAGCTCCAATACTTTGGTCACCTGATGTGAACAGCTGATTCATTGGAAAAGACCCTGACACTAGGAAAGACTGAAGGCAGAAGGAGAAGAGGGTGACAGAGGATGAGATGGCTGCATGACATAACCAATTCAATGGACATTAACTTGGGCAAGCTCCAGGAGATGGTGAGGAGGCCTGGTGTGCTGCAGTCCATGGGGTCACAAAGAGTCAGACATGACATGGTGACTAAACAACAACAACGTGTACCACAACTTCCTTATCCATTCATCCATTGATGGACATCTAGATTGCTTTTATCCTAGCTATTTAAATAGTGCTGCAGTGAGTATGGGAGTTCATGTGCCTTTTTCAATTATGGTTTCCTCAGGGTATAAGCCCAGTAGTGGGATTTCTGGCTCCTACGGTAGTTTTATTTCTACTTTTTAAGGAATCGCCATACTGTTCTCCATAGAGAACTGTATCAATTTGTATTTTCAACAACAGTGTAGGAGGGTTCCCTTTTCTCAACAACTCCCCAGCATTTATTGTTTGTAGACTTTTTGATGTTGGCCAATCTGACCAGTGTAAGATGATTTCTCATTGTAGTTTTGATTTGCATTTCTCTAATAATGAGCTATGTTGAACATCTTTTCATGAGTTTATTAGTTATCTTTATGTCTTCTTTGGAGAAATGTCTGCTTAGGTCTTCTGTCCACATTTGATTGCTTTTCTAGTATTGAACTGCATGAGCTGCTTGTATACTTTGGAGATTAATTCTTTGTCAGTTGTTTTGTTTGCTATTATTTTCTCCCATTCTGAGGGTTGTCTTTTCACCTTGCTTATACTTTCCTTCATTGTGCCAAGGCTTTTAAGTTTAATTAGGTCCCATTTGTTTGTTTTTGTTTTTATTTCCATTAGTCTGGGAGGTGGGTCATAGAGGATCTTGCTGTGATTTATGTCACAGAGTGTTCTGCTTATGTTTTCCTCTAAGAATTTTATAGTTTCTGGTCTTATGTTTAGGTCTTTAATCCATTTTTAGTTTATTTTTGTGTATGGTGTTAGAAAGTGTTCTAATTTCATTCTTTTACATGGAGTTGACCAGTTTACCCAGGAGCACTTGCCAAAGAGATGGTTGTTTTTTTCCCTCCATTGTATATTTTTGCCTTCTTTGTCAAAGATAGGATGCCCATAGGTACATGATTTATCTCTGAGCTTTCTATCTTGTTCCATTGGTCTATATTTCTGTGTTTGTACCAGTACCATACTGTCTTGATCACTGTAGCTTTGTAATATAGTCTGAAGTTAATAAAGTTGATTCTTCCAGTTGTTTCTTAAGATTGTTTTGGCTGTTAGGGGTCTTCTGTGTTTCCATACAACTTGTGAAATTATTTGGAGAACCACTGATTTTAAGTCTCTTCTATCACCTGATACATTTCATGGCCTATAGCAGACAATCAATGTATGAAAATTATGACAGGAATGAAGGATGGGTGGAAAGGAAGAAAAAGGAGGTAGGAGAGAAAGAGGGAGGGAACTGGGGAAAAAAGGATTCTATTATATTTACTAATATTCACTAGCAGATAATTTCCAGTATAAACTGAGAGACTAATATTTAATACTCACTATAAACTAAACAGGAAAATCACTCCTTAATTCAAAACCAAATTTTGTAACAGTTACACGTTATCTTAGAAAGTATGCAAATAACATATCAACCACAGGCGTGAAAAGTAACTGTCTCTTAGGAGTGCAGTGGTTATGGATCTGATCTCCTTAAGTATATTATGGGTTTGAATAAAAGAATAAACAATGCTATTGACAAACATCTGCTCATTTTGCTAAGATAAAATTATAATTGAGGTGATAAGTAATGGCCTTTTAAATCATAAGAGTAAAGCTCAAATGGCTTGTGAATGAACCTCAAGGCAGAATTTTTCTGCATTTGTCATATTATTATCGGTACACTGTCATACTGATATTAATACTTCTGCATGATGCTACATCAATAAATTATTAACAAAGTTTTTGTATTTTCTTCCCCATGAGAAATTTTTAGAAATATCATAAAAAGGAATAGTTCTGTGCTAATAAAATAAATCTATTCCAATTGCATTCACCTATTTAACAAATATTTACTGAGTACCAACTTAGGTTGGTGATGCAATATTATGCTTTTTCTTGAAATATATCCATAGTAATAAAAACCTAAATATATAAATAGTTTCACTTATGTGTAATTAATATATTATATTTTCATTTGCATTTATGTCTTCCAGTTTTCTATAAGTCAAGCTTTCTTATAAGTCAACTATGCATGCTCAGTCGTGTCTGACTCTTTTGCAACCTCATGGACTATAGCTCACCAGTCTCCTCCATCTATGGGATTTTCCTGGCAAGAATACTGGAGTGGGTTGCCATTTCCTCCTGTAGGGGAATCTTCCCGACCCAGGTACTGAACCCACATCTCTCACGTCTCCTACATTGTAGGTGGATTCTTTATCACTCAGCCACCAGTCCTAGTAAAATATATAGTTTAATATAAAAAATTTTAAATGGTATCCCCTCAAGATATTCTATCATTAGCTAAAATAGAATAAAACTACTTTCACCAACACTCTTTCTCTCCCATCTCTCTCTATTGATGTTTGCAACTATTCTGTATCATTAAGTTTTTCTTTATATCACTGGTTTTATTCTCATTATTGTATCCATTTTAATAATGTTTAATTAATTTCTTTTGCAATAATATCAGATACTTCTGGCATTCCTGTTAAAAGAGACAGATATTCTTAGAGCAAAACTTCTCCAATGAGATGAGCTGTCAAAACCTCCTGAGTCAGTAAATCTGGGTGTAATGACTTCACTTACTACTCAAATCCATGCTTTGAGAAACATTGTCTTTAACCAACAATGTATTCATATTGTAGAAACAACCAAAGTATTCAACAGTGAATCGCTGATTCCAGAAAATGTGACGTGTGTGTGTACGTATATATACACACACATACACACACATGCAGTAGAATATTACTCAGTCTCATAAAAAAGAATGAAATCTTGCTATTTGTGAAAACACAGAGGAACCTTGCAGTCATTATGCTAAGTGAACTAAGTCAGAGAGAAAAACAAATACCATATGATCTCATGTATATGTGTGATATAAAAAAAGAAACAAACAATCAAACTGCATTCATAGATACAGAGAACAAATTAGTGGTTGCCGGAAGTGGAAGGGTGGGTAGGAGATGGGCAATGAAGAGAATGCAAAGATACAGATTTCCAGTTATGAAATAAGTCATGGGGATATAATGTGCAGCATGGCAACTACAGGAAATAAAGCGGTATTGCATATTTGAAAGTTGCTAAGAGAATAGCTATCAAAAGTTCACATCATAAGAAGAGAAAGTTCTGTCACTATGTATGGTGACAGATGTGAATTTGACTTATTGTGATCATTTCACAATATATACAAATACATCATTATGCTGTACACCTGAAATTAATGTAATACTGAATGTCAATTAGAACTCAATTACAAACTAGTGTATTTTAGGACATTTATAAAAGTGGATTGATCAGAAGAAAAGTAATAATAAATTCAAATAAAATAAAAAAGAAATAATATTTTCATATTTTAATATTTGAAAATGAGTTAGTGTGTGACATTATGTTCCCCAGGTTCAGAAAAATCTCTTAGAATTATGGAACCAAAATTTCTGAAATGGAGACCGGATTGAAAAAAAGAGGCATTTGTTTGGGGTTTGTTAGAATTGTAGCACTGGAGACACAAATTTAGGAGGCATTTGAACTATGTACTACCCAGTTACAAAATGGGAGAGGCTTGTATAGGCAAAAATCCCCACAAGGTTACATAAATTGTCCAGAATTAGGTTTGGAGCTGACAGGAAGTAAGGGTATTTGTTAAGAAAGTAATGGTTGGGATCTGACATGATTACATAGTTGCAAAGCAGTGGTGGTAGGGGTAGACTTTGAAACTTCAAGGTTGTAGCTGGAAGCTGCTAGCAGATATTGTTTTGAAAATGGCTGGTGGTGTCCTTGAGTTTGAAATAATTCAGAGAAAACTGGAATTTTCAGTGATTCAGAAATGGATCTGAAACCACACCCACAATGGCCACCTAGTTCCATTTTGGATGCTTGAAGCATAATTACTTCATTTTTATTTTTAAGTGATCTTAAATATGTCATGAGAATAGAGGTAAATAGGGAAAAACGTGGCAGACAGGACTAAAACAGGACAGTCTAAACAGGACTAAAAAAGTAGAAGCAGGAAGTAAGACAAATTCCACTGTTTAACTTTGCCTTTCAGACATCCCTGAAACTGGGATATACTTTTAAGACTATATGTATACTCAGACATTGATTTTTAATTACAAACTCCATTTCCCTTCAGTTTCTTTTAAAGTGATGCCAAATACATAAACAAATTTCCAAACACTGATTTTCTTTGTACTAATCCAACATCAGCCTTTGATTTTCTTTGTGCTACTCCAACGTCAGCCTGATTTTAAGTGTCAATCTTCATAAACCTTAAAAGAAAAATGTACTACTGGGACAGTCCTGGTTTCCCATGGTTAAGAATCTGCCTTGCAATGTAGTGGACACTGGTTCGATCCCTTTTTGGAGAACTAAGATCCCACATGCTGCAGAGCAACCGAAAAAGCCTGAGCATAACAACTGTGCCAAAACGAACCAAAGACGCTGGGTACCTCCACAAAGACCTGATACAGCCAAATAAATAAATATTTTTTAAAATTTAGTATGTCCTCTGGTTTGTATCTTAGAAGTCCTTACCCTATTTTGCAGTCCTATAAAACTTTCAGTAATTTTTCTTCCAATGCAAGGATGATACAATAGCACAAGTCTGAAATTAAAAACCCACTTAACATTTCAGTCAATAGAAAGGAGGAAATAAAGGACAAAATAGTCAAGAGAAGTTATTATCTAGAAAATAATAAACTTCCAGATTTACATGGTGCTTTGGTATATTCCCAAGGTATTTTCACATATATCGCCTTTTCTGATATAAACCTATAAACCAGGAGACAAGGGCCATAGCCTTACCTTGCATAGTAGGAAAATCTAGATTAAAAAATATTTAGTGCTCTAACCAATATTTAGTGCTGTAACTTGGAAACAGCAAAAGAGCATGGATTGCATGACTCATAAATGAGAAAGCTCTCCCACATAATGTGTATAAAATATTTAAAGCATTTCACATTTCCCTATACTTTTTCTCTGCCTTCTTTGTTGTTTTTTCTTTCTTCTTTGGTACACAATGCCTTTATTCTTTCCAGGATATGCCCTAGGCCCCCAAGTTCTTCTTCCTCTACATTAAGATTAATTTCCTTATTACCAATACTATCCAAGTTTTTTTCTCCAACTCAAGCCATATAGTCATATCTCCAACTACCTACTGAATATGTCTCCTTAGATATCACATAGCTATATGCAACTCTGAGTGAAATTGAACTCACCATATATGTCAGTAAACCTGCTTCTCTACCTGTATTTTCCCTCTCCAAGTGAAACGGCATCATGGTGAACTTAGCTGCCCAAGGGAAAAGTCTGGAAGTCATTTTAGTCTTCCTACTACTCATTGTTCATTCCTCATTTTGAAGTACATGAAAATGTACTTGAATGTTTCAAGAACATGCCACAGTTCTAATGGATTTAATCTCTGTAATATCGTTATCGCCTTCCCCTTCTTCTCAACTCCTATTACCTTCCTTCATTCCTTTGTTTTCTCTTTCCTGGGTTATAATAATATTTTCCTAACTGGTCTCTCCTTAATTTCTCCAATTTATACTGCTCATAGCTGCCAAAAAATCTTCCTGAAGGTTGATCCCATACCTTAGTGAAGAACTTGCCAACAATTTCAGGATAAACAACCAATTGTTTAGTTTATAAGACCTTTCATGATTTTTGCTTCTAGCCACTGTGCTGACTCATACTTCTACCAGCTAGCTCACTCTCTGGCCATATGCAAACTTTACTATAACTATGCTGAACTACCAGTAACTTTCCAAACTTTATTATGTGGTTTCTTTGGTCCAAATTGCCTGGAATTTATTCCTTATCCTTATCATTTATTCCTTTACCTTCATTATCTTCACATAGTTAATTTTTCTCTTCTTCCCAGAACTCAGCTCATATATCACAGTTCCAGAATACCTTTCTCTGTTCATCTAATCACAGTCTAATTTACATACCCCACCCTCATTTACTGAGTCATAAAATGTTCATACTATTTAATCTATTTATTTTTAATAGTTCTACAGTAAGGGAAAGTGACAAGCATGAAAGTCATTGGCATATTGTAGGAAAACACAACATTCCTCAACTTCCGTAAGACTTCTATATTCATTATACAACAACCCTAAATTGCTTCATTACTTTAATTTTTTATATCTATACATCAGCTAAAGAATAAACTTTTTAACCTATAGTTCCTCTAATGGAAACATTCATATTTGGCAGTATCACCATCATTTTTTTTCTTCTCAGCAATGTTTGTGCTATTATTTTACTGTGTTTTTAAATGTCTATATTATAAATAGTATAAAAATTAGTAGAAAAGATAAAAATTGAATTGCTGATGCAAATAAATGCTGGTTCCGCAAATACAATAAATTTTCAAAAAAGGAAAAATGCAGACATTTTTAGCTTTAGTCACTCACTAGAATTAAACTAGGCAACAGTGTTCTACTGAAAATAAAAGAACAAAAGCTTTCTATGAATAATTGTTGAAAACATTGTCTTACAAGAAGTATAGTTATGGATTTCATAAAGTTTTTAGCTTTGGAGAATGAGATGTAACTTGTAAGTATATTGTACAAATTTCATGCATTTCACTTTTATAGACCTGCTTGAGGATGTATTATACTTGACTTCATGGGACTATTTGTATATGTGAAAACCTGTAAAGCAATCTAAATATGCATCAGTAGAAGGGGAGAAAATTAACTGATGCAGAATATTATGCAGCATTATTATGAAGGCTAGGTAACAGCCTGAAAACAGTGATAATTTAGCAGCAAATTGAATGGTAAAGTAAAATTCCATGCTTATTAATTTTTATATAAAATAATAATTATACTGGGATATATTATATTATTGAAAAGGAATACACCCAATTTACAAGTCTATATAGTTCAATAATGGGGTTATGGGCAATTCTCCTCTACATTTCAAACTCCTTATACTTGCCATTAATTCTAAAAGAAAAGTTTAAGAGGAGGCTATTTCTAAAAGCTCAACATTTGGGAAGGAATAAACATCAATTGTAAATAAAAGAAATGTGGTGGGAAATGTAAATCCTCTAATGGAGAGAAAGCAAATTTTCAGTTGTAAAGAGGGCACATGAACATGAGGAAGAAACATGATTTTACTGTCTGTCTAGAAACTTAGACATGATGGAAAGAGCTGTAGGTAGATATTGAGTTTACAAGGGCTGAAATATGCTGGATTGTTCTCTTATTATTTTGTTTACATTGGAAGCCACATTCCCCAGAATCCCCAACCCTGTATGATTTCAGCTCAGATTTGACTAAAAGATACCTGAGATTTGAGAAGCAAGCCTGAAACAATACAATGGTCATTACACTCTGACATCAACACTGGTTAAAGGCAAGAGTAGATAGATGCTACAGAACTGATGGGTTCTAGTTTGTCTTCCTTTCTTTCTCAGCAACCAACTTTCCTTCCTGACTATTGAACTGTGGTGTTGGAGAAGATTCTTGAGTGTCCCTTGGACTGCAAGGCGATCCAACCAATCCATCCTAAAGGAAAACAGTCCTGAATATTCATTGGAAGGACTGATGCTGAAGGTGAAACTCCAATACTTTGGCCACCTGATGCGAAGAGCTGACTCATTTGAAGGGACCTTGATGCTGGGAAAGATTGAAGGTGGGAGAAGAAGGGAACAACAGAGGATGAGATGGTTGAATGGATGGTTGAATGGCATCACTGACTCAATGGACATGAGTTTGAGTAGGCTCTGGGAGTTAGTGATGGACAGGGGGACCTGGCATGCTGCAATCCATGGGGTCGCAAAGAGTTAGACATGACTGAATGACTGAACTGAACTGATTGGCCATAATAACCAGTAGTGACCTCAAGCCTATCTATCACTACCACTTAGGACTCAGAAGGACAGTAACGCAAAAGAGTAAATAAATTTCCATACGTTTCTACATGTAAGAAGGCTATGTATATTGTCTGATGAATGGTCCAGCTGACATTCAGCTGAAGCTAGCACCTCTTATGGCCATGTGAGCAGCCATCTGGAATGTTCAGATGACTGACTGCATCCCTATGAGAGAATAAGAACAAGAGGCACCTAGTCACCCACAAGGAGAGATATAAGTAACAGATGCATTTTAAACCAGTAAATTCAGGGGTAATTTGTTACACAGCAATAGATAACTTGAGTGATGACAAGGAGAAAGGAAAAGGCTCAAATAGCACAAACTAGAAGTCACAAATGGCCATTCTTTCTTCTTAGAAGAAACAGTATAAATAAGTTATCATGGACCTAAAGGCCAAAGATTTAGAATTAAGTTATTCTTATTTTTACTTTTTAATTTGGCTTCTTGAACATGAGAATTAAAAAATCTGAACACTACCCAAAGCACATTTTTATTAGATTATAAATTTCTCTTTCAACAGACATATAATCTTGAAGATACTATTCAACAGATATGTGTCTGGTGAAAACTGAATGCAAGTAAAACCTGCATAGATCAAGGACTTCTCTGTAATAACCCTCAAGGATTATGCTACCATTTAATCAACTTGTTTTATAGAAATAAAAATGTAATCTTGGGTAATGATTAACATTTATCTTTTAAATACAGGTAAAAGTAAAAAGTAAATCATTTTCATTTCAGATTGGGAATGATAAATTCAGAAAAAAATGTGCATTTTGTCTCTTTTTTCTCTTTCTCCCAGTTTTACTAAAGTATAATTGGTATACAAAATACCAGACATAATTAATGCATAAAATTTAGTGAGGTTGGTTTCTTAAGTCTTTCTAAAACTAAAATTGACCTATACTAGACTTTTCAGAGAAAAATCTGAAAGTAACAAGTTAGATGATATACCAGGTACTGCTATTCTGGGTACAATTACACACACAAAAAAGATCTCTGTTTTAGACTAAGATATAGAAATAGAGAGGGGAAAAAAAGAGGTAAATGTAGTCTGAGAAATATTCCAAAATGGAAATAAAGAATATCCTCTGCATTTACAGGATTTGGTTAAGGTAGTTACATGGGAAAAATCACAACCCACATAACTGGAGCTCTGTGGTTTCAAAGATTACTTTGGGAGGAATGGCAGTGGTTATCAGCATCGGCATTCTCTTCTTAAGCCAACAGAGCCATCACAAACCTAAAGAGTATTCTTACAAGAAATAAAAGAGAGAGAGAAAGAGAGAGAGAGAGATTTTAAAGCTCAAGCTCTCTTTTAGTTTCCTTGGTTCTTACAAAGTTAATTGTACTACACAGATTAAAATTTTAAAACAATTATAATTACATTATACAGGTCTTTCCTAAATCCTTTCCTGACACTGGTGTGAGGAAAGCAAATTATACACTCCTTGGGGCATAAATGTCAAAGTTTTACTAAACTGGGCAGAGAATTATACTAGGACCTTTTCAAATTTTAAAAGAAGGATTACAAGCTTCTGTGTTACTTCTTTCCTAACATTTGGGGAAGTTTTTTTTTTCTCTCTCCATAAGAATAGGGTTATACCTTTGCTATTATATGTCCATATAAAGAGACCATACAGAAGAAAAAGACTGTTCATGTCCCTCCATCATGTTAATTGCACATACATTAATTATATGATGAGTCAGGGTAAGCTGACTCAGTGTATTCTTTTTTTGTTAGCTCATCATCCAAAAATCCAAAGAACACTCCAAATCATAGACATGCATACATTCACATTCTAAAAAAGAACTATTCTGTGTAAGTTCTAAAGTTGAATGACAGATACAATTAGTAAACGATGGTTTTTTTCCTCTGATATTTCCTGTAGAAAAAAGTGCAAAATGTCCTTAATTTTTGTGTTATTTCAAAACATTCAGTACTGAAAGGAACCCTGCATGAAAGAAAAATGAAGTTCAATAGTATACCAAAAAAAGGTTTTTCAAAGCAAAATAGCCTAACACATTGAAAGTAATTTGACACTTAACAACTAGTCCAAATGACTCCCTGAATCATTGTTTCTTAGACTCTATATACCAGAATGCTATTTGAACTACTACAATGTAAATGAGGTACAATGAAAGACCTTTAAAATTTGGCAATAGCACATTTCCCCATACCCACACTCCCAGTCTTATAGGATAATAGTGTAATGCTAGATTTTTTAAATGGAGTTTTAAAAAAAATGTTTCCCAAAGACAATAATTTGTCCATTTATTGTTAGAATGTCATCAAGAAATATAAAACAGAGAAACTTGGAGTCCTCTAGTAGGCTTGAATTGAGTAAGCAATGGACATATGTATGTGAGGTACTAAGACACTACCAAGGACCTCCAAAGCTCCAAATCCCCCTGAGAACACTCTCCATCAAAAAACCCATATCTAGATGGACAAACATTAGCCCTCTTTGGTATTAAGGACCCAACAGAGTATTTAAAACTATACCGGCAAGACAACTTAATTGGGGTTGGAGGTTTAGGATGCAAACAAAGATGTTTGTGGAATTGCAGTGGGTAAACAGTGTCTTTATTTCTACCATATCATGTGTTATAGTCTACCATATGATGATATACTCTATCATCTGTCTGTCTAGTTAGCTAGTATATATCATATAATACAGCCAAATAAGGTAAAAATAGTATAGGGAAATCCTCCATGATGAGAGAGGACAGCTGTACCCCTGTAGAATGCCAAGCAACCAGCAAGTTACAGCCCAAGAAAAAGGAGGCAAAAACTTAGCCAACTATACCTCTAGACCTTATACTACTAAAAGAGACTGAGGAATCTTCTAAGTTCGTTTGAGTTTTTATTGTCATTGTTTAGTTGCTAAGTTGTGACCAACTCTTTTTTGACCATATGGACTCTAGCCTGCCAGGCTCCTCTGTCCATGGGATTTTCCAGGCAAGACTATCGGAGTAGGCAGCCATTTCCTTCTCTAGGGGATCTTCCCAAGCCAGGGATCAAAGCTGTGGCTCCTGCCATATCTCCTCCATTGTAGGCAGATTCTTAAAGAGACTATAAATATTTGAGGAAAAAATAACACAAAGCGTACTTTTCTTGAAATGTGCTTATACCTTTGCAGCATCTAATGTAGCAGTGGGGGGGCTTCCCAGGTGGCTAGTAATAAAGAATCCATCTGCCAATGCAGGAGATGCAAGAGACCTGGGTCGGGAAGATCACTTGGAAGAGGAAATGGCAACCCACTTCAGTACTCTTGCCTGAAAAATCCCATGGGCAGAGGAATCTGGTGGACTACAGTTCATGGGGTCACAGAGAGTTTGACGTAACTGAACAACTAAGCATGCCCACATGCTCAATGTAGCAGTGAGTGATGGGTCAGTATTATTATTTAATCATTTCAAGATATTTACCTTGACCACATATTAACACAAAGGATAGCTTATGAATTTTGTTTTCAAATAGCCTAGACAACCAAACACAGTAGTAGTCTAGTGTCCCAAATAAATTAGATCACCAGAATCTTCAGTTTGAGAGAAGTTTATGCTATTGCAGTATGTTATTAGGAAGCCTGAGTGATACAAATAAAAGATTTTGTCTGTCTGATTTGAGAGGAGTTAAGAATGGAAGTAAAAATCAGAAATGGAAACATTTAAAAAATGGCAAGCACCTTAACATTGTAACCGCCTGTGCTTAAAGACCCAAGATTTATCATGGACTCAATACCCTTAAGATTTTCAAGTCTTCAGCACCCTGCTGGGTTATCTACACTTTGCTTCCTTTTCACTCATTCTTTCTTTTGCTTTTCTCTGTCTTAATGACAGATCTCAGAATCACTGCCACCCATCTTACCAAGCATCACCTGCTCCCTCCAGAGCTTGCGGGATGATCTCTATATTAATGATACAGCCCATTTCTTTACACATTCTGACCCCTCATCTTGGTAATTGCATAAAGGCTTCCTTCTCCTGATCTGGAACAGCCTCTCCTTCAACTTGCAGTCCTAGTGCTTACTCTCTAGCCAGGACTACAGTAAGTGTCAGCTAAAAGTTTATTGTCTCATTTAATAAATCTCAGGAAAAAAAAAATTCTAAGAAAGAATAAACTATGCTAGCTCAATGTATACAATGAAATCAAGCATTTCAATGTATTTTATGATTTAGGTTGTAAATGGAATAAACATCTAAAACATCTGCTGATTGAATAATAAGGACATGTAAGAATATGAGCATGAGATAGCTCACAGTTCTTCTTCCAAATGAAATCGAGATAGCTTTTTAATCCTTCAAAGTGGAAAAAACTTGAGTGCCAATAAGATTGTTTATCAGGTAGACTATGACTTCCTCCAATTAGAACTCATTTCAAAAGAAAAAAAATTTATATAATTGTTTATGTCTGTGTGTTTCTGTATATACAAAAGTTCCATATCTCAGCTACCATACCCTGGTAAATAACTACCAAAAGCATCAATATCAATTCAGATTAACTTTAACAACCTCTTTAGAAACTTTGGTGATTTTTAAACAAGAATTTATGATCTGAGAGGGCTTCTAGCCCTTCACTATTTATGAGAAGGGCTTGCCCTTTCGTAAATTTGCCCTTGAATGCTGAAGAGTTAATTTCAGCTAAGTACATTCTCCTGAACAGTTGATGATTCGAACAAATCACCTATTTTAGCTTTAGGATTTCTTATTACTTCTGATCATTTATGTAGTCCTGTTTCAGAATTACCTGTTTCTATCTGAACCATAAAGCACAGGCATGCACACACACACACACACACACACACATAACCACATCACATAGGAACAGGAGCTATTCTAAAACAAGACAGTTGAGATTCCTTTAGAATTCACATGAATTATTTGGCTTTAGTGCCATCCCACATGTTTAAAACCATGTAAGTCATTTCGGTAAACCAGAGAAAGTTGTGAAAGTCATGATTTCATCTCCAGTAAAATGTGAACTGCATGTACCTCTTCAATTTACAACTACGCTCATTGTAAGGAACTTTTTCAAGTTAGAGCCCTAGAGAAAGAGCACAAAGAAAAATCTCAGCTCTCACCACCAAGCCAGGACTCCTGGATCCAACAAGCACACTATTTCAAAGCCAAGGGTACCCCTGGGGGAATTTATACCCCCTTCATCTTCTAGAACTGGGTAGAGTAAAGTAAATGAGCAACTAGGTGTTTAAACAAATGGCTTATCTTAGAAAAGGGCCATTTCAAAGCCACAGATTTTGACTTTTCTGTTTGAAGAAAATGTTGAAGGCCTCTTTTGAAGTCTTCATCATCAAATAATGACAGCGTCTCTTTCTTACATAATTTCAGGCTTATAGAGAGTTTTCCAGATCCATTTTTCTTCCTCATTTGTTTGACCTTATGGTGTCTACCCAAGCCTAGTAGGTACTGTTATCTCTTCCTCTACAATGAGCCATCTGAACCTCAGATATTTTAGTTGATTTGTCAAAATCCACCAGAGAGTAAATGCACAAGGCTGGACTGGAACCTGGGATGTCTGTCTCTAATCCAGGGCTTGGAAGGACCATTTTTTCTATATACATAAGAATACATTTGCTTGCTGCAACTGTTAAATGCTATTTAGAAATAAAATGCTCCCAGCACTAACTATGTCTTCAGGGCCCACAGCTATTCATATTCCTCCCTAAGCACCTAATTTACCTCTCTGAGTGGCTTGGACCAGAGGGAGAGTCTGGGTCACTGATGATTAGGGCACTGTGCACTCCCCAGTCACTGGGTTTAATGTTCCTTATTTTATGACTCCAGACTCAGTCCCACCTCTCTGCTGGATTGCATTGTCCTGAAATATGTTTATATGCACCCAGGGACTCCAGTAATGGACCCATAAAAAATTCAATAAGGAAATGTTTTAATCAGAATACGCTGTCTGACATCACAGAGTCACCGGAATTCTCATTTAAAATTGGAGCGCATCGCTGAAAAACGTTGATTGCTGTTGTAACCTCGCTGGTTTCTAAATGCATTCTGTTCATGCTCTGCCGTTGATGGAACTGGCTACTGATGTGCATCCTTAGTATCCTTTGTATAATGAATAAAAATTTCAAAATATATGAAAAGGGCCTACCCTCTTTTGCAGCCATGGTGCCAGAGGCAGAGAAATGGTGGCAGTGCCACTTCCTTCTGTTGGGAGCGATGATCATATGAGAGCCATAGAAAAGTTCTGTATCTTTAAGAGGGACAAAAATGGCCTCTCCCTCCCACCCCAGCAACTGCGTGTGCTAGTTTCCTCGAGCATTTTTTCTCTGCAAGCTGTAGGTCCTTTTCCAAGGTGAATAAAACCCCCATAAAATGCCTGCAAGAAGGGATGCTACTGATGCTTCCTTCGGGCATTTGCTGAGCCAGCCAAAGTATACACTCATGCTATAGATCACTTTGGCACCATTAAAGAATTACAGGGCATCACATGGTCTTGTAGAAATTAATCACTGCTTAACAGTATGCGCTCCTGTGTTTATGAAGTCATTTGGAGTATCTGCATGTAACCAGTGGCTCACTGAATGGAGTATCTGCAGGTAATGAACCATGGCATTGTGCTATGGTCAGGCTAAAGAATGTTCCAATTGGCAATTAATATGCTAGTGGTAAAATATATTTATTTTAGGGAAAGTCTGAATTGTAATTTGAAACTTTTTAATAAACCACAGAGAGATCTGATTTATATCCTATTTTGCCAATAGATCTTCACAAAGGATTTCAAGGTGGGACAGGATAACAGCCAAGATGAATGTCCTCTAGCATTTTATAGTGAGTAACCCTTTCAAGGCACAGCTCACACAGCCTCTTGTCTGTATTTTTCTTCAGGGACTCCTCAAAAATATTAGCTAAAAGAATATATATTAAATTTCAGTTTCAAGTATTTGCCATCAATAATATAGAACTGCAGGTTACAGTCTGCTAAGGATTTAACTCCCCTAAAGAAACTTAGACAAAAAAAGAAAAAGAAATAAAATGAAAGGAAGTGAATGGGAAAAAGAAGAGAAGAGAAGAAGTAGAGACCAATAACCTTAATGGTTACTTACCTGAGTAGGTAGAAGCTGTTCAGTGGACAAGGAATACAGTGAAAATTAAGATCAAGTGAGAGAGTCCCTTGTTGGGTTTCTCAAATATTACATTTTTTCATTTATAAATATTTATCTTGCTTGTATAATTCAAATGATATACTCAAGCATCAATTAGCCTCCCAATAAAAGACAAGATGTAGAAACACGAGGATTTGTGTAAGCTGTTGAGCTGTTGGGCTTCTAATTCATTTCTCATTCAAGCTGTTTATCATTATTGTACCTCACTTTTAAAGTGCTGAAGAAGATTTTAAATGGATGCAGAATTTATATGTAATAAGAACCCTAAAATGAGAGTACTCCATTTATGTTAGCATTCTGATATAAGCGCTAATCAAATTGTTGAGAATTTTACATAGCTGAGACAATGCCCATTGCTCCCATCTGTGGTTTTAAATTCATACAAAGAATAGAATTAGATAAGAAATAATTAATTCATTTTCCTTTTTCCACTAGTCGACCTCCATAAATTATCACATTGCTAAATAATTAGGATACTATCTCATATGTCCGATTTGATTAGCAGTTGAAATCATCACCTACAAATTATGTAGAATTCTTTTTTTCAGCCTAACTTTGATCATGCTAGATTAAAGAAATAAATTCAAAATTACCAGTAACTCTAAAGGTGTGCTTCATGTAGTTATCAAATATTCCTGATTCAGAATTTTCATTTTTTAGTTATTTACCTCCCAAGCAGGGCTATTGACTACTCTACCATCATCTTAATACGTAAGAGTCATATCATTTAAAAATTTCCTAGGTTAATGTGGGAAAATGCACTTGTAAGAAAATTGTAGAGAATGCTGACATATTGTTTTTGCTAGGAAATAAACATTCAGTTGGAAGTGGAACTGTTTTCCTCCTTAACCAACTAGAGAGAGAGGGAAGCCCTTCTAGGAAGTAAAATCTAAAAATGTTCAAGTCCATAAGTTTTGGAGAAAGGTGAGAGTCAACTTATCCAGGCCCTCTGTGACCTATATAACCCCAAGATGTACAACAAAAGGAACGCAGATGTATAGAATAGACTTGTGGACTTTGTGGATGAGGGTAAGGGTGGGATGAGATGGGAGAAGGGCACTGAAGCATGTTAATTGTCATGTGTCTAATCAATCTCCAGCCCAGGATTGATGCTCGGGACTGGTGCAGCGAGATTTCCCGGGGGGGAGTGAGGAGGGAGGGGGGACCCGGAGGGGAAGCATATGTAAACCCATGGTGATATCATGACAATGTATGGCAAAAACAATAATAAAAATAAATTAAAAAATAAAAAAATTAAAAAAAATAAAAAAAAATAAAAATAACGATATATACGTTAAAAATGAGAAGACCTTAGTCTCTATCACTCTCCTTGAATCAAACCACATTTTGCCTCTCATCCTATTTATATCTCTCACGCCATCTTGGCTATCCAAAGGTAGTCAGTCAACCCAGAAACTCTTCCTTTGTAAGCAGATTCAGGTGGGAAAAGATTTCCCCATGCTATTGAGACCTACCTCTTGCCAAGAACTTTTGCTGCACATCAAGAAAGTAACTTCCAAGGTGATCATTTCATGCTTTGGTTCTACTGAGTTTTCTGTGCTCTTTGAACTCTAATTTGGAATTGAAATTCCACTGTTTTGTGTTAGGAGTGGTGAGGGAGAATGTCTGGAGATACATTTGTATTTAAATGTTAGTCCTCTGAGTTGCTCGATGCTCTGGTCTTGGGCTTATGAGGAAAATGAAAATCAGCTTGAATGACCTGGCTACCACAGTGCAAGTCAAAGTCACTTCCATTCCTCACCTTCCAGCCTTGACTTGCTCTAATGTAATCTTGTCTGCTGCAGCAAGAGATGTGACCAGTGTGTTATTATGTGCATTTCAGCTGTAAACTCCTTTGGCCTAATGGCACAGGGTGCTCCCTCTTCAGCGCACCCCTCAATCTGATCATGCCTCACTATGAAAGTGAGCTCTGCCTCACCACCTGCCCCTTTCTACCTCTTCAGCCTACATCCTGAATGTTCTAGCAACCTCTGCTAATGCTACTGTTATGCCACATTTTTCTGCAATGCAAGGGTAAATAAAAGTTACATGCCTATCAGAAAATCAAGAGTTTCAAAGTAAATATAAGTTCTCTCATCATCTCTAATTGTCACTTGCTGTGGATGTCAAACTGACAGAGTAGCAGAATCTAATTTCCTTGTTTGATTCACCATGAAATTAAACTGACCTGACAATTTTTATTTTCACCTGGCAAATTCATCCAACACTATTTAAATCTAGCTAATCAAGTACAGTTATCTGCTGTGCACACTCATCTCCCCTACCACACCTCTGATTTGCAGGATCCCACTTCCTGGACTCCCTCTGACAGCTGTGCTTGGGATTACATTTACAGTTTTAGAAGGTGTAAAGGAATGAATGAACATAGTTAGCCAAGGTGCCAGCAAATGTATCATGTCACAAAATTACTACTGAAGATGGAAAAAAGAAATAAGAGTAGAAAACAAAACACTGTTCAAAAACGTAACCAGTCAGATGCTTTGGCGAAGTCTGTGCTCAGCTGAGTAGAAAATACCATTCTGAAGTTAACTGACTTCTAGGAAAAAAGAAGTGTTTAACCTCTATAAAGAATAAACATCACCATTCAGAAACAGTATTGTAGTAGGAAGTGCCAGATATATATTTTCCTGATGAAATGAGGCCATCTGTCATTGTGGGAGTGGCCACAAATAGGTGAACTGTAATTTGAGTTTTCAAATATAAGGAAGGCTCCACATCCTGGAGCCATTATACAATGTCCCAAGGCAAAGATCTATGATATTGTAGGGCACCAAAAAAGGTCAAAGTCATGGAATAAAGGAAGCAAACAGAAGATACAGGCTTGTACTGTTCAAAGTACAAGACCATGATGGAAGAATGTAAATTAACCCACTGTTTCTGTCTTTGAGAAAGTTTTGCTACTACTGCTACCATTTAAAGAAAAAAATAACAATAATATTAGCCCCAAGAGCCACACTAAAAAATGAGTTTAGTGATACAGTTAATTTACAGTTTGCTGAAAGTGACAATCTCATGGATTGGCCACTAGCTACCAACAGTTCTGGGGATCATGTGTTAAAAGAATTGGTTTAACTTCAAAAGAGAAGAGACTATAAACAGAAGTCTAAAAGCATGAGCAGAGGGCCAAGTGGAAAGCAAATAGCATCAACATCTGAGACAGGAGAGAAGACAACAGCTCCCATAGAAGGAGGCTACAAAAGAATAACATCATTAGAAAAAAGGGGCAGAGAAAGGACTCTTAAGGAGAGGCAGAGAAGGATGAGATAGCTTCTCTGGTTTTGTACCTCCACGCTCAGTCTCTCAGTTGTATCTAACTCTTTGAAACCCATAGACTGTAGCCCACCAAGCTTCTCTGTCCATGAGATTTTTCAGGCAAAAATAGCAGGATGGGTGATCTTCCCAACCCAGGGATCAAACATGCATCTCCTGCATCAGCAGGCAGGTTTTCTTTTTACCCCTGAAGCACCTGGGAAGCCCTCTCTGCTCATGTAGAGAGCGTGTGGATGGAACAGGGAGATGATGTCATTACTGAGAGGGTACCTAGGCTTTTGGACGTTATCCCAAGTATCTAGTGCAGACTGGATAGAAAGGTCTCACTTTTAGGATGTGGTGGTGAAGGAAAACTTAAGGATTATTAAGAAGGCTTTAACTATATTTTTAGTGTAAACCATCATTCTGAATATCACTTTTATGATGACTGGTTAAAATAATTTATATTCAAGTATCACACTGAAGACTTTTATCATTGATAAAGTATAGTTCCATTAGCTAAGGAGTGCCTATACCTTGAAAATGGTTCTGGGCAAAGACGATGATAACTGATTATATTCATTTGCTAGGGCTACCATAACAAAGTACCACACACTGGATGGTTTACACAACAGAAATTAATTTTCTCAGAGTTCTGGTGGCTAGGTTAAGGTGTCAGCAGGGTTGGTTTCTTCTGAGACTGTTCTCTCTGGCTGATAAATGACTGTTTTCTCCTTGTCTCTTCACAAGGTACTTGTCTATGTCCTAGACTTCTTTTAAGGACACGAATCATATTGGATTAGGGCCCATCTAATGATGTCGTTTTAATTTAATTACCTCTTTAAAGACCTTTCCCCACAAATACGGCCATGTTATGAGGTTTGTTGTTGTTGCTAGTCAGTTGCTTAGTCGTGTCTGACTCTCTGTGACCCCATGAACTGAAGCCAGCTAGGCTCCACTGTCCATGGGGTTCTCCTGGCAATAACATTGGAGTGGGTTGCCACTTCCTTCTCCATTTTATGAGGTTACTTGGGGGTTAAGGCTTCAATGTATGGATTTGGGGGTCATAGCCCATATCACTGATAAAGCTCCAATCCATTGAGAAACACGGTGAGCACATCAGGTCATGTGCAACCATGCTCCCTACACCAGGCTGTGACTAGCACAGCACATGCCAAACAGAGTGGGGGGTAAGTTTGGGGGCCTCAGTTCATTTTGGTTAGCTGGCTGGTTTTCAGCCACTTCCCCAATCTTTTTCAAATTCTCTTTGAATCAACTGTCAATTGTATAATATTTCACATTGAAAATAACAAGCAATAAATGCTGGAGAGGATGTGGAGAAAAGGGCACTCTCTTACACTGTTGGTGGGACTGCAAACTAGTACAGCCACTATGGAGAACAGTGTGGAGATTCCTTAAAAAACTGGAAATAGAACTGCCATATGACCCAGCAATCCCACTGCTGGGCATACACACCGAGGAAACCAGAATTGAAAGAGACACGTGTACCCCAATGTTCATCACAGCATTGTTTACAATAGCCAGGACATGGAAGCAACCTAGATGCCCATCAACCGATGAATGGATAAGAAAGCTGTGGTAGGAGGAAACTAAGATGGCGGAGGAATAGGACGGGGAGAACACTCTCTCCCCAATAAATATACCAAAAGAACTTTTAAAGGCCGAGCAAACTCCAAAAAACAGGAACTGAATGCTGGCAGAGGACATCGGGCATCTGGAGAGGCGACCCAGTGCCGACGTGAGGAGTAACAGTGAGGAAACCTAGACTCACCCACCAGAAAGCCACACAAGCCTTTCCACCCAGGAAACTTCGACAAACCACGCATCCAACCCCTCCCATAGAGAGGAATCCCCACAATAAAGGGACAACACAGCAAGATAAACAAGATGAAAAGGCAGAGAAATACCCAGCAAGTAAAGGAACAGGATAAATACCCCCTAGACCAAACAAAAGACGAAGAGATAGGAAGTCTACCTGACAAAGAATTCCGAATAATGATAGTGAAAATTATCCAAAACCTGGAAAATAAGTTGGAGTTACAGCTCAATAACCTGCAGGCAAGGATTGAGAAGATGCAGGTAAGCTTTAACAAAGATTTAGAAGAAATGAAAAAGAGACAAAATACAATGAATAATGCAATAAATGAGATCAAAAACACTCTGGAGGGAACCAACAGTAGAATAACAGAGATAGAAGACAGAATAAGTGAGATAGAAGACAGAATGACAGAAATAAATGAAACAGAAAGGAAAAATGAAAAAAGAATTAAAAGAAATGAAGACAACCTTAGAGACCTCTGGGACAATATTAAACGCACCAATATTCGAATCATAGGAGTCCCAGAAGAAGAAGACAAAAAGAAAGACCATCAGAAAATTCTTGAAGAGATAATTGTAGAAAACTTCCCTAAATTGGGGAAGCAAATAGCCACTCAGGTCCAAGAAACACAGAGAATCCCAAATAGAATGAACCCCAAGCGGGACACCCCAAGACACATATTAATCAAATTGGCAAATATTAAATACAAAGACCAAATATTAAAAGCAGCAAGGGAGAAGCAAAAGATAACTCACAAGGGGAATCCCATAAGGATAACAGCTGATCTCTCAACAGAAACGCTTCAGGCCAGAAGGGAATGGCAAAACATACTTAAAGTCATGGAAGAAAACAATCTACAACCCCGACTACTCTACCCAGCAAGGATCTCATTCAAATTTGAAGGAGAATTCAAAATTTTCTCAGACAAGCAGAAACTGAGAGAATTCAGCAACACCAAACCAGCCCTCCAACGAATGCTAAAGGATCTTTCCTAGATAGGAAACACCGATGGGATAGATAATCTGGAGCCCAAAACAATAAAATAAATGGCAGCGGGATCATACTTATCAATAATTACCTTAAATGTAAACGGGCTGAATGCCCCAACCAAAAGACAAAGATTGGCCGATTGGATACAGAAACAAGACCCCTATATATGTTGTCTACAAGAGACCCACCTCAAACCTAGGGACACATATAGACTGAAAGTTAAAGGCTGGAAAAAGATATTCCATGCAAATAAAGACCAAAAGAAAGCAGGAGTGGCAATACTCATATCTGATAAAGTAGACTTTAAAATAAAGGCAGTGAAAAGAGATAAAGATGGACATTACATAATGATCAAAGGATCAATCCAGGAAGAAGAAATAACAATTATAAATATTTATGCACCTAACACAGGAGCTCCACAATATGTAAGGCAAACGCTAACAAATATGAAAGGGGAAATCAACAACAACACAATAATAGCAGGAGACTTTAATACACCACTCACACCAATGGATAGATCAACTAGACAGAAAAGTAACAAGGAAATTCAAACTTTAAATGAAACAATAGACCAACTAGACCTAATTGATATCTATAGGTCATTCCACCCCAAAACAAGGAATTTCACCTTTTTCTCAAGTGCACACGGGACCTTCTCCAGGATAGATCACATCCTGGGCCATAAATCTAACCTTGATAAATTCAAAAATATTGAAATCATCCCAAGCATCTTTTCTGACCACAATGCAGTGAGATTAGATATCAACTACAGGAGAAAACCTCTCAAAACTTCCAACATATGGAGGCTCAACAACACACTGCTGAATAACCAACAAATCGCAGAAGAAATTAAAAATGAAATTCAGTTATGCATGGAAACGAATGAAAATGAAAACACAACAGCTCAAAACCTATGGGACACTGTGAAAGCAATGCTAAGGGGAAAGTTCATAGCAATACAAGCTCACCTCAGGAAACAAGAGAAAAATCAAATAAATGACCTTACTATACACCTAAAGCAACTAGAAAGGGAAGAGATGCAGAAGCCCAGGTCTAGTAGAAGGAAAGAAATCTTAAAGATCAGGGCAGAAATAAATGCAAAGGAATCAAAAGTGACCATAGCAAAAATCAACCAAGCCAAAAGCTGGTTCTTTGAGAAGATAAATAAAATTGACAAACCGTTAGCCAGACTCATCAAGAAACAAAGGGAGAAGAACCAAATCAACAGAATTAGAAATGAAAACGGAGAGATCACAACAGAAAACACAGAAATACAAAGGATCATAAGAGACTATTATCAGCAACTATATGCAAATAAACTGGACAATTTGGATGAAATGGACAAATTCCTAGAAAAGTACAACTTTCCAAGACTAAACCACGAAGAGATAGATAATATTAATAGACCCATCACAAGCATGGAAATTGAAACCGTAATCAGAAATCTTCCAAAAAACAAAAGCCCAGGACCAGATGGCTTCACAGCTGAATTCTACCAAAAATTTAGAGAAGAGCTAACACCTATTCTACTCAAACTCTTCCAGAAAATTGCAGACGAAGGTAAACTTCCAAACTCATTCTATGAGGCCTCCATCACCCTAATTCCAAAACCTGGCAAAGATGCCACAAAAAAAGAAAACTACAGGCCAATATCACTGATGAACTTAGATGCAAAAATCCTCAACAAAATTCTAGCAAATAGAATCCAACAACACATCAAAAAGATCATACATCATGATCAAGTAGGCTTTATCCCAGGGATGCAAGGATTCTTCAATATTCGTAAATCGATCAATGTAATATACCACATTAACAAATTAAAAAATAAAAATCACATGATTATCTCAATAGATGCAGAGAAAGCCTTTGACAAAATTCAACATCCATTTATGATAAAAACCCTCCAAAAAGCAGGAATAGAAGGAACATACCTCAACATAATAAAAGCTATATATGACAAACCCACAGCAAACATTATCCTCAATGGTGAAAAACTGGAAGCATTCCCCCTGAAATCAGGGACAAGACAAGGGTGCCCACTCTCACCACTACTATTCAACATAGTTTTGGAAGTTTTGGCCACAGCAATCAGAGCAGATAAAGAAATCAAAGGAATCCAGATTGGAAAAGAAGAAGTAAAACTCTCTCTGTTTGCTGATGACATGATCCTCTATATTGAAAACCCTAAAGACTCTACGAGAAAATTACTAGAGCTAATCAGTGAATATAGCAAAGTTTCAGGATACAAAATCAACACACAGAAATCCCTGGCATTCCTATACACTAACAGTGAGAAATCAGAAAGAGAAATTAAGGAAACAATTCCATTCACCATCGAAACAAAAAGAATAAAATACTTAGGAGTATTTCTACCTAAAGAATCAAAAGACTGATAGGAATTGCATTGAATCTATAGATTGCTTTAGGTAGTATACTCATTTTCACTATATTGATTCTTCCAATCCATGAGCATACTACCTAAGCAATCTATAGATTCAATGCAATTCCTATCAAGCTACCAGAGGTCTTCTTCAAAGAATTAGAACAAATAATTTCTCAATTTGTATGGAAATACAAAAAACCTCGTATAGCCAAAGCAATCTTGAGAAAGAAGAATGGAACTGGAGGAATCAACCTACCTGACTTTAGGCTATACTACAAATCCACAGTCATTAAGACAGTATGGTACTGGCACAAAGACAGAAATATAGATCAATGGAACAGAATAGAAAGCCCAGAGATAAATCCACGCATCTATGGACACCTTATCTTTGACAAAGGAGGCAAGAATATACAATGGAGAAAAGACAACCTCTTTAACAAGTGGTGCTGGGAAAACTGGACAGCCACTTGTAAAAGAATGAAACTAGATCACTTTCTAACACCATACACAAAGATAAACTCAAAATGGATCAAAGATCTAAGCATAAGACCAGAAACTATAAAACTCCTAGAGGATAACATAGGCAAAACACTCTCTGCTATAATCCAAAGCGGGATACTCCATGACCCACCTCCCAGAATATTGGAAATAAAAACACGAATAAACAAATGGGACCTAATTAAAATTAAAAGCTTTTGCACAACACAGGAAACTATAAGCAAAGTGAAAAGACAGCCTTCAGAATGGGAGAAAATAATAGCCAATGAAGCAACAGACAAACAATTAATCTCAAAAATTTACAAACAACTCCTGCAGCTCCATTCTAGAAAAATAAACAACCCAATTAAAAAGTGGGCCAAAGAACTTAACAGACATTTCTCCAAGGAAGATATAAAAATGGCTAACAAACACATGAAAAGATGCTCAACATCACTCATTATCAGAGAAATGCAAATCAAAACTACAATGAGGTACCACTTTACACCAGTCAGAATGGCTGCCATCCAAAAGTCTACAAGCAATAAATGCTGGAGAGGATGTGGAGAAAAGGGAACCCTCTTACACTGTTGGTGGGAATGCAAACTAGTACAGCCACTATGGAAAACAGTGTGGAGGTTCCTTAAAAAGCTGCAAATAGACCTGCCATATGACCCGGCAATCCCACTGCTGGGCATATACACCGAGGAAACCAGAATTGAAAGAGCCACGTGCACCCCAATGTTCATCGCTGCATTGTTTACAATAGCCAGGACATGGAAGCAACCTAGATGCCCATCAACTGACGAATGGATAAGAAAGCTGTGGTATATATACACAATGGAATATTACTCAGCATTAAAAAAAAATTAATTTGAAGCAATTCTGCTCAGATGGACGAAACTGGAGCCCATTATCCAGAGTGAAGTAAGCCAGAAGCAAAAACAACAATACAGTATATTAACACATATATATGGAATTTAGAAAGACAGTAATGAGAACCCAACATGGGAGACAACAAAAGGAACGCAGATGTATAGAATAGACTTGTGGACTTTGTGGATGAGGGTAAGGGTGGGATGATATGGGAGAAGGGCATTGAAGCATGTTAATTGTCATGTGTCTAATCAATCGCCAGCCCAGGATTGATGCTCGGGACTGGTGCAGCGAGATTTCCCGGGGGGGAGGGAGGAGGGAGGGGGGACCCGGAGGGGAAGCATATGTAAACGCATGGTGATATCATGACAATGTATGGCAAAAACAATAATAGAAAGCTGTGGTACATATACACAATGGAATATTACTCAGCATTAAAAAAAATTCATTTGAATCAGTTCTACTCAGGTGGACGGAACTGGAGCCCATTATACAGAGTGAAGTAATCCAGAAGGAAAAACAAAAATACAGTATACTAACGCATATATATGGAATTTAGAAAGATGGTAATGAGAACCCTGTATGTGAGACAGCAAAAGAAACTCAGATGTATAGAACAGTCTTGTGGACTCTGTGGAAGAGGGCAAGGGTGGGATGATATGGGAGAACGGCATTGAAACATGTAAATTATCATATGTGAAATCAATCACCAGCCCAGGTTTGATGCTCAGGGCTGGTGTACCGGGATGACCCAGAGAGAGAGAATCGGGAGGGAGGAGAGAGGGGGGTTCTGGAAGGGGAACATATGTATACCCATGGCAGATTCATGTCAATGTATGGCAAAACCAACACAATAAAGAAAATTAAAAAAAAAAAAAAGATTAGAAGAGGGATCCACATACCCAAAGAGAAAAGTTGGACATAATGGTGAACAGAATCTAGGGTTATGAGTGACACAGCTCAATTCAAAACATCTTAACACAGGATCACATGGTAGATTTGAGGGATTTGGGTCCTTTATACCTTTCTTAATCCATTGCAAAGTACTCTTTATACACACAGCTACATCCTCTTCAAACAATCCAAGACACATTTTAGAAAATTCAGAACTTGCAGTCTATAATTTAGACCTCTAGACATCAAAATCCAATGCACTTACTTCAATGAATCCAGATATCTGAAACTTTTTAATGTCTACCCTGTCTTCCATTGGATTAGCATGTTTATCTTTTGAAGTCAAGTAGATGATGTCATAGCTTTCCTTTACATTTGGGGTATTTCCTCCCCATTCAATTAGCTCTTTTCTGAAGGCAAAAAGTTTATCTAGGTATCCCACTCATTGAAAGATGCTATATCATTTGCATTAAGTAGAAGCAAACACTTAAAGTGATCAGTTTGGATGGGACCCATCAGAATTGGAATCCTTCTGCAAGGCTTATGTGCAGGATTTAATTTTACTTCATTCCCTTTATAGAGAACACCCAACCTGCTCCAATTCCTTGCTCATTAACAGCTTAAATCATGCAAAATGTTAAAAGTCACTGTTGCAATGGTATTTGATAGAGAATTTAAATTAGACTACAGAGAAAAATGACAGTACTCCTCTGAGGCTGTATGATTCATTTCTTGGTATCAAATCAGAAGTTGAACATGCAATGCAAGTTTATAATGAACAGAAGCATTGCCTCTGGCCCTCATAGCACTCCAAAAATAGCTAGAACAAGGTTGACCAGAATTCAGAAGGGTCTTATGCATATAACACACACACACACACACACACACACACACATATATATATATATCCATACACACACACACTCATACACACACATATATTCCTCCCACAGACTCTCTTTCCAATTTTGGGACCCTATATCCCTCTGTCTCTTGGTCTTCTTACTCTCTGTCTCTGTCTCTACTACTCTTATTTTCTCTGACTCTGTCTATGCCTCCTCTGGGTCACTCTTTGTCACTTACTCTGTCTCTTTCTGTTCTTTTTCTTATCTTGCTGCCTCTTGGTCTGTATGCCTCTGGGTCTTTTTCTTTATTCCTGCCTGTCTCATTTTCTTACCCATATATCTAAGTCTCTTTTACTATGTGAACCTTTCTTTGTTCCCACACAGACACTCTCTCACTCTCAACAGTATTTAGAGCAATTCCATTTTGATATAGTACATTTTTATAGAGAAATTGTTTCTCCAGAGGCTTGCAAATCCCTTCTGCATGCTGAGACAAGCAGGAGATTTTTCTGGTTTCTTCTCTTCCAGGCTGTGCATGGATTTCATGGATCATCCAGTAGAGGAAGTACAACCAGCACTTTCTACACCTCTTCACCCTGGAAGCTAAATATATGCCCTTCTTTCAGACTTAGCTAAGCTCAGCATGAAACCTGCCAGGAGGGTCTCAGATCTTCACCATAGGTGGTTTGTCCACAGCCAGTCTGCTGAAGCCATTCTCTTGCTTTTGCAACTTTTGCCACTTTGCCATCCTAAGTGACTTCTGAGTTACTTAACATAAAGCCCTACACAATATTTCAGTTTTATGCTTCAGTTCTAAACTTCATGATAGAACTCAAAGGATGAATAGCTTGTCAAGTCTGAAGAAGAGAGATTATGAAAAGGACTTCAGTTTAGACTTTTGAATAGTGCAGGGGGCTTGACGTGGTACAGAGGAAGTTGAAAGTGAAAGTGAAGTGAAAGTCACTCAGTCATGTCCAACTCTTTGCTACCACATGAACTATAAAGTCCATGGAATTCTCTAGGCCAGGATACTGGAGTGGGTAGCCTATCCCTTCTCCAGGAGATCTTCCTGACCCAGGAATTGAACTAGGGTCTCTGCATTGCAGGTGGGTTCTTTACCAACTGAGCTATGAGGGAAGCCCCACAGAGGAAGTTAGGGGCCAGAAAACCAAGGAAGGAACTCTTTACAGGCAAGCGTGCACATTAGTTGGAAAAGAATGTGTTTTGTACATTTTATACAGTTAATTGCAGAGTTGTTGGGAAAAATAAAACAGCGTTATCATCAAGTTACTGTGTAATTACCATTGTTTCCTAAGATGTTACTATGTAGTTACTACATTATTACAGAAAAATAAAACATGTTATTTCATGTAACTATGCAATTAGTTCATGTCACTACCAAATGTACACCTACTGAACCAACAAAGAAAATGTTCTATTTTTTCCCCCTCCATGTTCATAAGTCATAAATTGTCCCTCTTTTAGAAATGACATAAAGAATAAATGTGCTAACATGGGAAATATGCAGATTATGGCTTTTCCTTTTTTTTTTTTTTTTGGTAATCAAATGAATTCCTTGGAAACTACAGATGCAAAATAGCTGGCACACCAGATAGGCTGGAAAACAAACAGATTCTATCAAGCATTTCTACTGCGTTTAATGTGTTGGGAACAATGAGTCCATTTGGGCTCTGGTTAGGGGTACCTTGGTGAGCCAAAGGCCTTAGTGGTTAAAAGGAATGAGCAAAGGGTTAAACACATCCCCTTCTATGCTACTTGCAGGCTGGAAGCACAGCAAACAAAAACTGGTACCATGTTATGTGTACATTCACAGTAAAACTTCAGTTTCTGTAGCACATACTGCAAAGGAAAAATGCAGTGTTTCGATATTTAAATCAGTTCTATAAAAAGCAGACCACTTGGTAAAAGTTTGAATTCCCTTTCAGAAGTTGGTCTGGTAATACAAAAAAGATTTAGAAAGAGCAGGGTACAGTGTATTCTTTGTCAATGCCAGTGTGTCTTTATACTCAAAGCCTTATGAACAATCATCTTTCTATGAAGCTAACTGCACACTCCTTCAAATAACGAGAACAGGTCTGTTTATTGTAAGTAACTAATTTCCAATACTTCAGAATTAATTGGGCAGAAAAGGTCATCCCAGGCTTTCTTTGAGGTATGTTTTAATGGGCTCTGAATTTAAGGAATTAATGGATAGATTAGTATAATTTATTTTCACATATGCTTTTTTTCCCTCTAGAAACAGCTTTTTTTTTTTCCTAGGAAGAAACCCTATTCTCGCTCCTCTTCTCACCCTTTTCATTTTTACCACACAACATTCAACTCACTTCTTTATTTCTAGCAGGAAAATGCCTCAGCTTCCTACCTGTTCTAACTTTAAATTCTAACCATGAAAGTAAAGAGTCACAGGAATCATCTAAACTCATTAAAGTCTTCAGAGTATGCCAGCCACCCTTATTGACTGACTAAAGGATACCTGGGAAAACTTTGTCTTCTCACATATACAGTGTTTATATTTACAGATTTCATAATTCATAGCTGATGTGCTATTTTTAGAAATGTAGGTTGAATTCAATACCAGTTTCCATTCTTATTAGCACATTTTAAGTGTTCAAAAGAAGAAAAGCCAATAAAACTTTCATCAATGAAGCAGTTACCTAAATTCCTGATGGTCTAATTCAACTGTCAGTCATGAAAATATATATGTATCATTTTAAAGGCAAGATAATCAAATACCTATGATAATCTTTATTCAAGACAGATCATAGAGATCAGATCCGCTAAAGGCAGATGCAGACAGAACTAAACCTAAGTTTCCATGTGATTAAAGCATGGCTTTTGTGTCTTCCTCATCTTTCACCTAATTCAGCCTTTCCTGGACCCAACTTTTAGGACTTTTATTACATACACAACTCAATCATTCAGTTATGCATCACCCCAAATCCTTTGTTTGCGGTTAATTAAAAAAAAATCATTTCTTCCAAATGAGAAACATAGTGCTGCAGGCAGAATTTTTTTTTTAAGATTTTTTAGATGCAGGTAATTTTTAAAGTACTTGTTGAATTTGTTACAATATTGCTTCCATTCTGTTTTGGTTTTTTGGCTGCAAGACATGTGGGATCATAGCTCCCTGACCAGAGACTCAGCATGCACCCTCTGCATTAGAAGGTAAAGTCTCACCACTGAATTGCCAGGGAAGTCCCTGTAGGCAGAATTCTAAAATAGTTTGCAAGATTTCCCATATTCCTGACCTACATACCTTGAATAATCCCTAGGATTGCTAGCATGATGGGTTTTACCCAATAACTGATGATGTTTAAAAAGGAAAAAAAAAAAAAAAAGATTACCCAGGTGGGCCTGACCAAATCACATGAGGTCTTGCTCTTCTCTATCTGGTCACACAAAAGGAGGTCAGAAAGATATGCACCCATGGGTGTAGAAGAAAGCCAGCATCCATGTGTGAAACATCCATGTAGGGGGTCACATGGGAAAGAACTGCAGATTGTCTCTAGAAACTGAGGTGGTCCTCAACCAACAGCTAGGAAAATATGAGTACCTTGAATTCTGCAACCACAAGGAAATGAGTCGTGCCTATCACCTGTGAGTCTGGAAGAAGACTCCAAGCTCAGATGAAAATGCTGACCTGGCTGACACCCTAATTTTAGCCTGGTGAGCCTCTTAACATGGAAACCAATCACACCATGCCAAATACCTGACCTTTAAAAAGTGTGAGATAACAATTTACTGTTGTTTTAAGCCGTTACATTTGTGGTACTCCGTTAAGCAAAACTGAAAAATAATACAATTGGAAAGAAAGCATGTACCCTTTGAATCTGGAAGATTTTTTTCATGCTTAGACTTTTCATTCCAGACATTTTCAGTTCAGTTCAGTCACTCAGTCATGTCCGACTCTTTGGAGACATTTCGGAGATACACTATCGAAGTTTTGGCACCGTACTGGTTTTTCTCTGGCACAACTTCAGATACAAGATTCCATATTTACTGGTCATACCTAGCATGTAAAGATTTTGTGGCCAAGAAAAAATTTAATACAACCAGAGGTCCCCTAGGAGTATCCATATGTTCTGTCAATATAAGTTCTTTTAGACAAAGAGCCTGTTTCCACTCACACCATCATGGCTTTTATTTAGAAAAGTCTAAATAAACACTCATGAAGCCCATTGCCAGGGCTTTGTTTTGTTTGAAGCATCTCTGGGCTGAGAGTGTAAATGACTGCACTCTCTGGGATGCTATAATTCACAGACAAAGGAAGGAGAGAAAAATGCAGCTTTGCATCAGTCCACATCACATTCATGAAAGTCACAAAAAGGATAAGGTTTCAGCTCACACAGTTGATGTTGCTTTGTTAAAAAGACTATTCCATCAACCTCCCACACAGGAACCCCAAGAGGAAGCCTGATATTGGCAAACATGCAAAGGCACACAACACTGTGTGTTCATTTAATGAATGTCACTACAGAAAAAGACATTACAATAATTTTTGCGAAGTGTAAATCATGGATAAACTGTCATTTAAAAGGAAAATTACATGGTCTTAAAAGTAAGTCATATTACTATATGTGAAGCAACCCAACTATGTTTTTATGTATGTTCAGAAGGCTGCCTGTCACTTCTCATCAGTCATGCCTCATGGAAGAATTTGGGGTAGAGGGGAGCTTGTTCTGTTTGGTCTACTTGCTTTTTACATATGAACTAAATAACATAAATATTGTGTATGTCTTTTGTCTTCTAGTGAAAGCATCCGCTTTTTAATAATACCTTTATTGAGACATAGTTAAAGTAACATAAATTCACCTGTTTAGTGGTATTTAATATATGCACAGGGTTGTGCAGTCATCACCACTATCTAATTTTAGAACATTTTTATCACCCCATAATGAAATCTTGTTCCCACCTATTAGTAGTGGGAACTCCCAATTCACTTCTTCCCCCAGCCCCTGGCAACCTCTAATCTACTTTTTGTCTTTACAGATCTACCTATTCTGGATATTTCATCTATATAAAATCATAAAATATGTAGCCTTATTGTGTCTAATTTCTTGGTATAATGTTTTCAAAGTTCATCAATTTCATAGCATAAATCAATACTTCATTCCACCTTAAGACCAAATAATGTCTCATTGAATGGACATATTCCATTTTATTTAACTATTCATGCATTGATGGACACTAGCATTGTTTCTGCTTTTTGACTGTGATCAATAATGCTGCTAGAAACATTCATATACAAGTTTTTTTTTGGGGGGGTCTATGTTTTCATTTTTCTTAAGAATCAAACTGTTAGATTATACAAAAGTTCCATGTTTAGCATTTCAAGGAACTAGACAACTATTTTCCAAAGTGGTTGTACCATTTAAAAATATGACCAATAATGTTTAAGATTTCCAATTTCCCCATATACTAACACTTGTTACTGTCTGACTTCTTCCTAGACATCCTAGAAGGTATGAGGTATTATCTCACTGCAGTTTCTTTGTTTGTTTTTAATTAATTAATTTATTTTAATTGGAGGCTAATTACTTAACAATATTGTGGTGGTTTTTGCCATACATTGGCATAAATCAGCCACAGGTGTACGTGTCCCCCATCCTGTACCGCCCCTCCCACTCCATCCCATCCCTCTGGGCTGTCCCAGTGCACCAGCTTTGAGTGCCCTGTTTCATGCATTGACCTTAGACTGGTCATCTATTTCACATATGGTAGTACACATGTTTCAGCTCATGCAACTCAATACCAGAAAAATAAATAATCCAATCAAAAATAGGCCAAAGAACTAAACAAACATTTCTCCAAAGAAGACATACAGGTGGCTAACAAATACATGAAAAGATGCTCAACATCACTCATTACCAGAGAAATGCAAATCAAAACCACAATGAGGTACCATCTCACTACAGTTTTAATGTATATTTCCCTAATAATCAATAATGTTGAGTATTTTCCCCTGTGCTTATTAGATGTTTGTATATCTTTGACTTAATATCTATCCTAGTCATTTACCCATTTTTTTAAATTGGGTTACTTGTCTTTTCATTGTTGAGCTTTACAAATTCTTAATATATTCTGAACATAAGTTCTTTATTGGATACATATTATTTTCAAGTATTTTCTCCCAACTGTGGGCTATTTTCTTATTTTCTTGATGCACATGAGTTTTTATTTTGATGATATCCAATGTATCTATTTTTTGCTGTTACTTTATGTGCTTTTTGTGTCATATAAGAGAAACCATTGACTAATACAAAGTAGCAGAGATTTCTGCTAAAGAAATTCATAGCTTTAACTCTTATATTTAGGTCTGTAGTTCATTTTTTGTTTATTTTTGTATATGACATAAAATAGGGATTCAATTTCAGGCTTTTGCATGTGGTTATCCATTTGTCCCAGGAACACTTGTTGAAAAGACTACTTTCTACCATTGAATTTTCTTGGCACCCTTATCAAAAGTCAATTGAGCATAAATGTATGGACTTATTTCTGGACTCTCAATTGTATTCCACTGATGAATATGTATATCCTTATGCCAGTACCACACTTTCTTGATTACACTATCTTTGTAGTAAGTTTTGAATAGGGAAATATGAGTCCTCCAAGTTTGTTCTTTTTCAAGATTGTTTTGGTTATTCTGGGTCCCTAGCATTTCCATATGAATTTTAGAATCAATGTGTCAAATTTTGCAAATAAATTGCATGAGATTTATATAAAAGTTGCATTAACTTTAAATTTAGATAAAGGTTGCATGACTTAACAAAGTCAAATTAGAGAGTATTGTCATCTTAACCTCTTAAACTTCTAATCTATGAACATGAGAAGTTTTTATATTTATTAGATCTTTAATTTCTTTCAAAAAATATTTTGTAGATTTAAGTGTATAAGTCTTATATCTATATGTTATATTTTGGAAATTGTATTAATTTTTGTTTTTGTAACTGAAATTATTCTCTTAAGTTCATTTTCTAATTGTTCATTGCTAATGAGAATAATGTGTTTTTAGGAGAATATGACTGGTGAATTCTAGGACACTACAGCCATGTCAAAGACAGTCTTCACAGCTCTATCATAGTTGTGTTACACTTACAAGAAATTTTGTGTCTTTCTGTTTCTCATATAAAATGCCTCCTGATTCTTAACTAATAAGAACCTTTCTTTTTAAAAAATAACTATAAATATAGCAGCAACTACCTATATTTTTTGATTCAGACAACAAACATATGCCAGGCACTGCTCTAGGTGCTTGATATATTTAAGTGCTTGAGATAGATGCATCAGTGAACAAACCAGCAAAGATCCATTCTTCCTCAGAACTCACCATTTCTATGTCCAGCATTGGTTCAGAGTTTGAAGAAGAAAAATAATAAGAATCTTATTTTGTCCTTGAGAAAACTGCAATCTGGTTAAGAAACTGAATAAATTAATAGGCTAACATTTGGCATCGACATAACTTGCATACACATACACATTGCTTATTAACTCATTTAACTATATTTGCTAAGGAGTAAAATCAAGACGGAGAAGGCAATGGCACCCCACTCCAGTACTCTTGCCTGGAAAATCCCATGGACAGAGGAGCCTGGTAGGCTGCAGTCCATGGGGTCGCTAAGAGTCTCTCATGACTGAACGACTTCACTTTTACTTTTTACTTTCATACATTGGAGAAAGAAATGGCAACCCACTCCAGTGTTCTTGCCTAGAGAATCCCAGGGACTGGGGAGCATGGTGGGCTGCCGTCTATGGAGTCGCACAGAGTCGGACACGACTGAAATGACTTAGCAGCAGCAGCAGCAGCAGCAAGATCAAGAACCTATGTTAAGTGCTGGTTAAGACATGGCCCAAGGGCTACCCTGGTTGTTCAGTGGTTGGGAGTCCATCTGCCAAAGCAGGGGACACAAGTTCAATCCTTGATTCAGGAAGATCTCAAATACTGCAGGACAACTAAGTTCATCCACCACAACTACTGAGCCTACATACCCTAGAGCCTGTGCCCCACAACAAGAGAAGCCACTGCAATGAGAAACCCACACACACAACTAAGAGTAGCCCCCACCCCCACCCTGCCCTGCTTGCTGCAACTCAAAAAAGTCTGTACACAGCAGTGAAGACCAAGCACAGCCCACCTTCTCCCCAAAAAAAGACATGGCCCAGACCTCAAATGACTTACATCTTAAAATGAGAGATGTACAGTCCAAGTAATGCTACTAGATGGCATAAGATAAGCCACAAATAAAACATCAAATAGTTTTGGAGATGAGAGATCCAGCTATACTCTTAGAAGTGGAGAAATTTAAGTTGAGGCTGTATGATTAATATTTGGATCAGTAAGTATTATGAGGTGGAGCTTCATTATTATAGGGAAAGTTAATATATATATATATATATGTATATATATATATATCCTTATTTGTAGTCTAACTATATGTATATAATGAGTGAAAGTTGCTCAGTCGTGTCCAACTCTTTGTGAGCCCATGGACTGTATAGTCCATGGAATTCTCCAGGCCAGAATACTGGTGTGGGTAGCCTTTCCCTTCTCCAGGGGATTTTCTAAACCCAGGGATTGAACCCAGGTCTCCTACATTGCAGGCAGATTTTTTACCAGCTGAGCCACAAGGAAAGCCCATATATGTATATAGACATGTATATATGTACTTGTGTATATATTAATACATGTACACACACTTACAGATTATGTATATACACACACACATTTACTTATGTAGTCTAATTTAATCCTGCATGAAGAGGAGATGATGGAGAAAAAAACAGAAAAGGAAGAGTAAGCAAAGGGAAAAGAAGAGGTTAAGTAAAAGGAAATGATGGAGATGCATGAAAGAGGAGGGAATGACTAAAATTTTTTGAGTATATTATACATGGGAGACATTGAATCGGGCACTCTACATAAACTGTCTCATTTTCTATTCATAAAAGTCCAAGAAAGAAAGCATTACTCTAATTTCTGTTTTATAAATAAGGTAGCAAAGGCCTACTAGATAATTTAACAGGTAAGTTATGCAAAGTCTTATATTCAGTAAGTTAAAAAGGCAACAATTTGTCCCTGAGTGTGCCTACTCACTTATATTTTCTTCAAGTAGAAAGATCACTGAAGGTTTAAAAAAGTTTAAAAAAAGAAGGAAAATAATCTCCATGAAATCTTGAGCAATCCTTATGAATCATATTAAAGTAAAAGCTAGCGAATGAGATCACAAAATAAGGCACTTAATTCCCATTCTTCTACTCCCAGCACCTGGTGCAGTGCCAGGCACACTGTAAGGATATAATTATATTTGAAAACCAATGATACTTTGAAAAAATATTAGGAAAAGGATAAAGATCATGGAGTAGCACCACAGAAACCAAGGAAGCCTCAAACAAGAGAAAAAGGTGATAAATTAAATCTAATGCCACAGAGACTGCAAGAAAACTGAAGACTAAAAAAAAAAAAAAAACAAGGTCAACAATTGAAAGGTCTTTTCATTTTCTTACTGGTGTCATCATTCAGTTACTGTTGTTCTTTAATCAATTAACATGTAAAGTAGATCTAGAGACTACATTTTGATGAATTTCGACACTTATATACTATATAAACCACCATAATCAAGATGTAAATAGCTCCGTCACTCCAAAAATATTCCTTATGTAATGGTGTCTTTTAATGATAGTATTTCTTTGTTGTAACGTATTTCAATTTTGATCAATAGAGTTTCTTTTCGTTAACAGAATTTCTTAGTTTTAGCATAGTCCAATATACCAATTTTTCCTATATACTTTGGAGATCTTGTATTAAATCTTTTCACACTGTTCAGTATGAAAGTCCCTTAAAAACTAAAAATAGAACTGTCATATAATCCTGCAATCCCACTCCTGGGCATGTATTCAAAGAAAACCATAACTCAAAAAGGTATATGCACCTCAATGTTCATTGCAGGACTATTTATAATACTCAGGACATGAAAGCAATATAAATGTCCATTGACATATGAATGGATAAGGAAGATGTGGTATATGTATATACCATACACATATACCACATACATATACCATATACACATATATGTATATACCATATAGGAGGAATATATACATATATTAATATTAATAAGCCATGAATAAAGAAATAATGTAATTTGCAGCCACATGGATGAACCTAGAGATTATAATACTATGTGAAGTAAGTCAGACAAAGACAAATATCATATGATATCACCTATACATAGAATCTTTAAAAAATGATACAAATGAGCTTAATGCAAAACAGAAATAAAATAAACATGGTAACCAAAAAGGAGAGGCGGGGGAGTGATAAATTAGGAGTTTGGGGTTAATATATATACACTCAATTCAGTTCAGTCACTCATTCATGTACGACTCTTTGCAACCCCATGGACTGCAACACGCCAGGCCTCCCTGTCCATCATCAACTCCTGAAGCTTGCTCAAACTCATGTCCATCGAGTTGGTGATGCCATCCAGCCATCTCATCCTCTGTCATCCCCGTCTCCTCCCACCTTCAAACTTTCCCAGCATCAGGGTCTTTTCAAATGAGTCAATTCTTCTCATCAGGTGGCCAAAGTATTGGAGTTTCATATTCAGAATCAGTCCTTCCAATGAATACCCAGGATTGATCTCCTTTAGGATGGACTGGTTGGATCTCCTTGCTGTCTAAGGGACTCTAAAGAGTCTTCATAGAAGACCACCACAGTTCAAAAGCATCACTTTTTCAGTGCTCAGGTTTCTTTATAGTCCAACTCTCATATCCATACATGACTACTGGATAAACAATAGCTTTGATAAGGTGGAACTTTGTTGGCAAAGTAATGTCTCTCCTTTTTATCTTGCTTTCTAGGTTGGTCATAGCTTTTCTTCTAAGGAGTAAGAATCTTTTAATTTCATGGCTGCAGAAATCATCTGCAGTGACTTTGGAGTCCCCCAAAATAAAGTCCCTCACTGTTTCTATTGTTTCCCCATCTATAAGCCATGAAGTGATGGGACCAGATGCCATGACATTTGTTTTTTCAATGTTGAGCTTTAAGCCAGCCTTTTTACTCTCCTCTTTCACTTTCATCAAGAGACTCTTTAGTTCTTCACTTTCTGCCATAAGGGTGGTGTCGTCTACGTATCTGCAGTTATTGATATTTCTCATGGCAATCTTGATTCCAGCTTGTGATTCCTCCAGCCCAGCCTTTCTCATGATGTACTCTGCATATAAGTTAAATAAGCAGGGTGACAGTATACAGCCTTGATGTACTCCTTTTCCTATTTGGAACCAGTCTGTTGCTCCATGTCCAGTTCTAACTATTGCTTCCTGACCTGCATACAGGTTTCTCAAGAGACAGGTCAGACGGTCTGGTATTCCCATCTCTTTAAGAATTTTCCACAGTTTATTGTGATCCACAGAGTCAAAGGCTTTGGCACAGTCAATAAAGCAGAAATAGATGCTTTTCTGGAACTCTCTTCCTTTCTTGATAATCCAGCGGATGTTGGCAATTTAATTTCTGGGTCCTCTGCCTTTTCTAAAACCAGCTTGAACATCTGGAAGTTCACGGTTCATGTATTGCTGAAGCCTGGCTTGGAGAATATTGAGCATTACTTTACTAGTGTGTGAAATGAGTGCAATTGTGCAGTATAGTAGTGTGAGCATTCTTTGGCATTGCCTTCCTTTGGAATAGGAATGTAAACTGACTTTTTCCAGTCTTGTGGCCACTGATGAGTTTTCCAAATTCACTGGCATATTGAGTGCAGCACTTTCACAGCATCATCTTTCAGGATTTGAAATAGCTCAACTGGAATTCCATCACCTCCACTAGCTTTGTTTGTATTAATGCTTTCTAAGGCCCACTTGACTTCACCTTCCAGGATGTCTGGCTCTAGCTGAGTGTGAGTGATCACACCATCATCTGAGTCGTGAAGATCTTTTTTGTAAAGTTCTTCTGTGTATTCTTGCCACCTCTTCTTAATATCTTTTGCTTCTGTTAGGTCCATACCATTTCTGTTTTTTATCGAGCCCATCTTGGCATGAAATGTTCCCTTGGTATCTCTAATTTTCTTGAAGAGATCTCTAGTCTTTCCCATTCTGTTATTTTCCTCTATTTCCTTGCATTGATTGCTAAGGAAGGCTTTCTTATCTCTCATTGCTATTCTTTGAAATTCTGCATACAGATGGGAATATCTTTCCTTTTCTCATTTGCTACTGACATCACCAGATGGTCAATACCAAAATCAGATTGATTATAATCTTTGCAGCCAAAGATGGAGAAGTTCTATAGAACCAGCAAAAGCAAGACCAGGAGCTGACAGTGACTCAGATCATGAACTACTTATTGCCAAATTCAGACTTCAATTGAAAAAAGTAGGGAAAACCTTTAGACCATTCAGGTATGACCTAAATCAAGTCCCTTACAATTATACAGTGGAAGTGAGAAATAGATTCAAGGGATTAGAGCTGATAGACAGAGTGCCTGAAGAACTATGGATGGAAGTTTGTGACATTGTATAGGAAGCAGGGATCAAGACCATCCCCAAGAAAAAGAAATGCAAAAAGGCACAGTGGTTGTCCAAAGAGACCTTACAAATAGCTGAGAGAAGAAAAAACAAAGGAGGAAAGGAAAGATATACCTATTTGAACACAGAGTTTCAAAGAATAATGAGGAGAGATAAAAAAGCTTTCCTCAGTGATCAATACAAACAAATAGAGGAAAACAATAGAATGGGACAGACTAGATACTGCTTCAAGAATATTAAAGATACCAAAGAAACATTTAATGCAAAGATGGGCACAATAAGGACAGAAATGATAGGAACCTACAGAAGCAGAAGATATTAAGAAGAGATAGCAAGAATACACAGAAGAACTGTACAAAAAAGATCTTCATGACTCAGATAACCATGATGTCATGATCACTCACCTAGAGCCAGATATCCAGGAATGGGAAGCCAAGTGGGCCTTAGGAAGCATCACTATGAACAAAGCTAGTGGAGATGATGGAATTCCAGTTGAGCATTTCAAATCCTAAAAGATGATGCTGTGAAAGTGCCACACTCAATATGCTAGCAAATTTGGAAAACCCAGCAGTGGCCACAGGACTGGAAAAGGTCAGTTTTCATTCCAATCCTAAAGAGAGACAATGCCAATGAATGCTCAAACTACTGCACAATTGTACTCATCTCACATGCTAACAAAGTAATGCTGAAAACAACAGTATGTGAACTGTGAACTTCCAGATGTTCAAGCTGGATTTAAAAAGGCAAAGATCAAATTGCCAACACCTGTTGGATTATCAAAAATGCAAGAGAGTTCTAGAGAAATATCTGCTTCTGCTTTATTGACTACACCAAATCTTTTGACTTCATGGATCACAACAAAGTGGAAAATTCTGAAAGAGAAGGGAATACCAGAGCACCTGAACTGGCTCCTAGGAAATCTGAAGCAACAGTTAGAACTTGACATGTTACAACAGACTGGTTCCAAATTGGGAAAGGGATAGGTTAAGGCTGTACATTGTCACCCTTCTTATTTAACTTTTATGCAGTGTGCTGCTGCTGCTGCTGCTAAGTCACTTCAGTCATGTCAGACTCTGTGTGACCCCATGGACTGGAGCCTACCAGGCTCCTCCATCCATGGGATTTCCCAGGCAAGAGTACTGGAGTGGGGTACCATTACCTTCTCTGATATGCAGAGTACATCATGAGAAATGATGTGCTGGATGAAGCACAAGCTGGAATCAAGATTTCTGGGAGAAAGATCAATAACCGCAGATATGCAGATGGCACCATCCTTATTGCAGAAAGTGAAGAAAAACTAAAGAGCCTTTTGATGAAAGGAAAAGAGGAGAGTGAAAAAGTTAGCTTAAAACTCAACATTCAGAAAATGGCATATAAGATCATGGCATCTGGTCCCATCATTTGATGACAAATAGATGGGGAAACAAAGGAAGCAATGAGAGACTTTATTTGGGGGAGCTCCAAAATCACTACAGATGGTGACTACAGACATGAAATTAAAAGACACTTGCTCCTTGCCAGAAAAGCTATGATCAACCTAGACAGTATACTAAGAAGCAGAGACATTACTTTGCCAACAAATTTCCATCTAGTCAAAGCTATGGTTTTTCCACTAGTCATGTACGGATGTGACAGTTGGACTATAAAGAAAGCTGAGCACGGAAGAATTGATGCTTTTGAACTGTGGTGTTGGAGAAGACTCTTGAAAGTCCCTTGGACTGCAAGGAGATCTAACCAGTCCATCCTTAAGGAGATCAGTCCTGAATATTCATTGGTAGGACTGATGTTGAAGCTGTAACTCCAATACCTTGGCCACCTGATGTGAAGAGCTGACTCTTTTGAAAAGACCCCGATGCTGGGAAAGATTGAAGACAGGAGGAGAAGGGGATGACAGAGGATAAAATGGTTGGATGGCATCACCAACTCAATGGACATGAGTTTGTGTAAGCTCTGGGAGATGGTGATGGATAGGGAAGCCTAGCGTGCTGCAGTCTGTGGGGTCACAAAGATCAGATTTGATTGAGCAACTGAACTGAACTGAGTCTTCAGCACCTAGGACAGTGCCTAGCTCATGGGGGCTGTAAAAAATTATTTCTTAAATGATTAAATAAGTACTCAGTATTGATAAGTGGGCTTCCCAGCTGCACTAATGGTAAAGATCCCATCTTTAGAGGTTGGACATATAAGAGATGCAGGAAACGCAAGAGACATGAGTTCAACCCTGGGTCGGGAAGATTACCTGGAGAAGAACATGATAACCCAACCCAGTATTCTTGCCTGGAGAATCCCATGAACAGAGGAGTCTGGCAGGCTGCAGTTTATAGATCATTAAGTGTGAGAAATGATGGAAGTGACTCAGCATGGAAAAATATTGGTAAGCATTGGGAATACAAGTGATCTTTTATTAAAGTGATCTAAAAATTGATTTAATTACATTAGAAAATAATCTAATGTAGTTGAAAGGGTGTGCATGCCACTTAACCTAGCTTATACATCTCTAACTATACCATGCACCTTAGATGTCTTCTTCCTCATATGTTGAAGAATATTCACTGTAATTTGGAGAATATAATGGCTACCCACTCTAGTATTCCTGCCTAGAGGATTCCATGAGCAGAGGAGCCTGGTGGGCAATAGCCCACAGGGTTGCAAAGAGTTGGACACAACTGAGTGACTAACACTTTCACTTGTCTTTCATCAGTACTTGAAATAAAACACTTAATTTCCTTTCAAAACAAACTAATTATTTAAAAAATTATTATGGAATACTATACAATAATAGAGATGAAAGAAATAAAGCTGTATGTAGTAATATGAATTATCATTAGTATAATAGTGAGAAAAATCAATTTACAAAAGTGTGTATCCAGCATGATAACATTTGTATAACATGGAAACAGTGCCACATGTTGTTTAATGGAACACATAAACATTTTCTTCATAATAAAGCATGTGCTGCTGCTGCTGCTAAGTTGCTTCAGTCGTGTCCGACTCTGTGCGACCCCATAGACGGCAGCCCACCAGGCACCCCCGTCCCTGGGGTTCTCCAGGCAAGAACACTGGAGTGGGTTGCCATTTACTTCTCCAATGCATGAAAGTGAAGTAGCTCAGCCATGTCCGACTCTTAGTGACCCCATGGACTGCAGCCCCCCAGGCTCCTCCGTTCATGGGATTTTCCAGGCAAAAGTACTGGAGTGGGGTGCCATTGCCTTCTCCAAATAACACATGTATAGGGAATTTATTTTCCAGGTCCAGGATAGTAATTACCTTTGTTAGAGGTGGCAAGAAAAAATTAGAGAGAACATTGAGGTCTTCCACTGTACTTATCAAGGAGATTTTTGTTAATTTAGATAAAAGATCTGAGTCAAATATGACAAAATAGTAAAACTGGCTAGGGTTGCTTGAATAATAAATACATGAATGTTGCTTTTGAAATATCTCTGTATTTTCTGTATATTTGAAATGTCTTACATTTAAGATAAAGAAATAAGGTAAAGAAAGATACAAGAGAGATATATATCGTGTCCTTGAGCTAGGTGAGGAAAGTAATGTGGGAAGCAAGGTCTGCCGAAAAATAAGGAGCTTGCAATGAAAGTGGGGCTAAATAAGGACAGTAATATATGGTCCATAACCTCTGAGAATAAGCTAAGAATTGTGGTTAACAGTATATGAAACATCCTGAATTACACAGATCAGCAAATAAAATGCATATCCATGGCAGCAGTGGTATTCATAAAAAGGATACAAGATCTGGAGAATGGATTGGGATGCCACGTACCAAGAGAAAACCATAATCTTCAGCTATTTGTAATTTCAACATGTATCTACTGACAAATTTTAAGAGTTTCTAAAGTAAGGCTAACCCTGGTAGTGCTATCTTGAAGCTGAAAACTAATGAATCTTACTACTACCAGAGAGGGTATGCTGTCATTAGGATGAGAACTTAGGACCTTTTTTAGGGCCACACTGAAAGCCTAGGACGGAGTGGGCATAAAGATCCAGTCTTTCCCTCCCCATACAAGGAAATCTGTGCTTCTGCAGCCAAATGAAGATTTAAGCTCTGACCAGCCTTGGCTCTGCCCCCATCAAACTAGAGTTCACTGAACTGTTTGATTGTGAGTAGCTTCTTTGATTTTTAAACTGGTTAAATATGATGAAAATCTGTGCACAAACTTGCAAATGAACCCCAGAAAGACAAAGGCCTTTGAAATGGACATTTCAAATGAGCTAAGTAGGTGGAGAAGCCCGCAAGTAATTGCTCATATTTCATGGGGACTTGGTTTTTCATGAATTCATCTCAGTGTCATCTTTCATACATATTACAGTGCCGGTTCATTAAAATTCTTGATGCAGTGCTGAACCTGGTCAGACTGAAATGGGGCTGACAAACCTCATGTCTGCTGCACAGATAACCAGACCTTATGAAGGTGAAATTAGTTTTCAGGAGCTGTACTGCTCACTTGATTGATTCCGTCTTAGAAGTCATATGACTTAATGTTTCCTGCTTGGGCTGCCTCTGTCATGCAAACATGACCTGATAACACATTGTCAGGAGCGCTCCAGAGAGCTAACAGCAATCTAACATCTTTCTACTGAGTGTGAAGTTCCATCTGAAATGTGCATATTTGATAAGCAGCTCGTCTTCTCCCTGTCCTTTTCATTTTCGGAAAGTTAATCTTCTCTGCTCTAGTGAGTGCTGTGGGGAGATGAGGTGGGCAGACATGCCGCAGGTGGCCCCAAACTCTCCTGTGTGGGGGAAGCTCACTGTCTAGAGGCTGTTCTGTCTGGACATCACTTCTGAGAAGCAGCTAGACAAGGAGTGACAACGCAGGCCACCATCATATCCAGGAGGGAGAAAATGAAATCAGGGAGTTTCATTACTGAGTGTTATTTGACTTTGTTGTCAAAGATTCATTTAACTGTCTCTTCACCACAGCAGAAATCTGTGTCATATATTCAGTCAAAACACACAATGTCTTCTGAAATCAAGGTGACTGACTTCATAGAATTTTAATGCTGGAATTCATATAGAGGCCCCCTTTCAAACCCCATTTTACAGAAGAGCAAATCTAAACTTGGAGAGGCTTAGTGGTTCATCCAAAGTCACATAGCTCTATTAGTGGTAGATCCAAGGCCAAGACTTAGATCTTCAGATTCAGTTTAGTCCTTCTGGCACTCCCCTGCACTGACCCCTCATCTAGAAGCCCGACTAATAACATCATTTTATATTAAACTTTATAAGTTACAAAATACGCAAACATCTCATTGCCCTTCACAAAGAAAGTTTACGAGACAAAGCATGCAAGACATCGCTCTCATTTCACTGTTAAAGACACTGAGAGTGAGAAACGTACCTGCATTGTCAGTCCTTGACTGGCTGCCTCTTGAAAGTGACATCTAGACATACCATTGGATTCTAGAAAGTACACTTTTTCTAGTAAGTACTTTCTAATTTGGGGCCATCTGCTGTGTGTCTGCGCACCTCATCCCCCACTGCACTCACTTGCTCAAGGCCAACTAGAAGGTACTTAAAGAACTAGGATGGAGATAACCAAAGAAGAGATAGACATAGGAATCCAAGAATCAGAATATCCAATACTGAAGAGTTGGCAAAGTGGCAGTTATGCTGCCAGTCTGGAGAGCAACCGGATCAGATAAAAGCAAGAGGAGAAGGGGCTCCAAGAGAAGGCTCCAAGAAAAATAAAACCAAAATAATGAATTGCCTGATATACTTAATCATCAATAAAAGAATATTTGTGATCAATTGATCTAAAAGAGAATTTTGAAAAAAGGGAAATTCACGTAGAAAGCTAAGTGAATTCTAAAAAGAGAGACAATGATTATCCTCAGGAAAAATGCAAAAGGAAGAACTGCTCTGAGAGACTATTTGGTTCTAATGCAATATGCAAGTTGCAACAACCTAATCACTGACTTTAGAGTAACCAAGAGATGTACTGTAGATACACTGAGAGAAGAGTGGAGAGGTGAAGTTGTAGGAGAGAGAGGACTATAAGGGAGTCAAATTCTCACTTTATCATGAACAGAAGTCGATAAACAATGTTTAACATTAATAAATCTGTTGGTTTTGCTGTATAACAAGCAACTAAAAATGTTAGTGGCTTTAAACAAGAACCATTTAAGTTGCTCAAAATTATGTTGGGTAACAAATTAGGCTGTACTTAATGGGATGATTCATTTCCGCTCCATACAATGTCAGCTAAACTCGTTCACGTGTATGTGGTCAGCTGATAGTGGATGGCATGCATGTACTTGGAAGTTGGTTGGCTGTCACCTGGCTCAGTGGAGGCAACTGGGCCAGCATGGGCTTGTTTACAAAGTGGTAGCCACAGTGCTCCCAAAGGCAGCAATGAAACAAACCCCAATTTCAAGCCTCTGCTTGTAGCATGTTTGTTAATGACACACTGGCCAAAACAAGTTATACAGCCAAGTCAAGATTCATAGGGTAGAGAAATACAGACTGCCTCTTATAAAAGAAACTATAAGATTACATTGAAAAATTGAGTACTTTCAAGGGTGGAACTATTTTGTGGCCATTTTTGAAATCTACTATGATAGAAATTGACAGAATATTTTATATTAAATACAAACTGAAAAACTAGTCAAAGCTATGGTTTTTCCAGTAGTCATGTATGGATCTGAGAATTAGACTATAAAGAAAGCTGAGCACTGAAGAACTGATGCTTTTGAACTGTGGTCTTGGAGAAGACTCTTGAGAGACCCTTGAGCAGCAAGGAGATCCAACCAGTCCATTCTAAAGGGAATCAGTCCTGAATATTCACTGGAAGGACTGATGTTGAAGCTGAAACTTCAATACTCTGGCCACCTGATTCAAAGAACTGACTCATTGGAAAAGACTCTGTTTCTAGGGAAGATTGAAGGCGGGAGGAGAAGGGGACAACAGAGGATGAGATGATTAGATGGCATCACCGACTCAATGGACATGAATTTGAGTAAATTCTGAGAGTTGGTGATGGACAGGGAGGCCTGGAATGCTGCAGTCCATGGGGTTGCAAAGAGTTGGACACGACTGAGCAACTGAACTGAACTGAAACTGGAAAACTAGAATTAAGTGTTTGTATTGTACAAATCACAAATATATACCTATAAACTAATTGGAGACAGAATGGCTGCTTTAATATTACTTGAATGAATACATGTAATTAGGATAAAATTTTCAGTGATTGAAAAACACCCCACTACTAGGCATATACCCTGAGGAAACCAGAATTGAAAAAGACACATGTACCCCAATATTCATTACAGCACTATTTACAATAGCTAGGACATGGAAGAAACCTAGATGTCCATCAACAGATGAATAGATAAGGAAGTTGTGGTACATATACACAGTGGGATATTACTCACCTATAAAAACAAATGCATTTGAGTCAGTTCTAATGAGGTGGATGAACCTAGAGCCTTTTATATAGAGTGAAGTAAGTCAGAAGAAAAAGACAAATATCATATATTACCACATATATATGGAACCTAGAAAGATAGTAGTGACGATCCTACTTTCAAGGCAGCTAAGGAGACACAGACATTTCGGACACAGTAAGGGAAGGAGAAAATGGGATGATATGGGAGAATAGCATTGAAACACATACATTACCATATGTAAAACAGATAGCCAGTGGGAGTTTGATGTATGACACAGGGAACACAAAGACAGTGCGCTGTGACAACCTAGAGGGGTGGGATAGGGAGGGAGGTGAGAGGGGAATTCAAAAGAGAGGGGACATATGTATACTTAATGTTAACTGATGATGTATGGCAAAAACCATCACAATATTATAAAAAAAAAACAACTGAAAAAAGTCTTGCATCTAGAACTACTTAGAAAACAAGATCATATGCTCTAGAAATTGTGTTAGGAAACACAGAAAATGGATCTAAAAATGAAAACTCCTGTGGCAGCTGCTATAGCCTAAGTGTGACCCTTAAAATTCACTTGTTGAAATTCTAGTCCTCAAGGTAACTGTATCTGGAGATGAAGCCTTTGACAGCTAATCACATCATGAAGGGATTAGTGGCCTAATAAGAGACAGAAGAGAGTGTGCTTCCTTTCTTCCTCTTTCTCTCTGCCATGAGAGGACACAAGAAGAAGGCTGTCTATAAACCAGGAAGAGTATGCTTAGCAAAAACTGAATTGGCCAGGACCTTAAGCTTGGACTCCTCAGCCTCTAGAACTTTGAGAAATAAGTGTTTGTTGTCTAAGTCACCAAGTCTATAGTAATTTGTTATAGCAGACCAAATTGAGACAACAGTTCAACTATTTTAGGAAATATGTGTTTATAAAAGCAGTATTTCTTAATTATTATGGTATTTTAAATGATTTAAACATGTAGCTTAAATTACGAATTAAATGTCACCATTAGGCACTGGCACACTCTCTTTTAAAAAAATTTCTATTGGAGTATAGTTGATTTACAGTGTCGTGTTAGTTTCTGATGAACAGCAAATTGTATATGTTACACATATACATATATCAGCCTTCCTTGATGACTCAGTGGTAAAGAATCCACCTGCAAAGGAGGAGACGCAGTTTCAATCCATGTGTCAGGAAGGTCCCCTGGAGAAGGAAATGGCAGCCCACTCCAGGATTCTTGCCTGGGAAATCCCATGGACAGAGGAGCCTGGCGGGCTACAGTCCATGGGGTTGCAACAGTTGATAAAACTTAGTGATTGAATCACCATCATACATATATCCACTCTTTTTTAAAGAATCTTTTCTAATATAGCCATTGCAGAGCATTGAGTAGAGTTCCATATGCTATAAAGTAGGTGCCTATTAGCTATCCACTTTATATATAGCAGTGTGTACATGTCAATTCTAATTTTTTCACTTTTTCAGTGTGCATATGTCAATTCAAATCTCCCAATTTGCTTATCCCCTGATAACCATTAAAATTGTTTTCTACATCTGTGACTTTACTTCTGTTTTGTAAATAAGCTCATTTGTACCCTTTTCTTAGATTCCACACATAAGCAATATTATATGATATTTGTCTTTCTGTGTCTGACTTACATCGCTTAGTATGACAATCTCTAGGTCCATCCATGTTTTTGTAAACGGCATTATTTTGTTCTGTTTTGTTCTTTCTTCTGACTGAGTAATATTCCACTGCATGCTATATCTCTTAAATTATCAATCTGGCCAAAAACTTTTACTTTAATCTCCTGTTGAGAAAATGGTAGTTGCCTTCTGTTTGGTGATTTTTGGAGATTCAGACACATTTTATACATATACATATACAAACAATTACACAAAAATAGTTATAATAGTTATTTCTCAGTAAGCAAACTGCCAGGAATTTTAGAAATCTTTTGTTGGAACTATCTAATTTTCTAAAGTAAATATATATTGTGATTTTAACAGTGTTAACCATTGCCCACTGTATCAGCTCTAGGTCCTTAGTTCAAACCCAAGTTTCCATACAAGAGAAGATTCTCCCCAATTTTCTCAGTCTATAACATCACTAAGATCATTACCATCTCAACAGATGCTTCAGGTCATCTGTGGTCTGACAGTTTTCCAATCCTGTAGGAAGGCATTGGGTTAGATGAAAGTGATGAGTAATGATTAGCTATCATGAGTAATAATTACTAAATCCTAGGTGTCAACCTACAGAGTGCTTAGTATAGATGGAAGGAAGAAAGAGCCCACTCTTATAAGATTAAGCAACTACTGAGTCATGTCTGGCCCTGGCAAAGTGAGCTCCTGTCTCACACAAAGACTGAGTGTTTGAGAAGTTAGTTGCTGAGGCTTAAATTGTGCCCCTTTCAGAGATCCTTCAAACAAAACAGAGAAAAATTAAGTGTGAAGGTGATGTAACATTTCTGTCTTGATTGTTGCAGTGATTAAGATTTATAAAACTGAACACAAAAAGTCAATTTTCCTATAGAATATCTTAAAAATCAAATTTGAAGAACATAGTTGTCATGGAAAAACAACAAGTTCCACATTCCTCCTAGATAGGAAAGGCTCACAGACTTTAAAACCAATGCAAAAAGGAGCTGCCTGGCTTTCATTCTCCAGAAAGAATGTTCATATTACATCCTGGATTAAGGTGTCTTCTCTTAAGTGAAAGTGAAAGTCACTCAGTCATGTCCGACTCTTTGTGACTCCATGGACTATATAGTCCATGGGATTCTCCAGGCCAGAATACTGGGATGGGTAGCCTTTCCCTTCTCTAGGGGATCTTCCCAACCCAAGGGTTGAATCCAGGTCTCCCACATTGCAGGCAGATTCTTTTTCAGCTGAGTCACAAGGGAAGCCGAAGACTACGGGAGTGGGTAGCCTATCCCTTCTACAGCAGATCTTCCTGGCCCAGGAATCTAACCAGGGTCTCCTGCATTGCAGGCGGATTCTTTACCAACTGAGCTATAAAGGAAGCCCCTGTCCTCTCTTGAGAATAGACCTAAATGCCACAAACAAAAAATCATAAAACTGCTGAATATCCATATAAAATGAAATCAAACATGCTGATCTGGCCACCTATAAAGTCCATTCCATTATTCCTGTGGTAAGATCCATTTCCTAAATTTTGTTTTTGCTCTGTACAACTCCCGTTAGCATCCAACATTGTACCCAATACCTCACCCATTGTTTAGTACACAGTAAGCATGCCATAAATATTTGATAAATTCTTTATGTTTGCTTCCAAATTGGCATATTCTGATGAAGTCAGCATAACAGTGAAATTTCTCTATAATCACATAATAAATTATTTATTACTGGTGTCAACAGTGACCCTATAGAGTAAAGGTAAGCAAAACAAATCCACAAATGTGTGCATTTAATAGCCTCTACCCACTCTTCTCTTTGGGTATGGGCTAGTGTCTGGCTCTGCTGCTCAAGCTTCATGGAAGAGAGATAAAAGATTAATGAGTCAGAGAGTTAGGAACTGTGTTTAAGAAATCTGAACAGTCTCTATTTTAAGTCTGGAAAAAGGAAGGGGAAAATACTATCTTAATTATATTTTTTTCTCCAGTGTCATCACATCCTAAAAACCAAATCTACTTATTTTGTCTAGCATTACTCAGAATGCCTTGCTTTATCAAAACACCATGCATACTTTCACAAAGGAAAACAAGAGAACTCCTTCTCACTGTGGCCACATTTCAGAGGACAGAAAATCTGCAGTGAACACAACCTTTGTTACCTAATACTGAACTATAAGAACTCTATTTCTTTGCTTTTCAGCTTAGAAAAATCAGGTTGCTGATTTAATGTGAAGAGGGATAAACAAGTAGTCCTGGTTAGTTCAAAACTTCTTCAGCCGTTCCCAAACAAACCATTCCTTGCTTTTCCCGAACCAAGTCTAGGCTGCAGCCACCAGCAGAGGAGTTTTATTACAGGTAAGGCAATCGGTGGAATGGGATTGAAATCTCCAAACAGTTTCCCATCTGTGACATCAATTCTGTTTGGGAGCAGAGGTGATAGGCCTGTGTGTTTGCCTGAGTGTTTGCTCTGCTTCACAGAGTACAGACATGGCCCATGCATCACCCTGCCTATTCACTGCACACTGTAAACGTGCTGAGGTTCATGTCATAAATGTGCCTATAAACCTGACCATGCTTACTGTGTATCCCAATTCTTCTCTTTTTAACAAGAAGAACTGTCCTTTATTAGTCCCTCTTTCTGAACACATCTGAGAAATTTCCTCCAGGTTTGGAGCATTCATTCATTTTCCTTTGAAATCCTCTAGATGCATTTTTCAGATTAGCCACTAGATGCCCGATGCCAAAATAAAACTCTAGCAGTTTTTCCGAGGAAAATAATGCTTTTGCAATTTAACAAGAATAGTTTTTTTTTTTTTTTTTCAGCCATGCTATCCAGAGGCCTGGAAAAGGTTTTCATTTACTTACGGAGTTTTGGGTGTGTGTGTGTGTCTGTGTGTGTTTAATGGATTCGCAATATTATTATTTAGACTGGAGGGGCAAAAGTCCTCAAACCAAGAATTATTAGAAATAAAAAATTCCCAGGAGCTGCCAGTACTTCTCTGACAATATAAACCTAGAAAAAATTATCTTAGAATCAAGCATCCAACTTCAAACTTCAGGACCCTCACGGAAACTCTTTCACCAGCCACACTCCCTGGCTTACTTTTAGCAATACCTAGAACACTAGGGTCTGAACTCTCACAGAAATCAAGATGGTAAGCCAGGATCTGTGTTGAAGTATCCTCAACACAAGTAGTTAATATAATTCATTGTCAGTGTCCTTTTTACTGGAATTTTCTGCTTCTGCCCTTTAGCAGGATAAATGTGTTCCACTCGGGCTAGATTTTTGTGGGATATCATTAATCTACAAAGGATCCAGACACCAGTGATGGGCTGCAAAGAACATCAAAATCACAGCCTAGGAAATGCTAGTGAAGGAAGAGAGTTGGATTTACCTGTGTGCATCAAAGTAATTTGGAAAGAGAATATGCAAGCCTGGGAAATTTTTTCAAATATGTAAAGGGCCATAACATTAAAATTTAAAATTATAGCACTGGAAGAAAGCTTTGAGAGCACTGCCACCAAGAGAGAGAATAGTACTCTCAATCTGTATGGCCCTTTTTCTCACTGATGGACACAAATACTTTAACTATATCATCTTCAACATAGCTTTAATGATGGTTCAAAACAATGAAAGAAAAATGCTCTGCAGATAAATTAAAAATCACTTAACTCATGCCCAGTGTCTCATGCCCAGCAGTTTTTTTGCAGTGCAATGCTCAGTCATGTCTAACTCTCTGAGACTCTATGGACTATAGCCTGCCCGGTTCCCCTATCCATGAGATTATCCCAGCAGGAATACTGGAGTGGGTAGCCATTTCATTCTCTAGAGGATCTTCCCAACCCAGGGATCGAACTCATGTCTCCTGTGCTGGGCAGGCAGATGAGCCACCTGGGAAGCCCATCATGGCTAAAATGAATCATCTGAATGGGATGATTTCTGCCTCACTCTCAGCCTGCCTCCACATGGACAGTAGCACCTCATCTTTTGCCACAAGGAAGGGGTGGTCCTGGCCACATTTCCTCCTTGGTCTTAGAGAGAGAAGAGAAATGTTTAAATTAACCCTTTCATGCTAAGACTTGCCTCTGCAAGCCTTCCCGTCTGGCTTCAGAGAACGTGGGGTGATGGTTGAGGAGCTGCCATCCCTTCTGCAGGTGACCTACACATCACCCTAGTTTCTGATCTAACTACATGGCTACAAGCAATCCCCCAAAATGAGTTGAGATATTTAGACGTTTTTTTTCCACTGTCACCTTAGCAAGAAAGAACTTTCTGACAAAGAAAGCTGAGCTCCAGGAGAATGTGTGAATTCCAAAGTACTGAGTGCCCCATTCCTGAGACAACTTATGATGAGGAAGTGTAGCCCCTGCCCAAGCTGTGAGGGAATGCTTTCTGAACTGGGGGAACAATTAGCCCCAAAGTCCTCATTTAGTATTTCCTTTCCAATTCTATGTTCCTATCATTTTTGCAGACCACATTCTGAAAAGTGAAAAAACAAGTCCTGCATCTGAAAGCCACATAGAGTAACAATATACCAAAAAAAAAAAAAAAAAAAGTTTCTCCCCAAGATGGCAAGTTATTGCATGAGGTTATCGAGGTTAACTATTCCCCTAACAGGGTTCAGTATAAGCCTGAAAAAATTCACTGTAAAAAACATCTGGGGAGAATGACACCTCATTTTCTTTAGTAATAGCTCTTACAAGGAACAATGCTTCCTATCAAATATTGGCACCTAAGTCATTCAGAATCACTTATTTTAAAAAGTAAATCTCCTGACTGGGAAAGGGAAACAAGCCAGGCTTCTTGTTGGCAAATGCTAAACCAGGCATCTGACAATGCTGATCCTATTATTCAAATATTCTATGTCTTTTAGAAATACAATTCATATATCCCCACACCACATCAAGGAGGGATTTCTTCTGTGTCAGCCATGGCAAAGGACTGTGCAGTGTCCCCTGTCATGTTGAACAGGCAGAAGGTGGCCAAAAAGACAAGCTGCTTGCACAGAACCATCCCTAGAGCAAGACACCTAGGCAGAATGCTTCTATTACTTACGCAGTACTATATATCAAGTAATAGGAAGACCTTTTACACTCAAAAAGGACTATGGAGAGCTGTTCATTTACTAATCTATGGTGTTAACATGTCATCAGAATTGAAGGCTATGAAAAGCCAGCTTCCCTGAGTAACATCTATCTAGAACAGGACTAAGGTCTTAGAGTGAAGCCACGGTCACTCTAAGATTCCTTCATGCCAGAACCAACTACAAATTCCTCTCTATCAGATAGCTAATTGTTTTTTATAGCAGAAAATTTTATTCATAAAACCTGCCTCCTCCTTCCTTCCCTATGAGAGTCTTACAGAATGTTTTATGTCCTGTGTATACAATTTTAAACTTAACTCAAGTAAAAACCATTATTAATTTCCCCCCGAAAGGTCTACTGGGAGATTCTTACCATCTTCATGTTATTATTTCTCCAACAACATATTTTGTGACAATCATGCACCAACATGGAGAAAGCCTCAATGAAAATGCTCCCAGGGATAGGTTTCCATGTAATGGATTCACTCATTTCTCCATGCATTTCACATTGACTTATCAAGGCCTAAGTGTGGGGCACCGTGTTCAGCACAGGAATAAACAAGATTCTTCCTCAGCATAGGGTTCTGTATAAACTTAGTATGGCCCATGGCACAATGCAGTCAGGGGGATAGAGTTTAACGGGAACAAGGAGACCCAAGGAAGTATGGTAGTTTTCAGCTTCACAGCTGAGCAGGAAGATGGAGAGTGAGCAGGGCAAAGATGCAAAGGTATGAGAATGTCAGCCATTTGGTTTATGGAGAGGATGGGGGTGAAGAGGCAGGTGGCAGTCAGAAAATAAACAGCTTGCATGACTTTGTTCTAAAGTTCTGATGAATCACTGAAGAATTTTAAGAAAGGGGGTGGGTAGCATGATTAGATTTGTGTTCTAGGAAGATCACTCTATGCTAGCAGGAATAACATAGCATAATGGAAAATGAGAAGATCCGAAAAAGGAAAAACTTCTAAAGGGTCCTAGTGAGAAAAATTCTAAGGTAATAGTAGAGAAGATGAAAAAAAGATTGATTTAGAAAGTAGATTTTTACTTGACCAAGATCTGGGGGTTCTGTAAGAAGGAGGAATCTAGGATTATTTATGGGTATCTGCTGTGTTCCAGGACTGTGGCCCTCATACTGAGATACACGTTAGAATTAATTGAGGAGCATTTTAAAATATCCAGCCTGAGCCCTCGTCCCTCAGGATTCTCATTAAACAGGTCTGGGATGGAGATCAGGGAACAGTATTCTTTATGACACTCAGGATTTCTCTCAATTGGTCCTGCAGAGGTTGAGAAGGAAGTCAATTTGGAGTCAGCACAGATTTCATTGTCTACGCTATTGTGTCAACATTTGCCAAAACATCTGTTACAAACGTGTGCTCTGATCTTGGGTTTCAGACATACAGCTAGCTCTTTTCAGTGTTAGTAACATGGCTATGGTGTAACAAGAGAAAATAACTGCAGGGAAACTTTTCTGCAGGAAAAGTGCATCAGAAAGGGTCAAGGATAAGACAGCAGGAATTTACATCTGAATCCAAAATGACGTGCTGTTATTTCTAGGGAAAAGCTTCCCAACCCCTGCATCCTGTTTTAGGCTAAACTCTTGAGCACTGAAATCCTCTTGATGCCCAGGAGCAGTGAAGGGATTAATGAGTAGTTGTGTAGCAAGTCCATCCCAGAATCCAACGAATAATCAATGGTACTTGAAGCTCCCTAGGTAATTGAATTGCAAACCTGGTAATAAGAAGCCTTGTATCCATAGTAGAATTATACTTCATATCTATTTCCTAATGTAGATATTGATGAAAGACCATTGCTCATATGGATTATTTACCTTCTATCTCTATTAGAAATCAAGCACAGTAAATTGTTTGCTAACAAGGATTTTTCTCCCTTTACCTGTACATAATGAAGTAGACCTTACAGCTACACAAGCCCATCACCTCTACTTTCCAACTATAGGAAACAAGTACAAAAGTTACTCTAATCTACTTACTTTCAGAATTGAGATGAGGAACAAATATGTCATAGTTGTTGTAATACAGGCTTTAGAGATCCCAAAATTATTTGCTTTAGAACTCTAAAATGGTCCAGTGGTTTCAGAGAGATTTAGCATTGCCCCTGGATGAAAAATTGTGTTTCCATTTTGCTAGTTCTTAATGTGAATTCCCAATATAAAAATGAGCATGGCAGTCATTAGTAAACAAGAGTGTCACTGGCCAAAAGAATCATATATTGACAGTAATCCCATTCAAAACTAAAATGAATGGGGCTTGCCTCTTTATAAACTGCAACTTGGTCAAATTACATAAACCTCTTTAACCCTCAACTCTCTAATCTGTAAAATAGGCTAATAATACTCATGTTATAGGGTCAAAAGAGTTAAATAGTCTAGAGATAGCATCTAATAATAGTGCATACAAGTAGAAAAGAAACATTCTATTAGCTAGTGTTTATATACCTAGTCAGAGAAGGCAATGGCACCCCACTCCAGTACTCTTGCCTGGAAAATCCCAAGGATAGAGGAGCCTGATGGGCTGCAGTCCACGGGGTCGGGAAGAGTCAGACACGGCTGAGCAACTTCACTTTCACTTTTCACTTTCATGCACTGGAGAAGGAAATGGCAACCCACTCCAGTGTTCTGGCCTGGAGAATCCCAGGGACAGGGGAGACTGGTGGGCTTCCATGTATGGGGTCGCACAGAGTCGGACACGACTGAAGCAACCGAGCAGCAGCATATACCTAGTAGCATATGCCTTTAAAATTCAGGCTTAGTTTCAGCCTGTTATGACATCAACCATCTCCATGAAGTTGCACAAGTCATTTGATTTATCTGGTCATAGATTATTATCATCTGCACAAAACAAATAGCTATTCTAAATAATCCATGAAATCCTTTGAACTGTTACAATCTTCTATAATTTTAAACTTTTCCACTGCTTCTCATTCTTCCTCCATCTCAATACTATTTTTGCTATCCTGTGCATTCTTCTGGTTTAAGGAACATGCTCCATCACAGTTGCTAAGAACTAGAAAATTATACATAAATTCCAATATAGGCATCGGTATTAACTTCCTATGCAGTTATAATTAAATTACCAATGGCTAAAATAGCACATATTTCTTCTCTGTAAGTTCTGGGGAGTCTTAAGTCTGAAATCATTCTCGCTGGGCTAAAATCAAGA
>ML661898.1:4968683-4976183 GCA_007570785.1 Antilocapra americana | reverse complement strand
TCTAATTCTGTCTTCAAACTACTAATTTATTGCCTTCTAATTTTTAGCCACTTCTATCACCACTAACCCAATCTCACCCTCCTCCCCCAAAACAAGAAAAATTTCCCTGAAGTAGGACAACTTCAGTTACTCAATAAGATTGATTGTCATCTTTCTCCAGGTATTGAAAAAACAAACTTTTTTTTTTTTCAATTGTCCATCACTATGGCTGCTGAGATAAAGGGACTGTTTACCGAAAAGTGCCAAGCCACTGGTGAGCTGCTGAATTCAGGGCCTCATCGCTGGCTTTCATGGCAAGCAGATCAAACCAGCTAATCCTAGAAGAAATCAACCTGAATATTCATTGGAAGGACTGATGTTGAAGCTCCAATACTTTGGCCACCTGATACGAAGAGGTGACTCACTGGAAAAGACCCTGATACTGGAAAAGATTGAGGGCAAGGGGAGAAGGGGGTGGCAGAGGATGAGATGGCTAGATAGCATCACTGACCCAATGGACATGAGTCTGAGCAAACTCCAGGAGATAGTGAAGGAAAGGAAGCCTGGTGTGCTGCAGTTCATGGGGTCGCAAAGAGTCAGACACTACTGAGAGACTAAACAACAACAACGATGGCACGAGAGCAACACAAGCAGGGCAGGAAATGAAATCAGCAACCAAAGGGTTAACAAAAACATTCTTCACTATATTGTAGGAGTTGCATCTCTGCAACCCTCAACCTTTGCTGGTTTTATTTGCATTTAGGAGATGGTCTCCTGTTATGAAAAATTCTGACCCCACGATCTTTCATTTGACCTTTCGTTGCTAATTCTAGCAATGTGCAATAAGACTTTCCACCAAGGGGCAGCCAAAGGTGGAACAGCCAAGTAGAAATTTCATTTCCCAACCAAGGGAAACATTTCAATTTCTAGGAAATCAATTGAGTTCCTATTAAAAACAATGACACATATCTGTGCTTTCCACAAATAGGTTGCATCCTGTTAGAAGGTAGAAAGCCACCCTCCCCCAGGCCTCCAGATGAGCCCTGATTTATCCCTCCTGCACCAAAAACCATGTGAGATGAAAGGTCAGGCAGTTAAAGATTTATGCTTTGTTTTATAAGATTGCTCAGAGAGAGAGTCTTTTCCCTCTCCTGTTTATTTTTTATCCTCCCCCAGCCTGCCGTCCATTTTTCTGGCTAAACTAGACCATGGAAAGGGAAATGGGAAAATGTCCTGTAACATGAGCCCAGGACCTGGCAGGATGTGTGAACCAGTGAGGGTAACCTCCTGTGGCCAGCCATCACCATCCACCCAGAGAGGGGCACATGTATCACTGTACCTTGTAAAATTTTTTAACCTCAGTTCCTAACTGGAATTTATTTGTTTTCCTAGGCAGATGGATCTGGTTCTCCCTGGGCCCTACAAAATGATCTGTCACTGTCTCCCCTGGTAACCTACAGCAGTCCATAATAAAGTCAGCTTGCCAGCTCCAGGAAATGGATGCCATATCCTAGATCATGTTAAGTCTTTTCATGTAGTAGATTCCCATCATGGGCTGGCCAGATATTTCTTTAAAGTAGATACTCCCATCTCCACCCAGGACATCTATCTGAATAGGACACTGTAGAAGATGAAGCCTAGGTGCGTTTATCACTTGTTCACTCGCTATTCTCTCTTAATTTCCATTCTGGTCAACATAGTAACATAGAAGGAAGCAACCAGTCCATAGGTGATATGTGGAAATGAAGGGGAAAAGAACTTCAGAGCCTATACATTTTTAACCCATGTGTGTCTTATCAACTTTGTTTCTTCCCAAATCTTTTTTTTTTCTTTCCTATTTTATTTAATGCCACCATGACCATGTGAAATCCTTCAGGGTGCTTTGACCCTTTTTTCTCCCTTATCCTCATGTGAAGTCAGTATCCATATATTACTGATTGAACTTTACAATGTCCCCAGCCTCACTGTAGATCTCCACCATCTCTTACTGGGATTACTGGGATAAGCTTGGATCTGACCTCCCTGACTCTGCCCATTCCCCCTAGAGTTTAGAGCCCCTTCTCCACAGGCCAAGAATCTCACCCCATTACACTCCTCTCATCAGTGTCTACCTTTTTATTTGTCAGATAAAGTCCAAATGCTTAGCGTGGCATTCCCTGGGTTTTACACACCCATCTGCTCCCTTTACCCACACACCTAGGGGCTTGCTCTGGTGCCCCCACACTCAGCATGGCCTTCCATATCTCTGTAAATTTATTTCAATAGCTCCCTCTATCCATAGTCCCTTCCTTAACTCAGAAAGAAAATTAAAGATAAACAACAACAAAAAAAGCCATTTCTGTTTCAGGATCTACTTCAAATGCCATCTTCTCCATGAAGCATCCCTGAAGACTTCACCTCAGTTCACGTCTCCGGCTCTCTTTTTCCCCGTGATGCCTCTTTTATTCATTCTGCTAGGGGAGTAAACATACCTCTGCATGATAGCAACTTGCAGTTTCCTATATTGTTTACCTGTGATTTGTGTATTTCCCCCATGTTAAACGATGAAATAAACATCAGAGCATGTCTCATTTATGTCTCTATGCCTACCAGCGGACTCAGTGTTTAGCCAATGATGCTAGAATTACTCCAATTAGCTTCAAGACCATAACAAATAATTGAATTAGGGTCTGAAGTGTTTGGCTTTGTGAAAAATTGATTGAGAAGAATTATATAGCTGGAGCTTACACTTCCTAAAGGCTTATCTCAATTAGATTTGGGCACCAAAATTCAGGACTTAAATTTTGACATTATACTATGTATGTATTATAAAACTATTATGTAAACATAATATAATCTTACACGATTATAAGGCTAAAAGAGAAGTTATAGAGAGGAACCCACTTCAGTCTAACTTTAGTCCAGATACCTTGTCAAGGTCAGCTGTTGCTTTTTTTGGCTTCCCTATATCCACTGTGTCTTCTCTAGAGGAAGGTTCTCTGAGCTTTTTAGGGCACTTATCAGTCATTCACTGTGTACATTCTACTTGAAAATAGTTATTTTGCCCCTTTCTTGCCTGCTCATTTCTGTTCCCCTCTAACCTTAAAAGAACCTAATTATAGGAATTAGATCACTAGGCAATTTAACCTAACCCTTGAATTACGCTCTCCTAAATACATACCATGCCTTGCCTAACCTGTTGATTCTTTTCCTCTATAAAAATAAGTAAGAATGAAGAATTAAGCAGTCCTCTGTTGATGGATATTTGGGTCGCTGCCATATCTTGGCAGCTGTAAATAACTACTGTAAATAATTCGTGTTGTAAATATGAACATTAGGGGTATGTGTGCAGTCGCTCAGTCATGTCCAACTCTTTTCAACCCCATGGACTGTAGTTCCCCATACCCCTATATCCATGGAATTTCCCAGGCAAGAATACTGGAGTGGGTTGTCATTTCTTTCTCCAGGGGATCGTCCTGACCCAGGGATTGAACCCATGTCTCTTGAGTCTCCTGCCCTGGCAGGTGGATTTTTTACCACCACGCCACCTGGGAAGCCCATATTGGAGTATACTTGAATTATAATCCACAACATATTTTTAAAAAAACTCATATACAACTTAATAGAAGAGTAAACAACCCAATTAAAATATAGGGCAAGGCTCTGAATAGACATTTTTCCAAAGAAGACATACAAATTGTCAACAGGTATAGGAAAGTGTGATCAATATCATTAATCAGGAAAATGCAAATCATAACTATACTAAATTATCACCTCACACCTGTAAGAATGGCTATTACTAAAAATACAAGCAATAACAAGTTTTTGCAAGGACATGGAGAAAAGGGAACACTTTTGTACTCCTGGAAGGAATGCAAATTAGTATATCTACTATGGAAAACAGCATGGAGGTTCCTCAAGAAATTAAAACTAGAACTACCATATAAGTCCCTAGTTTTACTTCTTAGTATTTATCCAAAGGAAACAAAGTAACTATCTTGAAAACATATCTGCCCCCCGGTGTTCAATGCAGAGTTATTTACAAAAGCCAAGGCATGGAAAGGACAAGAATTTATCAAGAGATGAATGAATTTTCAAAAATGTGGCATATATACAGAATAAAATATTATTCAATCATAAAAAGAAGGAAATCCTGCCATTTGTGACAACATGGATGGTCTTGAGGGCATTAGACTAAGTCAAGTCAGACAGAGAAAGACAAACACCAATACTATATGATCTCACTTATATGTGAAATCCCCAAAAAAACCCAAGACAGAGAACAGATTCATGGTTGCCAGAGGCAGTGAGTATAAAGAATTTGTTGTTCCTTCAGTCGCTCACTCATATCTGATCTAGTGACCCCATGGACTGCAGCATGCCAGGCTTCCCTGTTCTTTCACCATCTTCTGGAGCTTACTCAAACTCATGTCCATTGAGTCGGTGGCATACGTGTATAGCAAAAATGTACGCCATTTAACCATGTTTTCCTCTGTTGTCCTCTTCTCCTCCTGCCTTACCTTTCCCAGCATCAGGGTCTTTTCTAATGAGTCAGTTCTTCATATCAGGTAGCCAAAGTATTGGAGTATCAGCTTCAGCATCAGTCCTTTCAATGAATATTTGGGATTGTTTTCCTTTACAATTGACTGCTTTGATCTCCTTGCAGTAATGAGGGACTCTCAAGAGTCTTCTCCAACACCACAATTCAAAAGCATTGATTCTTTGGCACTTGGCCTTCTTGATGTTCCAACTCTCACATCCATACATGACTTACTAAAAAATGCCATAGCTTTAACTAGATGGACCTTTGTTGACAAAGCAATGTCTCTGCTTTTTAACATGCTGTCTATGTATGTCATAGCTTTTCTTAGAAGCAAGAGTCTTTTAATTTCATGGCTGCAGTCACCATCTGCAGTGACTTTGGAGCCCAAGAAAATAAAGTCTGCCACTGTTTCCATTGTTTCCCCTGTCTGTCATGAAGTGATGGGACTGGATGCCATGATGTTAGTTTTTTGAATATTGAGCTTTAAGCCAACTTTTTCACTTTCCTCTTTCACCTTCAAGAGGCTCTTTAGTTCCTCTTCACTTTCTGTCATAAGGGTAGTGTCATCTGCAGATCTGAGGTTATTGATATATCTATCTGCAGTCTTGATTCTAGCTTGTGCTTCATCTAGCCTGGCATTGTGCATGCTGTACTCTTCATATAAGTTAAATAAGCAGGGTGACAATATACAGCCTTGATGTATTCCTTTCCCATTTTTGACCCAGTCCATTTTTCCATATCTGGTTCTAACTGTTGCTTCTTGACCTGCAAACAAGTTTCTCAGGAGGTAAGTAAGGTGGTCTGGTATTCCCATCTTTTTCAGAATTTTCCACAGTTTATTTTTATCCACACAGTCAAAGCCTTTAGCATAGCAATGAAGCAGACATAGATATTTTTCTGGAACTCTCTTGCTTTTTCAATGATCTAGCAGATGTTGACAATTTGATCTCTGGTTCCTCTACCTTTCCTAAATCCATCTTGAACATTTGGAGGTTCATAGTTCACGTATTGTTGAAGCCTGGTTTGGAGAATTTTGAGCATTACTTTGCTAGCAGGTAAGGTGAGTGCAATTGTGCAGTAGTTTGAGCATTCTTTGGCATTAGCTTTCTTTGGGATGGGAATGAAAACTGACCTTTTTCCACTCCCATGGCCTCTGCTGAGTCTTCCAAATTTGCTGGAATAATGAGTGCAGCACTTTCACAGCATCATCTTTTAAGATTTGAAATAGTTCAACTGGAATTCCATCACCTCTGCTAGCTTTCTTCATAGTGATGCTTCCCTAAGGGCCATTTGAGTTCCCATTCCAGGATATCTGGCTCTAGGTGAGTGATCACACCATCATGATTATCTGGGTCATGAAGATCTTTTTTGTACAGTTCTTCTGTGTATTCTTGCCACCTCTTCTTAATATATTCTGCTTCTTTTAGGTACATACCTGTCCTTTATCTGTCCTTTATTGAGTCCATCTTTGCATGAAATGTTCTATTGGTATCTCTAATTTTCTTGAAGAGATCTCTCGTCTTTCACATTCTATTGTTTTTCTCTATTTCTTTGCACTGATCACTGAGGAAGGCTTTCTTATCTCTCCTTGCTATTCTCTGGAACTCGGCATTCAAATGGGGATAGCCTTCCTTTTCTCCTCTGCTTTTTGCTTCTCTTCTTTTCACAGCTATTTGCAAGGCCTCCTCAGACAGCCATTTTGCTTTTTGGCATTTTTTTTCTCTTGGGGATGGTCCTGATCCCAGTCTCCTGTACAATGTGTCCAAAGTAGAGGATCTGATTAATGGGATGTATGTGTCAAGAAATTCTTCACACTGGAGTCAGTTTTGAAGGATGAATAGAAGTTTGCCAAAAGGAGAGGAATGGGGTTTCCAGGTAGGAGAATCAGGGACAGGACATGTTATGACAGGGCAGGGATCTGGGGGCCACATTATGCCAGGTGCTTTCCTGATCATCTTATTCAATGCTCACAAACGCTATGAAATAAGTGCTGTTAACTTCCCTGCTGGCTCAGATGGTAAAGTGTCTGTCTACAACGGGGGAGATCCAGGTTCAGTCCCTGGGTTGGGAAGATCTCCTGGAGAAGGAAATGGCAACCCATGCCAATAGTCTTGCCTGGAAAATCCCATGGAGGGAGGAGCCTGTTAGGCTACAGTCCATGGGGTTGCAAAGAACTGGACCCGACTGAACAACTTCACTTTCACTTAATTTGGGGGGGGGGGAAATGATTTTATCTTCTTCAAAAAATTGCTAAATGCTTTTCTAAAGAATTCAAGCTAGATAGCAAAATGCTGCAAAAACTGGGGTGGGGTGGGGTAATTATATCAAATTCTAGTACCCCAAAGCTCCAAAATTAATATTGGCAACATCGTCACATTAGGCATATATATGGAAATAGACTCTTGGAGGGCACAAACAGAATCTTGTGCACCAGGACTCAGGAGAAAGCAGCAGTGAACCCAAAAGAGACTGACCCAGACTTACCTGTGGTGTCCAGGAATCTCCAGTGGAGGTGTGGGTCAGTGGGGGCCTGCTGCAGGGTTGGGGGCACTGAGTGTAGCAGTTCATGCATGGGGCCTTTTGAAGGAGGTCGCCATTATCTTCCTTACCTCCACCATAGTTTGGCCCAGGTAAGCAGGGAGGGAACACAGCTCCACCCATCAACAGAAATTTGGACTGAAGATTTACTGAGCATGCTCCCCCCTATCAGAACAAGACCTAGTTTCCCCCTCAATCAGTCTCTCTCTTCAGGGAGCTTCTGTAAATCTCTTACCTTCTCCATTAGAGAGCAGACAGACTGAAAAGCACAATCACAGAAAACTAACCTATCTGATCACATGGACCACAGCCTTGTCTAACTCAATGAAACTATGAGCCATGCCAGGTAAGGCCACCCAGGACAGATGGGTCATGGGGGAGAGTTCTGACAAAATGTGGTCCACTGGAAAAGGAAATGGCAAACCACTTCAGTATTCTTGCCTTGAGAGCCCCATGAACAG
>ML661898.1:4716676-4968673 GCA_007570785.1 Antilocapra americana | reverse complement strand
AGGCAAATTTGGCCTTGGAGTACAGAATGAAGCAGGGCAAAGGCTAATAGAGTTTTGCCAAGAGAACACAGTGGTGATAGCAAATACCCACTTCCAACAACACAAGAGAAGAATCTACACATGGACATCACCAGGTGGCCAACACTAAAATCAGATTGATTATATTCTTTGCAGCCAAAGATGGCTATATAGTCAGTTAAAACAAGACTGGGAGCTGACTGTGGCTCCAATTATGAACTCCTTAATGCCAAATTCAGACTTACATTGAAGAAAGTAGGGAAAACCACTAGACCATTCAGGTATGACCTAAATCAAATCCCTTATGATTATACGGTAGAAGTGAGAAATAGATTTAAGGGACTAGATCTGATAGACAGAGTGCCTGATGAACTATGGATGGAGGTTTGTGACATTGTACAGGAGAGGAAATACACAAAGGTTGATTCACAGATAAGTCAATTAGCAAGTGAATGCAAGCAAAAAAAAAAAAAAAAGAACTGTCACTGTATCACGTCCTCACTCAGGAAAAGCACTGAAAAAATGTCAAGGGAAAAGCTTCCCACTGACATTACAAGGGATGATACACTTGGAATATAGAGAGTAGATCAAGGTTAAAATTATACACAGACTCATGAGCCAGCAGAAATAGCTTATCTGTTTGGTCAGTCAGTTCAGTCACTCAGTCATGTCCGACTCTTTGCAACCCCATGGAGTGCAGCATGCCAGGCCTCCCTGTCCATCACCAACTCCCGGAGTTCACTCAAACTCATGTCCATTGAGTCAACGATGCCACCCAGCCATCTCATCCTCTGTTGTCCTCTTATCCCCTCTCCTTCAATCTTTCTCAGCATCAGGGTCTTTTCAAATGAGTCAGCTTTTTGCATCAGGTGGCCAAAATATTGGAGTTTCACCTTCAACAGCAGTCCTTCCAATGAATATTCAGGACTGATCTCCTTTAGGATGGACTGGTTGGATCTCCTTGCTGTCCAAGAGACTTGCAAGAATCTTCTCCTATACCACAATTCAAAAACATCAGTTCTTCGGCACTCAGGTTTCTTCACCATCCAACTCTCACATCCATACATGGCTACTGGAAAAACCATAGCCTTGAATAGACAGACCTTCATTGGTCTGTTTGGTCAATGACTTAGAAAAAAAAAAAAACTATACTAGAAAACAAGGAGGTCTGGGGGACTGGCAGGTGAATGGATCTTTGAAATTGAGCACAAAGTATGAGCATTTTTGTATCACACATTAATGCTGAGCAGAGAGCATCTACTATAGAAGAGGCATTAAAGAACCCATCAGACAGGATGACTCAGTAAGTCTTCTAACTTTTATCCTTCATCACCCACTATCTCTTATAGTCAGTTGGTAAAGAATCTACCTGCAGTGCAGGAGACCCAGGTTCAATTCCTGGGTCAGGACGATCTCCTGGAGAAAGAAATGGCTACCCACTCCAGTATTCTTGCCTGGAGAATTCCATGGACAGAGGAGCCTGGTGGGCTACAGCCCATGGGGTTGCAAAGAGTTGGACATGAGTTAATGACTAAACCACCACCACCACACACTATCAGCGTTTCTTGCATAATGGACTCATAAAGAGCTCTATGATGGCAAAGAGAGAGAGGATATTTATAAATCAGACAAGAGGATATGTCTCTCACTAATGTTAATATAGCTCCTGCCCATTTGAACGTCCCACCCAACAACAAAAGGAAACAAAACTAAGACCTCAGAATACTACTCCTCCTCAAGGAAACCAAACAGCCTCTTGCAGCAAGTTGGCATTTTGGGACTTCTTCCCCTCTGGTAGTAGCAGCCGTTCATCATTGGCCAGAATCAGCATATATTCCAAGTGTGGGATTGCCTCTCCCATCCACACACTCTTAACTAGCACCACTACCCAAGGGCTGACAGTGTCTGAGCTACCAACACAGACAAATGTGTTAGATAAACGCATTTCCCCTAAGAATGCTCAGCAGCAGACACAATGGTTTGTTCCATTTACCCTTTTCTTACAAGTTTTCTCCCAAGTATGGCCAACCAAAATTGTAAACAAGTTGTGTTCTGAAGGTATGAACTTAATATAGATAGTAAGTGAAAACATGCAAAGAACTGATTGTAATGACTACTTGTGATTTCCCATCCAGACAACCTCTATTAAGCAGCATACATGTGCATTTTGGATGATGGCAATTTATGGCTGCCCTCATCTCCAGAGAATTGTCTTTGCCCAAACAGGAGGGTCTAATCATTGGTGCAACTAAAGATGTGGATAGGACATCCCTAAATTGTAGCAATTGCACAAACATTTGGCAGACATACATGATTCCTCAAAATATTTGTATGATTACGTTTTATGGTGGTTATTGGTAAATATTAATTCATCAGAATTATACATGTATACATCACCAGGTTCTCATAACTTCAGGGATATGACACATCTCAGAGACTGTACCTGTTCCCTCTATTTTATAAGTGCCTATACACACCTAAGTAGCCACACACTTTCTTTTTGTCTTTTAATAAATGGCAACATGTTGATCTCCTCTCCTTTGTTAAGTGACACATTATTGCCACCTGACACAACATTTCCTAATAACACCAACTATAAAATATTATAAAAAGAAAAAAATGAAAACAAGTATCAATGGTGGAGTGAAATCTATGTTTTCCATGGAAAAACATGTTTTTGAGAATTGTAAACAGTATATACATCAGAGGGCTCATCAGAAGATGAGAACTGGATAAAGTGTTTAACGCTAGGCATTAATAGCTTTTATGTCAAATAAAATCTCCCCATGGAAGATTCTGCAGTGACAGAATATTCTGATTAAAGATGACTAGAAGACATGAAAGAAAAAATCAATAGTGCTTATAAAAGATTGTTAGTTTCAGCAGCACACACATTAAGGAGTCAGTAAGGGAGAAGCTTAGGCAGTAAAACAAAATTCCAGGGCTTAAAATTGATACACCTATTTCCTTCTTAGGAGAGTTACTTCTATAAGAAAGTTAGGAATCTGCAGTGTTCCTCCTGAATGATTACCACAGCACTTTGTAAATATTCTTCTGGTATGATTTGGGCACATCTCAATGGCCATCTGTCTGCAGAGCAGATAATGTAATCCCTAATTATTACTAATTGCAAAATAGCTGCACAAGAAACATTCTGAGCAATTGCAGAGAGAACTGACTCAGCAACTGTGGCTTTGGTTTACCTAAGAAGGCTGGTGATAGGTGTGTGCATGCACACGCGCGCGCGCGCACACACACACACACACACACATGCTTTATCTGCAGCCCAGGAGAACAATTAGGGTGGACCTAGTGAGAAACCCCATTAAACATGTTTCTTCCTGACAGCACCTGAGCCCCAGTAGAATTCTCATCGCTCTACCTCCCTTTGCTCCCTCCCACTCCCCTTGCTCTCTCTTTCTCAGACACAGACACACTCACACATACAGTTTTATAATTTGATATTCTGCATTTAAAAGACTGCATCAATGTCTGAGTGGAATCTTTTTGGCTATACTCTGGTTTTGACTTCTGTGAATCCATCTTATGCCTGTAAACCTAATCCAATGGTAATGACCCAAAGTGTCCAACTGTCCCTATGCTGAATCCTTTGTAGTCAGTTTTCTGATAACATAAGACCCATAACGGTTTTCAGGTAAAGCAAGGTAGCTCTTTTCAGGAAAAGAGAAGTAAGTAACTCTAAGGAATTTTGTAGTGCAAAATCAGACTGCTTTATATGTCATTTTGTTGAGAAAAGTGACAAACCAGAGAGTGAAGACAGAGAAATGGCTAGTGGAGGACTTGCCTAATTGAAGAGGTCTAGTCTGGTGTACACAGAGAAAAGAGGAGGCTGACATATAATAAACACATTCCATGCCCTGAGCTGGTCACTGAACAATTTGTAGGTTTTAAGTTTCATGTTTTTGAGAAGACACTGAAGCTCAGAGAGATTGAATGACTTGTCCAAAACATACAGCTAGGAAATGGCATATCCCTGGTTTGACCCCAGAACTCTCTCTTCTTATGCATCATGCTTCATAAGAAGTCTCATGGGGAGGAAACATGACATAGCATACACCAACAGTCCCACCAGATAATTTAAGACAAGACAAAGAAGTGCAAATGAACCTATTCCCTATAACCCCCTGCCACCAGGAGGCTGGGTTGTAAGCCTGGAGGGAAAGCATGGGCGATGGGACACACTTGCCCTGTGCTGTGACTGCCAAAGGAAAGACCCCTGTGAAGAAAAGACTATTAACAGTCTCAGCTCCATTAAATTTAAAGCAGCTGCTAACAGTAGGGGCCTTTACATTGTCAATTATATGAATTTTCCTATTACTGTGTCATACCAAAGAGCAATTATAGTACATTCATCAAACCCTGCTTTCGCCTCTCTGGTTCTGTCCATTAATACCACAGTGGCAGGCTTTAGAAATCCTGGAAGACAAATCTGACTTGCAGACTTTAATTGTTTCAAGGATTTGTGGTCAGAAACAACACTAGGTGAGTAGTAGGGGGTCAATTACACAATTAGACAGTGATAGGCAGAGAGCAGGTGAACTCACTCAACACACCAAATATTTATACATCAGTTCACTTCACAAAGTGCTTTGACACCCACTATTTCACTTCAAGTTTTCGTCTGTCCCATTAACCAGTCTGGGAGGTATTTAATCATTCTGCCTCTCTTATAGTTGAAGAAATGAGACCAGAAGTTCTCTGCTGGCAGAGACTGAACCAGAGCCTGAGAGAAGAGTCCCAGGCAGTTCCAGCCCTACTGAGGAAGCAGGGCAGCAGCCAGGGACCAGTCTTATCTTCTTGTGCGCCATTTTGGAAAAAAGGAGTAAGATGAGAAAAATGATCCTGTGAGACAAGAGAAGTAAGAAGAAGGGAAAACAGGCCAGGAGTGTGGCGCACTGAGCTTGCTCAAATTACGGAGGATGGATCCTAGTTGGACTAGCAGTAAATTATTCTCCCTCTTGGCTGATGGTTTGCTATGCCATAGCCCCACAAAGATAGAGACAAACTTTCAGAAAATGAAGGACTGAGAAGAAGGAAAGTGAATTAGTTCTCTCTAGTAAGATCTGACTTCAGAGCAAGCCTGCCTGCTCTCAAAAGGCAGGTCTCCCATGGTCTCAACAGTATTAGTTTTAAAATCACAAGAGAAACTACCTCTGCCCAAGATGGTCCCTTTCAGTTCTGTGCCGTGAAATATTCATTGACCACCTCCGGTCCAAGTTCCTTTCTATACCCTGTAGATCCCGAAATGATTAGATGATTAAATGATCCTGTCCTTTGTAAATCTGACATTCCTGGAAGTGACCAAAACATTGGTTGATGATTCAGTATGGCATTTTAAATGATAGAGGTGAGTTCAGGTTGCTATTGGATCATAGAAGAGGAAGGGCTCTCACACAAGCCCAGAGGAGATATCTCAGAGCCCTCTCACATGATAGGTAAGGGCTGATTGGGTTGTTGTAGTTGTTGTTGTTTTTTAAGGAGTAGGAAGATTTTTCCAACAGAAAGAAATAGCTTCAGATACAGATTCTGGTCTACCAGTTAGCAAGCACAAGAAGGAAGGAGACAGGGGTACTAGCCACTTCCAGTGAACAAATGTTTCTGATCCTACCCAGTATACCTCAAGCAATAGGATGTGATGTCAGGAGAACCTACAACAGAGAATATTTGCCAGTAGAACCAGACTCAGGCTCAGCCTTCTTCACTTCACCTTGTCATTTTCTCCCCAGACTCTGCAGTTGCCCTAGTCTCCCTGCTGCCACTTCAGGTCCCTGGAGACACACTGACCCCTGAGTGCATGGAAATCCAGGTGTTAGGAAATCCAGTATTCTTTTAGTTCAAGTAGGATAACCATACTCAAGAAATTAAGGGTAAAAACAAATTCTTAAGTCATTTTCTAAAAAAATTACCTACATTAGGTTTACAAAACCAGTTCATCACGTAATCTATTATTACATAGCAAATGACTTGAAAATGTAAATAAGTACCCACAAATGACTTAAAATCACCACTACATTTGTTCACAGTTTTATGGGTCAGGAATTCACAACAAACTTGGCTGGGCAGGTGGTCTCTGATCCAAATGATGGTAGCTGGAGTGGCTGGCACTGAGGAGTCACTTTCAAAATGGCCTCTTTATTGTCTATTGGGAGCTTCAGGCTATCTTCCTCCTTCCCCCTCTCTCTCATCTGTCTTCTTTCTCCTCCCTCTCCCTTCCCTCCCCTCTCTATCCCTTCTTCTCTCTCTACATGGTCTTTATTGTGAGCTGCTCCTTTGCCCCTTTTCTGGTGTTCACCCCTATTTTCCTCAGACCTTAATCATAAAGATGAAATCACTAGGTGACATTTAATATAGTTTCTTATTTCTGCTTTACTGAATGCACATGATGCCTCACCTAACCTGTTGATTCCTTTCCTGGATTAGGAGGAGTAAGAACAAACAAGTAAAGAATGGCCGACTCTCTATCCCAAGCTTCTCCCTAGTAAACCTGCGGGCAGACCATGCAGGCAAGAGAATATCCAATCTCAGGTGGACCAGGCAAGCAACACAGCACCCCATGGAAGATCAGAAGTCAGCAAGCCTGCACGCAATGTACAAGTGATGAAGAATCTGATCTCCTTACAGTGTTTCCTTTTTTTTCCTTTAAACATTGTTATGGCAGAGCAGAATCTTCAGAGCTGGTCTCTGGATATGAGTCCACATTCTGCCTACATTGTTGGCATTTCTGAATAAAGCATCTTTACCCTCTACAAATACGTACCCCTCAATTATTGGTTTTTTAGCGGTGAGTTGCTAAACCTGATTGTAGTAACATTATTCTCTAGGATTTATTCATGCAGCTTTGGACTCTTACAACATGATAGTTTCTATGTAGACTCCCTTCCTGCTTGGCATCTGGCTTCCAAAAAAGCAGGGCAAAAGCTGCCAGTCTTCTTTTAAACACCTGACACTAGAGTGACATCATTTTGCCATATGCTATTAGACAAAGTAGTCATAAACCATCCCAAATTCAAGGGAGGATAAACAGATTCCTTCTCGCAATGAATGTCACAAATTTATGTCCATCTTTAATCTGCCACAGTAACTCAATAGATGCTTAGCCAACATTTAGCTTTATTAAACTGTGCGGCATTTGGAGTAGTCATCCTCTGGTTTCTTATTTCTTATCAAGGTGAAGCAAAAAAAAAAATAAATAAACTTACATCCTAAGTTCCTTCTCACAAGCATCTTCTCACAAGATGCTGTGCTTGCAACACTCTGTGTAGCAAACGCCATAGGATGTCAAATGTAAAAAAATTCAGCCCATACTTATACTTGTTTGTCCCATTTGGGTCTCATGTGGCAGATGGAGTACAGAGAGTGGGGACTATGAGACCCACACGTCTCTCTCCATCCACATGCCTGGAAATAATTCCTAGAATACTACTGTGATGCTAATCTTCGTGGTAAACCAGAATGTATAACGAATCTGAATCCTACTCTCTGGCAAATCAAGAGTCACTGGCAGAAAAACCCAAAAGCTAATTTTCAGTATGTCTTTAAAAGGAATTCACTATCAGAATCACCCTGAACCTTCTATACAATGTGATTAGGCAGAAGCAGTATTTGCCTTTAAAAAATGCTCTGAGTATGTTGTCATTATGTAAGATGTGAGAGTTGGACTATAAACAAAGCTGAGCACTGAAGAATTGATGCTTTTGAACTGTGGTGTTGAAGAAGACTCTTGAGAGTCCCTTGGACTGCAAGAAGATCCAACCTGTCAGTCCTAAAGGAAATGAGTCCTAAATATTCATTGGAAGGACTGATGCTAAAGTTGAAGGTCCAACTTTTGCCTCTTGATTAAAAGAACTGACTTATTGGAAAAGACCCTGATGCTGGGAAAGATTGAAGGCAGGAGGAGAAGGGGATGACAGAGGATGAAATTGTTGGGTGGCATTGCTGACTCAATGGACATGAGTTTGAGGAAGCTCCGGGAGTTGGTGATGGACAGGGAAGCCTGGAGTGCTGCAGTCCATGGGGGTCACAAAGAGTCGGACTTGACTGAGCAACTGAACTGATGTTGTCATCATAAGTAATTGATGGAGGTAAGACTAGAGCCCTGGAAATTTGACCATCTGACTCCAAAGCCCATCTTTCTACTATCTGTAATTAGCCTCTTATTGCAACTAAAAAAAAAAAAAGCAGGACAGGAATGAAAAATGCCATCCTTACTGAGAAAGGATAGAAATTGCCACTGCCTTCAAATCCTTTTTAGTTGCCAAAAGTGGCCTTGACAGGTAAGTAGACAGGGTAGCTCTTGGGAACTGCTAATGAGCAGAGGGCTGGGAGAAGCTAGGGAGGAGTAAAGAAGAAGCAAGCTATAATATCAAGAGCTGCCTCTGGTATCTGGCTATTGCTCAGGGGCACTTAGGATGGCCCTAGGCAAATTTTCAGAGTAGGAAGCTCAAGTTTCCTCTCTCTAGTCATCCTGAAGCTGCAGGGTTTATCTGCCCCCTAACCATTATCACTTCTTAAAAATCTAGATGCCCAGCAACCTCATGTGCTTCCCTCACCCACCAAGAGATCTCTACCACCTCCCTCACCTCCATACAAAGTGGCTCCAGGAAATGTTACTGAATCAAGCTTGCACTGCTTACACACAACAGGCCAATAAATAAAGATATGAGTCTCTGGGACAAGGAATAGTGACTTTATTCAGAAAGCCAGTAGAACAAGAAGATGGTGGACTAGTGTCCCATAGAACTATCTTGTTTGAGTTAGAATTCAGGCATCTTTTATACTAAAAGGGAAGGGAGTAAAGTCAAACATTTCCTGGTTCTGGTCAGCCTCCAGAGGGGAGGTGCTAATTTCTTCCTTCCTGCAGTTGGGCATAGGTGGGCCTGCTCTGGATGCTTCCTGTGAACTAAACAAAAGGTCTTAGCTTAACACGCATTACCTAAGCAGGTCTCCCAGAGATGGGACACTGTGTGTCATTTAAGCTTATAGGCAACATCCCTTTACTGATTAACTGGTAATAGAATACAAAAGTTCTTCCCTACAGTGAAAGTGAAAGTCACTCAGTCATGCTCAACTCTTTGTGACCCCATGGACTATAGAGCCCAAGGAACTCTCCAGGCCAGAGTACTGGCATGGGTAGCCTTTCCCTTCTCCAGGGGATCTTCCCAACCCAGGAATCGAACCCAGGTCTCCCACATTGCAGGTAGATTCTTTGACAGCTGAGCCACAAGAGAAGCCCTGTTACAGAGGTGACTCCAAAAGCTGACATTAACAGTCAGGTTTAGGGTTTACCAGTGAAGCTTTCCCTTCAGGAAGAACCTGCATTTTCAGCTTCTTCACCTTCTCTTTCCACTGGCATTCCCCAAACCAAGTAGTGGAGGCTATAGCTATTTGGTTATAAATCAGTCCCAAGAGATGCTTTATTTAATCAAAACAGATTTTAATCAAAGGATTGAAAGGTAAGAGAAAAAAAGAGATGAACAAAATGATTTCATCACATATTATTCAGTAAACAGCTTCTGAGAAAAAGTAAAATTTCAGCATGTCTTTATAAGCCTATGGCAACTGTATCCTTCCACACACTAAGCACCACTTTCCTAAGCAGAAATAATTTTTAAAAATTAAACAATGCTTTATGAATTCAATTTATAAATTTATATTAATGGTGAATAAGAATGAAGGTAAGACTGGGATGCAGGTCATCTGATCCAAATCCCATGATCTTTCTGTTCTCCTTGCAGATTTTCCTATTGCTTAGCTCTCAACTGTTTCTATGGTAACAAAAGGTACTTTTCCTGTCCTCTTTATAGTATACCAAGAACTTTCATATGCTTAAAGGTAATGGGGACTGGTTAAAGGATTCTGCAATATTTCAGCCAGGTTAAACTGCAATGAAGAGAATTCCAAAATCTTAGTGACTGTAACCTAACAAAAATTTATTTCTCACTCATATCCAAGTTCAAAAGGGGGTCAATAGACAGGACTTCATCTTTGTAATCCTTTGGGCATGCAGGCTGAGAAAGTACCATCTTGCACACACCTTCACAGGCTCCAAGACTATTTAGAAAAGGAAGATGCTAAAAGGCCCACAGGCTGTTAATGCTCTCCCATGGAAGTGATATAGGTCTCCACACATTTTATAGGCCAAAGCAAGGTGCATGCTCTTTGCTTTGCATTCTGAGGCTACAGATAAGTACTAACCTACTATGTGTCTGGAAGAAGAGATGGACCCTTTGTGAACAACCAAAATTACTAACAAGTACATAAACAGAAATAGCATGAGTGAAGGTTATCCCAAATACTAGATAATTTAATAACTGAGTTTTAATTCATTTAAACCTCATTTGCATTCCATGGGGAGACACCAATAAAAATAAGAGGAAGCCTAGGTGTCAACATGGTTCACAATAAGAATAAAATCAAGTATGAAAAATACTTCTCAAACAATCCTTAAGTTAGAAACAAGGATAACTGGTGGTTAAACACATATAAACATTTTATTTATCATAGATTCCTGGTTGCTAAATAAAATAGCACCATGATTAAAACCAACAATCGTGAATATTCAAAGCTTTAGACTACTATTATGAAAATTTGGTTGTAACCTTATTGCATTTCAGCTTCTTTATCTTAGGATACTGAAAATTTACATTATTTAACTGTCTACAATTTACATGGAAATTTCATACTTAACATTGCCTAAAATCTGCAAAACAGCCAAGCAAATCAGGTCCTCCTTATCTCCATTTCACAGATAAGGTAACTTAGTCTCTGTGATTTTATATGTTTTGCTCAAGGCCACTCATACGAAAAGAGTACCAAAGCCAAATTTTGAGTCCATTCCTTACCCGTTAACCTAAGAGTGAATAAGTAAGTAAAGAAGATCTCAGATATTAAATTCTTAAAGCGAGAATAACTATAAATCTTCCATTCCTTTTTTAAATTAATTTTTATTTAAGTATAGTTGCTTACAATGGTGTGTAGGTTTCTACTGTGTGGCACAGTGAATCAGCTTCACATATACATATATCCCTTATTTTTTGGATTTCCTTCTCATTTAAGTTACCAAAGAGCACTGAGCGAAACTCCTGTGCTACACAGTAGGTTCTCATTATTTATCTATTTTATGCATAGGATCAACAGTGTATATATGTCAGTCCCAATTCCATTTCTTAAGCTGTGTTCATCTAAGAACAGATATTCTTAGAATTAAAGAAAAACTGGAAATAGAATTGGGACACTTTGGGTTACAGAAAATAAAACACAATTTCTTATAAGACGTTGGAGAACCTTTCATGTGCTATTAAAGCATTGTGAATGTCCATGCAAGTGTGGTAGGCAGAATAGTGGCCTTCTATAATGTTTACATCCTGATCCTAAAACCTATGAATATGCTATGTTATACGACAACAGTGTCTTTGTAGATGTGATTAAATGAAAGATCTTCTGATGAGAGAGCATCTTAGTTTATACTGGTGGGTCTCTAGTAATCACAAGAGTTCTCATATGAGGAACAGGAATATGAGAGTCAGAGAAGATGTAATGATATGATGGTGAAAGCATATGATGGAGATCAAAGTAGTCCAAAGCCATAAGTGAAGGAATGTGGGCAGACTCTACAAGCTGGCACAGATAAGGAAATAGATTTTACTCTAGAGTTTCTAGAAAGAACACAGGTCTCCTGACACCTTGATTTTGGCTCAGTCATACCTGTCTTGAACTTCTGACCTCCAAAATTGTATGAGAATAAATTTTTCTGTTTTAAGCTATTAAATTTGTGGTAATTTGTCACCATAACATTGGAAACTAGTATAGAAGGATAGTAAGTCTTGGCTCTTAAATTTATTTGCAACTGAACATTTTATCCCCTAAAATATGTACCTTTTATTCCCTAAAATATGTACCTCAAGGTATAAATGGATTATACCTTGAGGAACACTGGTATAATCCAATCTCCTGCAATTATGCTGAGGTATGGATTACTGAGATTAAGAATAAAATGTCTGATTGGAGTGAAAAAAAATTAATAGAGGAGGGAGCAGTATTTGACCCAGGAGCCTGTTGAAAATAACTTCCTCACCCCTTGATTTTAACAGCAAAATTTTCAGCTTTTAACGTTAAATGTTCCTGCCTCTCTCAGCTGCCTGGAGCAAAAAGGCAGTCCTTCCACCCCATCTCCTCTCTCTTCCGCACAGACACTTTTCTTATATGCTGCAGGCAAGAACAGTTTGAAGCAGGTGACAGCATAACTCTTCTTTTTAATGCCCTTTGCCTCAGGCACATGACTGGATCTTTCCAGACACTAGAAATGTTATGAGAGGACAGTCACCCATTCTCCCCCTGGCAAAGCCAAAACATACATTTCAGTTGGATCTCAGAAATGCTGATGAGTATCAGAGGCCTGACAGACTGCTTCTGAAGCAGGCCTCCCATAGTAGTATCTTTCACCTGTGTCTTATTTGGAGTGGTCACACAGGAGAGCAGGGAAGAGGGAGGGCCCAGCTCTCCAATCTCCAACCTTGCCTCTGCCTGTCAGAGATTAGAGGCAGTGGGGGTGAAAATCTGTCCTGCTAATGCAAAAGGCTTGATGCTGACTGGTTTGAAACCAGCAGAACCCCAGAACTGCAAACCTCAGAGCGCAGCACTGCAGGATCCTAGAGAAGTGTAAATCACCACTAGCATAGTAGAAAACTGGACCCTCAGCCTTCACAGACCTCTACAAATCATTTTTACCTCGTACCCGAGAGATGTACTCATGAGGCATTAGGACTGGAGAAGAGAGGAAAATTCCCTGGAGAGTACAACTACAGTGATGTCACTGTCACTGAAGGGGCCAGCATGATTGAACTATCTTGCCAGGCCAGTAGCTTCAATCTCCCGAAGGCAATTTCAATGCTCCAGTAAACAGAAAACCAAGGCCCACTCAGTAATGTAAAATGATTGTTAATGTGAGTTCCAAAGATATTAAATATGCCTTATTCCAACATGTTAGAGGGCCATTGTTTATTTCATGTTCACAGCCTGCCCTCCTTCAGTCTGATCAACATTTGTTCACTGGGATCATTATCCTATGGTCTGGAAAACAAGGCACTGTGAAACAAACAAGCTGCTGGCAGGCTGTGACATTTCTCTTTATCACATTGGAGGGCCCAAGTGATGTACAGCTATCTTCTAAATGAAGGCTATTTGTTTGTATAGAAGGCAGGCTATGGCCATAGGTGATGACTTAACATTTTGAGTTGTCAAATCACTTGTGATGACTCAAAACGTTTACCTTACTGCAGGGAAGATAATGAGTTGATCTTTAAGAAATACCTAGTACAAATACCACTCATCACCACTTTGTTCCAATGATTCATTCATCAAATACTTGAGAGTCTTCACTGGGCAAGGATACAGAGATGATGAATTCCTTTCCCTCCAAGATCTCAGGTCTTGCATGAGTATCAGTTCAGTTCAGTTGCTGTATGCATATGAATATGTGGAATGGAGTTAGGATACAAAGAGCAGAGTGAACCATTCTTGGTCTCAGGAAAGGTGTCACATCACAAGAGGCACTTGAACTAAGTAAGTGAGAACTCGGAGGAGGTGGCTTTCCAGACCTGAGACAGAGGCTCTGAGGCTTGAAACAAAAACACCCACTGGGGGAAGTGCCAGTGACTCCAAATAGTTGAAATGTGGGGTGAGGCAGGGAGTGTCAGGAGGTAGGCAAAGGGGGCAGACAGAAGCTATATTAGGTGGGAGCCTTGTGTGATATAGAGAGCTTTCAGCTTCAGGCCCCATCAGGGAGAATTAAAAAGTTTGCTCAGAACCACTTGAGATAACAGCCTGAGCTGAAATTGAAATAACCCATGTTTTCTTTGTTTACCCAGTATTTTTACAATCAGATTCAGGTATTTCAAACAGAAGAGATTATTTTTCAGAAAAAGGGAATTTAATACAGGGCACTATTTACAAAAATGACAGGAAAGTTAAAATAGAGATAATGAGGCAACCTACAACTTAGCTACAAAAGAAAATGACCCTTTCTATCTATGGGTCCCATATTTGCTGATTCAACCAACTGCAGATTGAAAAAAAATATATATATATATATAAATATATTTACTTATTTTTATAAAATAAATATATATACAAAATCCAGAAAGTTCCAAAAGGAGAAACTTGAATTTGTCACACATTGACAAATATTTGCATAGCATTTACATTGCATATTCAACTATTTACATAGGATTTACATTGTATTAGGAATTATAAGTAATTTAGAGATGACTTAAACTGTAGGAAAGGGTGTATGTAAGGTTATATGCAAATACTACACCATTTTATCTCAGGTACTTGAGCATCCTTGGATTTTGGTATCTGAGGAGGGTCCCAGAACCAATCTCCTGCAGACACTGAGAGACCAACTGTTACATGACATCACAGAAAGCCAGAAGCTGAGGATGTCTGGCTGGAACCAGGACGATGGTGGAGCTTCCCTCACGAGTCTGGAAGATAAAGTGATGGGCTCCCTAGCAGGTGCCAGAACAACAGAAGGGATGCACCTACTTCCAGATATCACCAGAAAGAATGAGGAAGGAAGAAACATACTATTTCTATCACCCCTTCTCTATGCCTTTCCCCTAGGACTTCTCATTGATCAAGCATGTCTACAATCTAGTAGGCAAGAAAATGTGGGAAATGTATTGACTCATGACCCAGAGCAGTGCAGAAAAAGTACAGAGAATGAATATGAGAGAAAGCATCATATAACCTAAAGAGTCCACCTTTTTTTTTTTTTTTGCTAATCAGAATTCATTACATCCTTTGCTCATATTTAACTCTCATAACAACTATATTCTCCTTTTTTGTAGAAGGTTATTTACAGATGCTATAGAATAACTGTCCTGCATAAAGTGAAAATGTTCTCACCCTCTTCCCAAATTGGGAGATGTAAAGACCCATCAGTCACCATGCCTGTATTGAAGCAAAGTATCTCCATGTGATATGCAGCCCTCCCCTTCATGCCATTATTAGGAACTTGATTTATGATGGAGTTACATCCCAGTAAAAACACATCATGAGTCAAAAAAAATGGGAGTCAAAAATGAATTAAGTATATCTTACTTTCTGAACCTTAAAAACTTTCAGAATGGTTACTCCCATTGTGTAGAAACAACCCAATTTATCCTTAATCATCACCCGGCAAAACTCAATTATCCTATTCTGGCTATTGGATCTATGGCCTGAGGAGCCCCCAAAAGTTTCACCCTAATAGAATCAGCATTGTGTTCCCTGGTGGAATCCATTGTCTTTTGGAAACTCAGATCTCTAAATGGGAATAGATAGGAAACAAAAATTCTGTAAATGTGCCATTAGGTGTAATAAGAAGAGAGTCCACTCCTACTTATACTTCGGTATCAAGACTTGCAAATTATAGCCATGGAAGAAAAAGTGGCATGCTCTGGTCATAAATGCTGCACCCTAGAGGGAAGCAACTTAATTTCACACAATGTTACTTCCTCACTCCTACTGATACCAAGTCTTCAGGTGGTAATCCACCATTCTAACAGGCCATCTACTTCTGAAATCCTAGGTGTAAGGACAGGACTAATGAATTTCCTGAGTACTTCTCTTGATGTAAAATAACTTCTCCAGTTAGGAGCAATGTTATATAGAGTACCATCATGATGAGTAAGGTAATAAGTCCACAGATGTTGGTGCATGCAAAATATTTTAGATGTGCAATACAACTATAATCCAATTAGGGTTCATTTAATTAAGTGCCTAACCAATGATGGAAAAGGAATAAAATATAAGTAAACTTCTATTAGGTGCCTAATCTGACTCCGGTGTTGGAATGTACCACATCAGGGACTCGGGATGGGCTTTTAGTGCTGATATGTTAGGTATTGGGGAGTCAGATAGGTATATCAACCTTAATGAGGGGGGAACTCCATGTTGTTTCATCCATGCAAAGCTTTCTTTCCTGCCACTAGCACTAATTTGTTGGGCAAGCATAAGAATGGCTAAGAGCCTACCTGACACCCACAGAATGCACAATCTTATCCACCATATAATTGGAAGATACTTCTCCATGGATATTATCTGAGGAGCATTCACATGGAGCATAAACATGCTCACACTGCTAGATACAGTCTACCTCTAGAACTTCTCCCAAACCTCATTGTCACTAATCTCCCAATCATGTTTGTTCATAGTTCCTGAATAGCAAACTAAGTCATTAGACATGATAACAAGATAGTGTAGACCCCTACCACAGGACATATATACTTTCAAGAAAGAGAGATAGCCAGATGTACTCTGAAGATGGAACTTTCCTTGACAATTTTCTTTAAGGGCTACTTCAGTGGTTCTATAACATAGCAATAATTTGAGGCTTGATTTGATCAATGCTTTGAGGCTTGTTACAGCAAATTTTGAGCATTCTTTGGCATTGCCTTTCTTTGGGATTGGAATGAAAACTTGCCTTTTCCAGTCCTGTGGCCACTGCTGAGTTTTCCAAATTTGCTGACATATGGAGTGCAGCACTTTCACAGCATCATCTTTAGGATTTGAAGTAGCTCAACTGGAATTCCATCACCTCTACTAACTTTGTTTCTAGTAATGCTTTCTAAGACCCACTTGACTTCACATTCCAGGATGTCTGGCTCTAGGTGATTGATCATACCATCATAATTATCTGGTCATGAAGATCTTTTCTGTACAGTTATTCTGTGTTCTTGCAACCTGTTTTTAATATCCTCTGCTTCTGTTAGATCCATACCATTTCTATCCTTTATCAAGCCCATCTTTGCATGAAATGTTCCTTTGGTATCTCTAATTTTCTTGAACTCATCTCACATGTTAGTAAAGTAATGCTCAAAATTCTCCAAGCCAGGCTTCAACAGTACGTGAACAGTGAACTTCCAGATATTCAAGCTGGTTTTAGGAAAGGCAGAGGAACCAGAGATCAAATTGCCAACATCCATTGGATCATCAAAAAAGCAAGAGAGTTCCAGAAAAATATCTATTTCTGCTTTATTGTCTATGCCAAAGCCTTTGACTGTGTAGATCACAATAAACTGTGGAAAATTCTGAAAGAGATGGGAATACCAGACCACCTGACATGCCTCTTGAGAAACCTGTATGCAGGTCAGGAAGCAACAGTTAGAACTGGACATGGAACAACAGACTGGTTCCAAATAGAAAAAGGAGTATGTCAAGGCTGTATATTGTCACCCTGCTTATTTAACTTATATGCAGAGTACATCATGAGAAACGCTGGGCTGGAAGAAGCACAAGCTGGAATCAAGATTGTTGGGAGAAATATCAATAACCTCAGATGATACCACCCTTATGGCAGAAAGTGAAGAGGAACTAAAAGGCCTCTTGATAAAAGTGAAAGAGGAGAGTGAAAAATTTGGCTTAAAGGTCAACATTCAGCAAACTAAGATCATGGTGTCTGGTTCCATCACTTCATGGTAAATGAATGGGGAAACAGTGGAAACAATGTCAGACTTAATTTTGGGGGACTCCAGAATCACTGCAGATGGTGATCGCAGCCATGAAATTAAAAGATACTTACTCCTTGGAAGGAAAGTTATTGACAACCTAAACAGCATATTGAAAAGCAGAGACATTACTTTGCCAACAAAGGTCCGTCTAGTCAAGGCTATGGTTTTTCCAGTAGTCATGTATGGATGTGAGAGTTGTACTGTGAAGAAAGCTGAGCACTGAAGAATTGATTCTTTTGAACTATGGTGTTGGAGAAGACTCTTGAGAGTCCCTGGGACTGCAAGGATATCCAACCAGTGAATCCTAAAGGAAATCAGTCCTGTGTGTTCATTGGAAGGACTGATGTTGAAGCTGAAACTCCAATACTTTGGCGACCTCATGAGAAGAGTTGACTCATTGGGAAAGACCCTGATACTGGAAAGGATTGGAGGAAGGAGAAGAAGAGGACAACAGAGGATGACATGGCTGGATGGCATCACCGATTTGATGGCCATGAGTAAACTCCCGGGTAAACTCCGGGAGTTGGTAATAGACAGGGAGGCCTGGTGTGCAGTGATTCATGGGGTCACAATGAGTTGGACATGATTGAGCTACTGAACTGACTGAATTGAACGGAAACTTTTACAGACATATCTGTAAACCAGACTTGAATTCTTTTATCTTCCATCAATTAGCAATGGAAATGCCCTATGAAACCAAATGTAGATGTTATGAGAATCTGCAATATCAGCAAATTCTTCATATCTGGGTCTTCCAAATCACTGTAAGCCCAACCTCACATATATGTTTAGTTGATGATGGATGATTACTGCAAAAATCCAACCTTATGGCTTGGTAAGTCAGCCAGAATCTCATTCATGATGGGTGGCTCATGAGGCATACTCTTCTGGTGTCCCACAGTCAAGCAGTCATTTTTAAAAATCCAATGTTTAAGCCAGTTGCATCAGTAGAGGAAGACATGATTTTGCTCTAAAATCTAAGCTCTTCTACTGTGATTTTTCTGACCAACTATTAGAGGCCACAATGCCATGTGCTAGAACATAAATTTCAAATAACAAGACCACTTGTATCAAAGGCTAGATCCTAGGCAATGTCTTCTTTTTCTCTGAACCTTACTAAAAAGTAGTGATTATATGAGATGCTCAATAAATGAATAAGAACAATATAGGAATTATGGCTATGTTTCCTCCAAATTCCATAAAGACTCATAGTATTTACTATACCTCTTTCTTCATGGCAGCAAATGTAAGGCACAGAAACTTGTCATTCACATTAAAAGTTTTTCAATGAAATGTCAGGTCACTGGGGTTTTCCTTCTTGTCTCTAATACACAATTCTTGCTACTTGCTGCTAACCAGAATCAATAAGCATATTTAATAATCAATAAGCATAAGCTTTGCTGTTCACCAGAATCAATAAGCATGATATTTTGTGTCATGCCCAGGTTATCAGTGTCTCTGTACCATGACAGAGAAAACATTGTGTTGGCGTAGGCCTGAAGTGAGATAGGGAAGGTATACTACTGCCCCTTCCAGGTAAAACAATTGTTCTTGATAATCTATGTTCATATGTAGGGACAATGAAGTATTTTCCAGAGCAGTAGTTGCATACCAAGATCCAGGTGTTGTGGTGAATTGCTCCAGCAAATATATCAGACCTAGAACATGCTACAGTTGGAATTACTACTGGATGAAATTTTAAAATTCTCAAATATATTTGAAGTTATGTCAGCTTTAATTCGGAGCAAGCAGATAAGTTAAACATGAATGAGATAGTAATCATATCCTGTATACTGCAAACCTTAGATGGTAACAGTCTCTAATTCCTGCAGATACTGTTCTTAATTTACTATCTCAGTTGAGAGGTGCACTTCCACAAGCTTTGATCTGACCCTTCATAACATAATAGCTTCCATTCCATGAGTCAACAAGCCAATGTGGGTATTCAGCCAGTTTCCAATATGTCTATTTTAACTCTACATTCAGAAACTGAGGAAATAACCACAAGTTGGTTTCACTGTGAGATTCATGTGGGGTCAAAACTTCATTTACCATCATATCTATAGGCTCCTATACCGATTACTGGATCAGAGATTTATTTTGTGGTACCAGGTAGTAGCTAAGAATCCATGTCTAAAAATCTTCAAATTTCTGGATATTTTTCTTTGCACAGTTATTCCATTAAATAAGTTCAGATTTCTTTACAGAAAGAGATGACAGAGACTTATAGTTTATCCTTGCAGCAGTGTTTCAAAGCCCTTCTTCAAGGGATGCTGGCCTCTTGCTTAGGCTCTTGATCTGTGAACTGGCTCATGCCTGGGAAAAAGAAGCAGTTGAGACTTCCTATTGCATTTCTTAAGATAGTTTTTTGATCACCAAACCAGCATTTTCTCGTCTTGTAGGTCAAGCAATTCTTTGTTGCGTTTCTACTTAATTCCTGGGGCAACTATGATTAATTGGTTGTCATCGTAGATCCCTGCAGATGAAAGATTCTGAATTCCACTTAATACTTCTGTTCATTATAGTGATTATGATCATCCTGTCTTTATTAGTAAAGTGATACTGCAACCTGATCACAGACATCCTCAGATCTCACCTATTAAAATCAGTCACTTCAAAGACATCATCTCTTACTGTCATCCACAGCCTGCAGAATAAAGTCACCATAGACATTTAATTATTGAAGTTCCTCTTATTAGTGCAATTACTGATGTTTTAGTAAGAGTCCTCTGAATTCTCTTATGAGAAATTGCCATAAGGAAAGTGAACAGGTTGCATATAATAAATGCACTTCAACATTCTCATCTCCTTATGCTTTTCAGTTCTTCAGCTTTAATTCCAAGAAGGTCTGGCATTTTATCATTTCTCATAGACCACTGTAAAGTCTATGCTTCAGTAAATCAATTAAACAATGCTTTAGTATAATTTTCAGTTGTTTGAGCTAGCACTCAAATGAATTTTATCTGGATACTTAGGTAAATACCCCTAGATTAATAAACATTGACCAACCTTATATTATATACTGTATTTCTTAGTCTTATGTGTGGATTTCATCTTCACATGTGCTTTCCAGACATCTGCTAATAAACTTAGCAAATATTTTGTAATTCTTTGGCTGTAAAAAATATTTATTCTGGGATCAGGCTTTGCACTTCACCTGATCTATCAACAAGAGATACTTCTGGTGAACAAGCCTTGAGGAAAATAAACATCTCTTTTCAAGTCAACTTTTTCAGGTGGATAAATTTTAATAAGGGAAGACAACCTTCATCAGACATAGTTGAATATGCTGGTGAAGGAAACTTGGATATATTGTGATCAAGGTTCTCAGCTTCAACTGCATCTGTTCAAATAGCACACCTCTGTCCAAACTCTTCATTAAAGAATGAAGAGGTTCATTTCAAAATTAATGCCTTAATACAGACATAATAAATTGGTAAGCCTGCTTTCAACTTGCAAGGTAACTCTACAAACAACACATGCTTCTGAAATCCAACAGGATTTCCCTCCTGATACAAAGAACTCTAAGAATTCCACAGCAAGCCTCTGATTCCTTGGTTGTCTCTTAAGATAAGAGTTTAAACCTCTAGATTTATCATTTTCCACTTGAAAGCAGTCCAGCACAATCAGAAACAGTGATCCCATTTTTATCGTCAAATGCAACAGCTACTTGTTTCCCCAAAGCCTAGTTTTCAATTGGCACATCATCCCAAACAAACTAGGTTATAATTTAAAGTAATTGTGATGCCATTTGATGAGACAGATTAATTATAGTATCCTATTTTCCATCTGAATGAAGTTCTGTGGTGTGTTCAAGCTAAAAGAAGCAAGCAATTGAAATTGCTCTTGAGAATCTGTTTCCTGGAACTAATCCTGATACCTCCCCCTAGAGATTGTACTGGTAAAGGTCTACCCAGGATAATATAAATCAATTTATATATTTCAAATAAAGGAACTTTAATACAGGTGAATGGTCATACATGTGCTGACAGAGCTGAGAAACTTAATAGAAGATCATGAAGCAATTCACAGACTAGCAACAGCAGGAAAGCCAGTTATTACCCTATAGAGCTACAGGAGGCATAAGTGATCTTACTGGAGCCTAAAAGCCAGTAGTACAGAAGGGGGCACATAGCACCGGCAAGCTGCCTGTGGGGACTGGGACCACTGAATGAAGGAAGGCTTATCTGCTGGAGCTGGAAGTAAGGAGGAGATGCAGTTTCTGCCAAAGATGTTGCCTAAGTCAACATGAAAGGACATATAACCATAAACTCCCCCTTTCTCTTGTATTTCACATTTTCTTCCCATTGGCTGACCCTACCTAATAGCTAGTTAGATTGCAACACACAATCATAATGGCAATATGTAGTAAATTTATCTGAGAATAAAAATATGCAATAAATTGATCTGAGAACAAATAGGCAAATGACTGGCTAGCTTTTACCAGGTGGCACTAGTAGTAAAGAACCTACCTGCCAATGCAGGACGTGTAAGAAACACAGGTTCAAGTTCTGGGTTAGGAAGATCCCCTGGAGGGAACCATGGCAATTCACTCCAGTATTCTTGCTTGGAGAATCCCATGGACAGAGGAGCCTGGCCTGCTGCAATCCATAAGGTCCCCCAGAGTCGGATATGAATGGAGCAATTTAGCAAGCACACAGGCAATGGAAAGAATTTGCCATCATGAAATGTTTAAGCCATAAAATGAGTTTAAGCCAGGCCAACACACAAGCAGCTAGGATTCCTTGTAACTCCTTCCTGTGGAGTCTTTCTCTCTGTCATGCATGTATTTCTAGCTAATCCAGGTCAGAAAGTTTGCTTTCACACAAGAAGTTTCATCAGGTACAGCAATTTAGATTAGAAAGTTAGGATTGGGTGATTGTCTATAAAAGTTAACCATATGGAGCAGGTGTTGAATGCAGACTTTACCTATAACTCTTCCAATTTCATCACTATTGAAATAATTAACACTAACCCCACTGAGATTTGTATTAATGTATAAACAGAGCATAAAGCTTCTCTAAAAACAGATTAAAATACTTTGTAAGTCCTCTCCATGTATGTGTTCAACAAATATTTTCCTCAGTCACCTTTGCTAACTGAATTCAGCTAATCATGAACAATAATTTATCATTTTACCCCAAGTATATTTCAAGAAGCAAATAGTCTAGACTACAACAATGTATTTGGGATTCATCAGCTTAGAAATTGTAATTGAAGTTTGGGGCAAAAGTTACATTGCCTAGAAGGAGAATGGCATGTAGAGAGAAAAGAGAACCAAAAATGACATGTGAGTAATTCCACTGGCCAATTAGCAGGCATTAGAAGTTGAGCCCAAAACAGAAACAACCCAAAGGAAAGAATGGACAGATAGGCAGGAGAAATGCTAAGAAAGTGTTGTATCACAGAACTCAAAGTTTTAAGAATGAGGACCTACTGTAAGCTGCTGAAAGGGAAGAGAAGTGAAAGCGTCCATTCAATTTAGTGAAATGGACGGTATTGAGGGAAAAAATGAGAGCATTTTGGGTGGAGTCAGGGGATCAAACGCCAAACTAAGGTGTACGCAGAAGCAACTGGAAGAAATTTGGCTGTAGAAGGGAGGAAAAGAGAACGCAATATCTGAAGGGTAATGAGAATATTTTTTAACTCTTCTGAAAAAATAAAAGATATAATCATGTTTAAGAATTAATGAAAAGTATTCAAGTTAGAGGATAAGCTTTACTATGTAAGATAAAACAAGTGTAAAGTTCTGAAGCACACAAGAGTGGCTAAAATTCAAAACGTTGGATGGTAGGGAGATCAACATAAAGAGAAGGAAGAAGGACATGGCCGATGCAGATTTCTGTTAGCTTGCTAGTTTGCAGATGCTTTGTTGTTATTGAAGAGATGACAGAATTGTATCTTCTGAAGGCTTTTAACTTCTCTGCAGTCAACATTTTCATTCTGGAGGGAGAGGGAAAAACAGCCTGTGGGATGAGAATGGTTGGAAACCAAAAGGAAGCAAGAAGCAGAAGGGAAGGACACTTCTAACTCCAGTTTTTAATGATTGTATAATTTTACTTTCTATGTGGTGTTTACTGATTTCAAATTGGAAACTATTTCCATGAACTAGTATCAGGGTCCTTTGGAAAAATCACTTTGTGTCTCAGAAAGGTTTTTCTCTCCCTCACACACAAACGCATACCATCACACACATCATCACACCATTCAACACTTTGAAAAATTAAGCCATGTGAATACTGTTGTTAAAAAATCAATCCACTGAGACTTCCCTGGTGGGCCAGTGGCTAAGACTCCACACTCTCAATTCAGGAAGCCCAGATTCAATCCCTGGTCAAGGAACTAGACCTCACATGCCCCAACTAAGAATTCATATGCCGCAACTAAAGACCCAGCACAGTCAAATAAATAATTTTTTTTAATAAAATGTTTTAAAAATTCAACCTACTGTGACAAATTTTACAGTTAGCAATCACAGGAGAATTTAGTTACCCCACTGTCAAGAACCCGAGAAACCGCTGCCTGACATTTGTTAGATGTGTAAGGACATCCCTGGAGTGTTGTTGTCTCTGTGTCACAATTGAACTTATAGCGGAGACACGGCCTTAATCCAAAGCCTGTACAGCCATTACAAAGCTCCTATTAAAGCTATGAAGAAAAAAAGCTGCCACAAATTCTTCTTTTCTTACATTTCCATTCATCTGGTGTGTGTTTAAGAAAATTCAGTGAGAATTGTTTAAAATTCCATGTGATACAGAGCAACAGGGATTGTTTGAAAAACTCCATGGCAGGTAAAATCAAGTGCTTGAAAAACTTAACATCTATATAAGTGGATCACAGGTTCACATTGATTTGTAGCTTCCAGTTAGTGAAGTGACCAACTGAATTATACCAAGATTCTCCTCTCAGGCATTAATATTTTCTCCAAAGAAATGGCTTCCTTTCTAGATAACATTACTGGCCATAGAATATTTACCATGACAGGGCAACAGGAAAGTGATCTTGGCAGATTTCACACCTAGAATTCAAATTAAAGCAAATCTTCCAAACATTAAAAAAAAAAAGGAAGAAGAGTATTCCTTCCTGTCTTATCAACTGTTATAAAATTCATGAAGCCTTGTCTGGCTTGGGTCTTTCATCTACTGACAAATTTGATTAAAATTAGACTTGAGAATAAGTAGTAATGGAACTGTCCAAGCATAAGTACGCTGCCACTGAAAATTGGTTTCTAAAAAGGGAATCAATTAGAAAGGAAGTGTAGAGTGGTGACAAATCTGCTGCCAATATTACATCTTCAACTATATAAAATATTGCAAAGAAAGGCTAGTGAAATTAGGAAGACTTTTATGAACTAATATAATAAAAAGCTAATAATTTAGGATTCAACCTATGCACAAAAAGGATATTTAATGTATTGGTTTTCTATTGCTTCTATAACTTAAAACAACACAAATTTATTATCCCACAGCTGTATAGTTTCTAAGGCTAACAAGGATTTTATTGGCTAAAGTTAATGTCAGCAGGCCTGTGTTTCTTCTGGAGGTTCTGAGGGAACAATCTGTTCCCTTGCTAGAACAATCTGTTTCTGGAGGTGGCCCACATTCCTTGGCTCATGGCCCCAGCATTCATCTTCAAAGCCAGCAACACAGCATCTCTCTGACTGATTCCATCAGCGTGTCTTTTTCTATGACATAATTTCTGCCTCCCTCTTTCACTTTTAAGAACCCTGTGATTACAGTGAACCCACCTGTTCTATACGGGATAAACTCCTATCTCAAGATCCTTAAATTAATTACATATGCAAAGTCCCTTGTGCCATGTAAGCTACCATACTCACAGGTTCTGAAAATCAGAATGGGAGGAGGGGGCGCATTATTCTGCCTACTACACTTGGGAAAGCAGAAAGGCACATCTTTAAAAGAAATGTTTTATCATCAGGTTTCTCTTTTATAAGCCTTTCATAGTCAAGGAGGAGATTTTACAATTTTAAAGGATTTTTCCCCATAACTGTGCAGTACATCAGATAATCAGACCACTCATTTTCAGTGACAAGAATGCTAAATAAGAAAAGGGTTCCTTTGAAAAATGAAACTAACTCAGAAAATATGAATTGATTGAAAAGCTACCAGGGATGCCCACAGTATGTCTTCCATTTCCTTTTCAGGAAATTACAGCAGTGAAGAGAGCAGACAGAAGCTGTAAAATGGTAATAAAAATGTATTTTAATTAAATTATTCCACAATAAAGCTAAAAGGAATCTGAAAATAAGAGCTCAATATTATCCTCATCATGCTTCTTGAATAGCCTGTGTAAGAAATTATTTTGAGATGTGAGCTGAGATGGTTACAAACTATTTCTCCCTGGTTCTCTCTCTTTCCTCTGTTTTTCAAGTCTCTTTTTCTCTTTGTCTCTGTCTCTCAATCTTCTCCCTCTTGCATCTTTTATCTTGCAGGAAGTATAATAAATGCCTCAATCCATTACCCTTGAAAGCACAGGGAATTAGTGAACTTTGCATCACTGTGGGTTAAAATTGGCATAAAGCTAACTGTTGCTTTATAGCTCAGCTTGTTATACCCTTAAAACTTGTCATATGCCAAGAAATACAACTGCCAGGAAAGCTAGGTCCAAGAAACAATAACTTTTACATTTTTGTCATCATAATCCAGATCTAAATTCACTTTTGAAAAAGTTCATGCATTAACCAGTCACATTTTTCAAATAAAAAATTGGGGTATGTGGTCCAACAAAGGATGTTTTATCATTTAAAAGCAAAGTGTTACAAAGTCATGAAAAATAAATTCCATTTATCTACATATCGAATAAATTTACTTTATTTTAAAAAAATTGTAAGAAACCAAGGCAGTCCCTGGAAAACCCAGGATGCATAGTCATCATTATTTCTACCAGGCAGTTCCAGGTGCTATTTGGTTTACCCTTGTGGGTAAAGCCCACAAGGCATTTTGTGCAGTGTCTGCCAATGCCTCAAAAGCTTCAGAAAAGAAGTTTTTGCAATCCATGTGAAATCATGTGAACTGAGTATGTGGCTTGCTTAATTATCCCAAGAGTCTGGTTCAGTAGTTCAGGGTCTGGCACACTAAATACCCAATAAATCTAGATTGATAAATGAACAAATGCATGAACAATCTAAGATTAGCCACATAGAATGCAGGCCAAGTTTCATCTCTGCCAAGACTGAATAAAAAATCTCCTAAGATTCATCTGGAGGAACAACTTCTCAGGCCATCTGTCCTATAAAAGGAGGTATTTATAATGAATAATTAATAACTGATTTCATTGAGATGTTATCAACCTGTGGTATACCCATTAAAAGATTTTAATTCTTTGAATAAAATATTATTTGTCAAGCCTCCATTCCCCTTGGAGTCAGGCTCCCTGGTGATATTTAAGTCCAATTTCATAAATTTTCAAACTAGTTTGGATGTTTTTCATTTGAAAACCTTAATCTCACATTCAATTCACAGTTCTTTTCTTCTACCATCCATGATTACTTTGGCTACCTGACATGAAAAGCCAACTCACTGGAAAAGACCCTGATGCTGGGAAAGATTGAGGGCAGGAGTAAAGGGAGGGTGACAGAGGATGAGATAGTTGTTCAGCATCATCAACTGAATCGACGTGAGTTTGAGCAAACTCCAGGAGGTAGTGAAGAACAAAGGGAACCTAGTGTGCTGCAGTCCGTGGGATTGCAAAGAGTCAGGCACAACTGAGCGACTGAACAACAGCAACAACTATCCATGATAGGCTAGACAATGTTCTGTAGGAGGTGGGGAAGGCATGGATGGGGTCTGGGTCTTTTCGCATGCTACTTCTCATCATCTTTGCTGTCAGTCCTCTTCTGGGATTGAAGCAAGAATGAAGGAGAAAAAGGATGGCATTCTGCAATCAACCACACATGGTAAATCGGCTTTTCTTCCTTGTTGACAGACCACTGTCTGGCCTCATTTCCCCCTTCAGCTTCATGCTGACTTGCTCATGGGAGGCATTCGTGGATCCTCAGGTGGGACCTCCAGGGGGATCTCCCTGCCTAACTCCCTGACATGGAGCTTCTGTCAGTGGCTCAGCTTTTTCCTCTTCATCTCAGGCCCATCTCAGGTGACCCACACCACATCCTCTTACCTCCTTTAACCAAAATGTGGCCCCTGGGAGAGAGTTGTGGTTGAAAAAAAATCTTAAAATACTCAGTCACCTCACTGCAGTCAGATTCCACTCCCACATCCTTATCACACCAAACATGGACATACGGGCTCCACCCTGTCATGTTCTCTTTCAACTCTGTCCCATCTCTGGCCCATTTCTCCATGTTCAAGCCTAAAGAACAGATAACCAATCAGTTCAGTTGCTCAGTGTTTTCTAACAAATCTTTCCTCGTCTGTGACTTACATATTGAGTGGGAGGAAAAAACAATTTAGGCACTCTCAATCCTGTGGGAAGGTCAGAGAACAAATACTTCATCCTGTCTTATGGAAGATGGAATAATTACTACCCTAAACAATTAGTACTTTCTAAAAGATGGTATCTCATCCTCTCTGCAGATCCACTTCATATTTGTGGGGTAAGAGAGGGGAAAGTGGGCTCATTTTATTAAACTATTGATTTTTGCCTTCCCCAAGCAGAAGTAGTTAGATTCCTAGATTGAGATACATTGCACTTAAACTTTAAGGTAACTAGTACCCATTATTCTTACTTGGAGCCACTGGTAGAGTGATCCCTGAAACAAAGAATCACAGAAATAGAAGGCTTACCATGTGGCCAGGGATTTTCTTATACATAATGCCATACACACCTCAAGCCATTTTTTCTTCTTATAGCAACTCTATGAAAGAGATATTAGTAAATCTCTTTTATAGTCAATTTGTAAATAATATTTCAATGTAAATCACTAGTGCCTCGGGTATACCACTCAGTGTTTACTAACTTGTTAGATTTTTAAAATTCATTTGGATAAATTATACTAATTTAGAAGATATTATTATAATCACCTTACAACAGGAGATCCATAATGATTCCCATTTACAATAACTTGCCCAATTTCACCAAATCAGCAAGTGTTAGAATTAGAACCAGGTGTTCTATTTCTAAGCCCAGTGTTCTTCCTTGATGGAGCATCATTAATGTGAAATCTTATTTTTGTTATTAATAAAGTTCAGGCCCAGGGGTTGTTCCATTTCCGGACAACATCTGTGCCATGCACCAAGATGTATATGGAGAGCCACACACATATAAAATCATAAAATAGCAGACAAACAACTGAGTTCATTCACAATGAGTTCATCCAGAAAAAACTAGATTCTGGTGAAGCTTCTCCATGAATAAAAGACTGAAGTTGTCACAACATGTACTATTCTTGGGCTTCTGGTAGATACTGGAGTGGGCAGCCTTTCCCTTCTCCAGGGAATCTTCCCAACCCAGGGACTGAACCAGGTCTCCTGCATTGCAGGTGGATTCTTTACCAGCTGAGTCATAAGGGAAGCACTATCTGCTAGGTAGTTTTTTGATGTTTCCACTTGGACTGGCTTGTTTCAAAAGGCACTCAAACTACTGTAGAGCAAGGCAGCTTGGACTGCAGAGGAAATCCCATGTAGTATGCTAAGATATTCACCCCATGTGAAGTGTACTCAATAGTGTCCAATTCTTTGTGACTCCATGGTAGCCTGCCAGGCTCCCCTGTCTATGAAATTCTCCAAGAAAGAATATTGGAATGGGTTACCAAATGCCCTCCTCAAGAGGATCTTCCAGACCCAGGGATCAAAGCCAGGTCTCCTGCAGATTTTTTACCATCTGATCCACCACATTTAGAAACATGTTTTCCTATATCTTAAAGTCTTATGGCAACTATACTTCAGAGTAATTTTTAATCCAATAAATATTCTGCCCTTACATTTACAATTTGTAACATAAGAAAAGGAGCACTGATTCAGGTAGTATCTGAACCACTGTGAAATATTGGTGCTGAAACAAAGACTCCCATAGAGACCAAGATTTCCATGATAAGAAGAGAAAGGTGAGTCCTAAAGGCACTGGGATTATCTCCCCACATATACAACCTTCAAATCCACCCTTCCTAAATTCTGAAAGGCTTCACAGCATTACATCAACCATTAGAGATTAAACTCTTTGAGTTTAACCAACTGAAAAGTCCAACAAAGGATTAATGTTTTATCTATCAGTCAGATATTGGCAGGAATCATTTCAATTAACAATTTCATCCTATCAATTGACAGAGGCACTGGTGAAATAGACACATTTCAAAAAACTTAAAAATAAAGATGGAGGGCAGAGTGGCTGTTAACAAGAAGACATGCACAACAGTGTTCCTTGCAGCCAAGTTTGTAGTAGTAAAAAATCGTAAACACTCTAGATGCCCCTGAGGAGAATACAGTATATTATGATGGACATTGCTAACAGGATGTCATATAGCAGTAAATATCAACAATTGGATTAAATATATCTCAAAAATGCAATGCTTAGAGAAAAATAAGTCAAGGGAAATTTTTTGGGTGCATTTTTGAGTCTTTAAAAAATTACTATAAGAAATACTGCTGAAGGTTTTAAACCATTACAGTGGTTAAAAACATTAACATATAACAAACAGCTCAATGTCAAAAACAGCTTAATATCAAAAACAACCCAATCAAAAAATGGGCAGAAGACTTGAACAGACATTTCTCCAAGGAAGACATACACGTGGTCAATAGGCACATGAAAAAATGTTCAGTAGAGCTAATTATTAGAAAAATACAAATCAAAATTACGAGGTATCACCTAACACCAGTAAGAGTGGCCATTATTTAAAAGCCTACAAATAGTAAATACTGGAAAGAGTATGTAGAAAAAGGAACCATCCTACACTATTGGTGGGAACATAAGTTGGTGCAGCCACTATGGGGGACAGTATTAAGGTTTCTCAAAAAACTAAAACATCATAAGATCCTGCAGTCCTACTCCTGGGCATATATCCAGAAAAGATTCTAATTAAAAAAGATACATGCACCCCAAATGTTCATGGCAGCACTATTTACATCAGCCATAGAACAAAAGCAACTTAAATGTCCATCAAAAGATGAATGGATAAAGAAGACATGGTATACACACACACACACACAAACACTGAAATACTACTCAGCCATAAAAAGAATGAAATAATGTTATTTGCAGCAACATAGAGATTATCATACTCCTAAAGTAAGTCAGACAGAGAAAGATAAACATGATATGGTGTTACCTAAATGTGGAATCTAAAAAAATAATACAAACTTATTTACAGAATAGAAATAGACTCACAGATACAGAAAACAAGCTTATGGTTGCCAAAGGAGATAGTCAAAGTCACTCAGTCATGTCCAACTCTCTGCAAACAGATGGACTGTAGCCTACCAGGCTCCTCTGTCCATGGAATAATCCATGCCAGAATACTGGAGTGGGTAACCATTCTATTCTCCAGGGAATCTTCCCAACCCAGAGATCAAACCCAGGTCTCCTGCACTGGAGGTAGATTCTTTACCATCTGAGCCAGCCGGGAAGCCCAAAGGAGATAGTGGAGAGAGACAGATTAGTTTAGGGGCTTGGGATTAACATATACATACTACCATATATAAAATAGATAAACAAGGATGCACTGTATAGCACAGGGAATTATACTCATTATTTGATAATAACCTATAATTGAAAAGAATTTGAAAAAGTACATATATATATATATATTTAACAGTTATATGTAAGAAAAGAATATACATAAACAACAGTGTTAAGTGAGGCTGAGTGCAAGAGAATTGATGCTTTTGAACTGTGTGTTGGAGTAGACTTTTGAGAGTCCCTTGGATTGCAAGGAGATCCAACCAGTCAATCCTAAAGGAAATCAGTCTTAAATAGTCATTGGAAGGACTGATGCTGAAACTTCAATGCTTTGGCACCTGATGTAAATAATTGACTCCTTGGAAAAGACCCTGATGTAGGGAAAGATTGAAGGCGGGAGAAGGAGACAACAGAGGATGAGATGGTTGGATGGTATCACTGACTTGATGGACATGAGTTTGAGCATGCTCCGAAGGTGGTGATGGACAGAGAAGCCTGGCATGCTACAGTCCATGGGTTCGCAAAGAGTTGGACATGACTGAGTGACTGAACTGAATTGAACTTAGGGAGAAACTCTCTTAGAGCAGAGAGTTCAACTAGGAAAACATGAGAACTTCACCTTTATTCAGTGTCTTTTATTAAAAGAAAATCAATATATGAAACCAAAGTACAAATGATGATGAAGAAAATGATGATGGTGATGATGATGTTCATGATGCCAATTTTAAAACCTAAAGGTCAAAGAGTAGAAGCAACACAAAGGCAGATGGACCTGGGGAGGAGTCAAGACAAATGTCACAATTTTAAAATATGTCTGCCTTATTTTAATTGAGGCTCAGGCATGGGAAGGACGCCAGATTAATGAACAGAAGAAGGAAGACTTCAAGCAGAGCAGCTGGATCAGCATAAAAGGAAACCTTCTAAGCAGGGGGGGCAGAGCAAGCTGATCTGCAATTCGAAGAGTAAACAAACTTCTCAGGAAGTTAGAGGTAACAATACCGGTGCCTTCTAATTAGAGCTGATACCTAGAGAGTTTATTCAAACAAGAACAAGGCAAGTGACAGGATTTAGAGGATGCTGATATCACTCATTAGCAAACACTCAACAGGCTATGGGGGGCTTGAAAAACACCTTGCAACAGATGTCACAGATTTCAGTCTCTGAGAGGAGGAGCAGCCGTAGGGAACTGGGCAGAAGGGCCAGATACTGGGATACCATGAAATCAAGACCAGAATGGAAAGAGCTGCAAAACTGACCTAATCCTGCAACACAAACATAGAGCTACAGCTCTAGAAGTTGATCTTTTCCTTCATAGGTGCCAGACTGGGTTTAGAGCTTGTGGAGTTTCAAATATTATAGCACAACTAGAAGAATCTGAAGGCAAGGGACCAGACCAGGCAATTTCCACAAGAAAGTAGCTCTGATCTGAGAGAGGCTGCTAGTCTCCCACTTCCCAAGGTTTTTCTATTCTCCCTCCCTACTGTTCCACCCTCTCTATAGTTTTCCATCCATCAAGAGGACTAACTAGCATCACAGATTTGAGGCTGTTCCAGAAATTCCTGTTTAGAAGTGGGCCAAGTAATTTGCCTCTTTGTCCTTCAATTTCCTTTTGTCTATAATTGGGATTATAACACCTAATTTAAATGTTATAGGATTCATCATAGTGATACATTCAAGAGGGTTAGCCCAGAGTCAGGCAGAGAAATGAAGAAGGAAATGGCAATCCACTCCAGTATTCTTGCCTGGAGAATCCTGTGGACAGAGGAGCCTGATGAGCTGCTGTCCATGGGATCACACAGAATCAGACACGACTGAAGCTACTTAGCAGCAGCAGCAGGCAGATAAAATGCTGAATAAACAACATCAATTATTTCTAGCATTCATCACTTAGTAGGCATTCAATAAATATTCAACTAATTAATTCAACGTGATGTAAAAAGTTGGAGGCTCTAGGCAGATGATTACTAGCAGAATAGTTGAGTTAATCCAAATATATGTCTTCTTTTTCTCCAGATGTGAGGGTCAGTTGTTATGAATTCACATATACTTTAGGCTTTCATGATTAGCCTTTTACCTCCTGACATCTAACTTGAAATTTTTATTCTGCTCTCAGAACTGTGCTATTTTTCATTTTCAAATGTCAAAGTCTGACTGAATATAACATTGGGCAAGTGGAACACAAGGACAGTGATCCAGATTCTGACAAAGATGACCAGACATTTAGCAACCAATGCAGTTATCAAAGCTCACATATTCAGAATGTACAACAAACCACAGAATTCAACCATTTCTGATATTTGGTACTTGCCAGTCTCCGAGCTGCCACTCTGAATTCACATACGTGTCTCCTGATATATGTCTCCCAAAACATGTTTCTCAGCCAGAAACATCAAGACTCATGAAAACAAATTCTAAGTGATATTTCTTACTGGGTGGTCTGGCTTGATTGCCTATCCAATTAAAAAAAGTGACCTCAACAAACACTCTGTGTTCTACTATCATTAACTAAGCTTCAACACATGTTACTTCTTTATTAACAAAGGTGAATGTAAAATTTAATTTCAATAAATGTTCTTTATAATTTTAAAACTTAATTGGCCATCTTTTTTATGAAGGATATGACATTCATTTTGACAGATTTAAGTTACAAAATGTTAAACAATAAAGTACAAAAATAATGATCAGACAAATCAGATAAGAAACTCAAATGTCTACAGAGGCCTGGAACCAAACATAGAGCAAAGAGGGTCAGGCAGAAGATAGTGAAGGAAAGTGTGGAGACTGGTAGAAATTGGGAGGCCATTCACTGGTTTAATTCAGTTGATGACACACAGAAATTCCAGTTCAGTATTGCTAAAGTCTCATATGATCCAATAGAAGGCAGTAACTGGCCATCTTATTGACAGATGTGATTAGGTAACCATTGTTTTGACTTTGCGGTAGGTTACCAAAGAGCTACTCCTAGAACTGTAGCTACCATGTTTCAGTTTTTTATATTTGTATTTTTCTGCTGTGTTTCAACCTACAAATTTAAGAGCATCTTTTACTCTGTGAAGTGTAGTGTGCTTTAAGTTAATAACCGTGCAGGAATGATACTGAATCAGTCCCTCCAAAAGATAGGGCTTTGGTCTTCCTTCAGACTAACTCATAGACCATTTGTGACCAACTCACACAGTGACCAGATGAATGTACCATTTCTAATCCATGTACTAAATCCTGATGAAGCTTAAGCTATTAATTAATATTTTTTAATATTAGATAACAATTGAAATGGAAGTTCTAGTACTTTGTCCTCATTCCCTAATGGATTATCCTGCTCATTTCATTATATGTATGCTCCTCTCTTTGGAGACTACTGACATGAATGATTTACCTGAGGTAATATATACTTCAACAGGAACAAAAAAGTTTTGGGAATAATAAAAATAGTCTTATGAGAGTCCACTTAAAAAAATTACCTGATAAGAATCTCACACTGAAGAAGTCCTGAACTACATAAGTAAATAAATCCTTAAAGTGTCATGTGCTTATGGCCCACGCATATGAGCAGAAGAGAAGCTGCACAGAATAGCGTTGCCATGAGCCCCATCATTAATGGAAAAAAGTCTTGCTGGGGTAGCAGCAATCAGAAACTTCTTTGTCCATCCTCCATATGCACTGTGCTTAGAATGAAATATTGGTTTACTAGGCTTTGCCTTGGCCTGCTATGTAAGTCACTGTATGATATTTATGGTACGTCTGAATTTAATTTGTATCTCAATGCCATCCTACTCAAACAAGACCTGGTTGTACTGACTCATGATTTCCATAGTAGTAATAGTAGAATGATACACAGGGCCTCAGAAATGAACCCACTCGCTATTTCCATTGTCATTTTTTGGTTGAGTCAGTTCTGAAAAGGCTATTGCAACCACAAGCTGAATCTATTTTTGGAAAGAAGTGTTTCATTCATTAGAGTATTGCCTTGTATCATCTGGTTGATTTGAAAAATAAATTTATAGGCACCCATCCAACTCTTTAAAATTCTTATTTTAAATCCTTTTCTCCAAAATATTTTATTTGTATTTTGGAGAAGCAGATGCCCTTCTTTGCACATATATTCAAGTTTTTGAACTCTTTCCCACCCTTTCTGGTTTTAAATAATGACTAATATATATCTCAGTGTTCCGCTTCTACTTGCAGAAATTTATGAATACCCGAAAGGACTACTGTGGCATATATTCTCCCCATTTACAAACTATTTTCCATGTCTACAAAACTCAAATATGGTAAAGATTTATTTGTAAGTTTTTGGGGAATCCAGGTAATATTTCTCCAGGAAGAAAGGAGCTTTGTAGGTTATTTATGAAGTGGCAATGTGTGTGTATGAGAGAGAGAGAGAGAGTGAGTACAGTTTTATGTGGGACCACAGTTAAATATTTTCCAGTAACTTGCAGAAAAGGAACCTTAGAAATGACTTGGCCTAATGTCACTGATGAACACAGACACAAAAATCCTCAACAAAATTCTAGCAATAGAATCCAACAACCTATTTAAAAGATCATACATCATGACCAAGTGGGTTTTATTCCAAGGATGCAAGGATCTTTCAGTATTTTCAAATCAATCAATGTGATACACCACATTAACAAATTGAAAGATGAAAACCATATGATTATCTCAAAAGATGCAGACAAAGCCTTCTACAAAATTCAACACCCATTTATTATAAAACTCTCCAGAAAACAGGCATAGAATGAATATACCTCAACATCATAAAAGCCATATACAACAAACCCAAAGCAAACATTATCCTCAATGGCAAAAAACTGAAAGCATTTCCTCTAAAATCAGGAATGAGACAAGGGTGCTGACTCTCACCACTACTATCCAACTAGTTTTGGAATTCATAGCAACAGCAGTCAGGGGAGAAAAAGAAGTAAAAGGAATCCAGACTGGAAAAGAAGTAAAACTCTCACTAATTGCAGATGACGTGATCCTCTACATAGAAAATCCTAAAGATACTACCAGAAAATTGCTAGAGCTAATCAATGAATACAGTATAGTTGCAGGATATGAAACCAATACACAGAAATCCCTTGCACTTCTATATACTAACAATGAAAAAACAGAGAAATTAAGGAAACAGTCCCATTCACCATTGTAACAAAAAAGAATAAAATACTTAGGAGTAAATTTACCTAAAGAAACAAAAGACTATATGTAGAAAACTATAAAACACTGATGACAGTGTTGTGTCAAAGATGACACAAATAGAGAAATACACCATCTTCATGGATTGGAAGAATCGATATAGTGAAAATGAATATACTACCCAAAGAAACCTATAGACTCAATGCAATTCGTATCAAGCTAACAACAGCAATTTTCATAGAACTACAATAAATAATTTCATAATTTGTATGGAAACACAAAAAATTTCTAATAGCCAAAGCAATTGAGAAAGAAGACTGGAACTGAAAGAATCAACCTTCCTGACTTCAGATGCTACTACAAAGCTACAGTCATCAGTATAGCACGATACTGACACAAAGACAGAAATGTAGATCAATGGAACAAAACAGAAAGCCCAGAGATAAATCCATGCACCTATGGACACCTTGGGGCTTCCCTGGTGGCTCAGATGGTAAAGAATCTGTCTGAAATGCAGGCAACCAGGGTTCAATCCCTGGGCTGGGAAGATCCCCTGGAGAAGGGCATGGCAACCCACTCCAGTATTCTTGCCTGGAGAATCCCATGGACAGAGGAGTCTGGTGGGCTACAGTCCATGGGGTCACAAAGAGTCAGACATGACTGAGTAACTAACACTTACTTACTTACTTATGGACACCTCTTTGACAGAGGAAACAAAAATATGCACTGGAGAAAAGACAGTCTCTTTAACAAGTGGTGCTGGGAAAACTGGTCAACTACATGTGAAAGAATGAAATGGAAACACTTTCTAACAGCATACAGAAAAATAAACTCAAAATTGATTAAAGATATAAATGTAAGACTAGAAAATATGAAACTCTTAGAGAAAAACATAGGCAAAACACTCTGTGACAAATCACAGCAAGATCCTCTATGACCTACTTCCCAGAGTAATGGACATAAAAACAAAAATAAACAAAAGGGACCTAATTAAACTTAAGTTTTTGCACAATAAAGGAAACAATTAGCAAGGTGAAACAGCATCCTTTCAGAATGGGAAAAAATAATAGCAAACAAAACAACTGACAAAGAATTAATCTCCAAAATACACGAGCAGCTCATGCAGCTCAATACCAGAAAAATAAACAACCCAATCAAAAAGTGGTCAAAAGAAATAAACAGACATTTCTCCAAAGACGACATACAAATGGCTAAATAAACACATGAAATAAGCTCAACATTACTCATTATCATAGAAATGCAAATCAAAACCACAATGAGGTATCATCTCACGCCGGTCTGAACGACTGCCATCAAAATGTCTACAAGCAATAAATGCTGGAGAGGGTGTGTAGAAAAGGGAATCCTCTTACACTGTTGGTGGCAATGCAAACTGGTATAGCCATGATGGAGAACAGTGTGGCGATTCCTTAAAACCTGGGAACAGAACTGCCATACAACCCAGCAATCCCACTGCTGGGCATACACACTGAGGAAACCAGAACTGAAAGAGACACATGGACCCCAGTGTTCATTGCAGCACTGTTATAATAGCTAGGATATGGAAACAACCTAGATGTCCACTGACAGAGGAATGGATAAGGAAGTTGTGCTATATATACACAATGGAATATTACTCAGCTATAAAAAGGAACACATTTAAATCTGTTCTAATAAGCTGGGTGAAACTGGAGCCTATTATACAGAGTGAAGTAAGTCAGAAAGAAAAACACCATTACTGTATATTAATGCATATATATGGTATTTAGAAAGATGATAATGATGATTCTATATGCAAGGCAGCAAAAGAGACACAGATGTAAAGAACAGATTTTTGGGCTCTGTGGGAGAAGGCGAGGGTGGGATGATTTGAAAGAATAACATTGAAACATGTATATTACCATATGTAAAATAGATGACCAATCCAAGTGTGATGCATGCAGCAGAGCACTCAAAGCTGGTATTCTGGAGTAACCCAGAGGGATAGGGTGGAGAGGGGAGTGGGAGGGAGTTCAGGATGGGGGGACACATGTGTACCTATGGCTGATTCATGTTGATGTATGGCAAAAATCATCACAATATTTTAAAGTAATTATATTCCAATTAAAATAAATTATTAAAAAAAAGAAATGACTTGGCTTCTTTGGATATAATTTAAGTGGCAAACTGTCAGAATTAAAGGGGGAAGGGGGGAGGGGATATCTTTAAAAGATTGGGATTAACATATCTATATTATTCTATATAAAATCAATAACCAGTAAGAACCTACAGAAGAGCACAGGAACCATACTCAGTATAATAACCTATAATGGAAAGGAGTCTGAAAAAGAAATAGATTTATATACATATATATGTATGTAAGTCTATTCTTACAGATTTATATCTATTCTATATATAGATATAGATAAAACTGAATCACTTTGCTGTATACCTGAAACTGACACACACTGTAAATCAATTATATCTCAATAAAAATTAAAAAAAAATAAAATGGGCTTGGTTAGTTAAGAATTTTGAATAAATGGAATCACCAAGATATATTCCTAATTCCTCCTTTTCACTGTTCAAGATGGATATAGCCAGGCAAGTTTCTCTGGGAGGTAAATGTTTCTGTTGCAGAGATAGACAGCCAATCTAGAGAGCTTGATGTCTCAAGATTTTATCTAGCAACCAATTCTATTTCTGAATATTTTTTACAGCTTTTTTGTGGCATAGTTTATACATCATGATAGATACCCATCATAAGTATACAGCTGAATAATTTTACTAAATTTATATAGCTTTGTAATCATGACCACAAGCCAGTTTTAGTACATTTCCATCACCCAAAAAGTTCCCTTCTACCATGTGCAATCAATTCTCACTCACAGTCCCAGACTATATAAATTTGCTTTCTGTCTCTACAGATTCACCTTTTCTTGAAATTTCATATAAGTGGAGTCGTACATATATAGTCTTTTGTGTTAAACTTATTTCATCTAGCATGAGGTATTTGAAATTCATCCATGTTATCGTAGATATCAGTAAATCATTTTTTAAACTGATAAATGGCATCCCCTTGTATAGCTGTAAATTTATCTATTTACCTGTTGAGGATATTTGAATATCATGAATAAGCTGCCATGAACAACCAAGTCTTTAAGTGGACCTATGTCTTAATTCCTCTTGAATAGATAACTAGGCATGGAACTGCCAGGTCAGATATAAGTATATATAAGTGTACCCAATTTTACATACTCATAGCAATGTCAGCGGATTTCAGTTTCTCTAAAACCTCACCAGCATTAAGTAGTGTAAGTCTTCTGGATTACAGCCATTTTAGTGGGTGTGTAGAAGTCTATCATTGTGATCTTAATTTGTATTTCTCTAATGATTAATGATATTAAACATCCTTTCAGGCACTTGTAGACAATTTGTATATCTTATTTGTGAAGATATTTGAGAAGAACATATATTTCATATATGTTCCCCAGTTTTAAAAAAATTAGGTTGTCTTGTTGTTGAACAAGAAGTATGCTATATATATTCTGGTACAATGCCTTTATCAGATATGTTTTGCAAACATTTTTTTCCCAACTTGCTAGCAGTCTTTTCACTTTCATTTTTTTGAAGAGTAAAAGTTTTTAAATTTTTATAAAGTCAAACTGATCCATTACTCCTTTTATTTATCTAAGCAAATTATTGTCTAACTCAAGTCACAAAGATTTCTCTTGATTTCCCCCAGAAGCTTTATGATTTTAGCTCTTAAATTTAGGGCTGTGATTCATTGTGAGTCAACTGAGCCTAACTCCTGACCTACTAGGCACAACCATGGGAGCAAAATCACTTCAGACCAGTCACTCAAGCGGTCAGGACGAAGTACAAACACAGACTTCCTTGAGAGCACACAACAGGCCAAACTTTTCAAACTTTGTCAGCTGTTCCACCACCCTGAGAGCAGTTTGGATTTTTGTTTAACCTTTACAAAATTTCCAAAATTAAGTGAAAAGTTTTATCTTTCTGTAATTTTATCTCTCTCTCTTTCTTGGATTAAGAGGTAAGGAAGTAGGCTTTTTTTTTTTTTTTAATTCCCTCTTGCCTATGTATATCTAATTTTTTCCAGCTAATAAGTCTATCTACTCCTTCACAGAATTGCTTTGGCACCTTTGTTGAAAGCCAATTGACCATAAATGTAAGAATGTGTCTCCCTTAACATAATGCGAATCACAATATCCTCTCAGGATAACTTGACTCCCACATAACTTAGCTTTTATCTAAGGGATGCACTGCTGAGCCCAATGTGAATAGCAAAGTGGATTTCTCACTTTAAATAAATTAAATGGAATTCCAATTCATACATAAGTTTTAAGTGCAGTTAACCTGAGTTTTTGAATGCACGAAGCTGAAGACCTAACAGGGATAAATTTCTCAAGGTGATTATAATCTTGGGAGGACACTTGGCAGTCAGTCAGCCTCTTCAGATGTCATTTTCTAGAAACTTTCCAACTTTAATCACAAATATCTGCTGAGCTTCTTTTTTCAATTAATTAATTAATTTTAATTGGAGGACAATTACTTTACAATATTGTGGTGGTTTTTGCCATACATCAACTTAAATCAGCTAAGCATATGCTCAGGGTACACATGCTGAGTTTCTATCATGTGGGAGTCATCATGAAGGATTCAAAGAAACATAAATTGTGTCAATATTCCTCTGATATGTGCCAGTATGACCAGATTGTTCACGTTCAGCCTTCATAATTAGTGGGGTCTATACCACATTGGTTATAAATATTTTGACCATCACATTGAACAAAAGATATGGTTCTCAATCTTCCATGAGCTAGTTGGAGAGCTAAGATAGCTACATAGTTAAAATGATCAAGGTAGTAAATGGCATGTTAGAGTCAGAAGACGAAGAGAGGGAAGATCACAGAGAGATATTGATAATGTTAGTTTAAAAATAGAAAAAAAATGTTTCTAAAAATAAAATCAGTTTTTAAAAGAATAATATTATACAAATGTTAGGCTTTGGAGGGTTACGACATATTGCCTCAATTATCTTAAGCAGTGATACCTGATAAAAATTAATTTAAAATAATAATTTTGACTGCCTTACTAGGTATTAAGCTATGAACAGTATTACCTAATTCTGCTAGGGTATAGCCATAACTATGCTATGCTATGGGCTATATCATGTCTAATTCTTACAACAAACCTAATAAATAGAAGACATTATTATAGCCATAGGCCTAACCTGGCCATCTTGAAATAAAAATAAGGCTACAAAAATACAATAATATTCAAATTAAAATATTCTAACCCTAATGCCTATAATGAAAATTTTATTCTCCAAGCTTCCTTACTCTGAGGAATGACACAGAATTCAAGGAATGATTATGTAGATTATAAATTATTTCTCCTCTTTGGCTCTTGCCTCCTGCCTTTGGCCAGGAGGGGCCTGAAATTCATTCACAGACAATAGGACCAGTTACCATGATGACTAGTCTTTAGACAGCCAGTTTCATGGTCTGTTTCTTCAGTGACGTCCTACCACTCTCACTGATGCAGTTCACCGTGATTTTGAATTTTCGATGTTCATTAAGACATAGGAAAGTGACGTTCCTCTCTCCATTGTCATGCTGAGTCCTGGAGCCCACTGCATAAGCAGTTTTTATTAAGCACAAGCACAAGCATGTCCCTGAAGGTGACCATGATGACAGAAACATACAGCATTAAGAAACTGACCAGTTTCTGTGTCAAGATATAGTTCTTTCCCAAGACTCCTTCATTCAATCCCTTGAGATTGAAGAAATTCATACTTCTCCTAGTATCAAAGACTACACAACTCTTGCTCCAGAAGGAAGTACTGAGCTGACTGATAGTTGCTTTAGGAGAACATTCACTTATTACCCTATCTTCATTTTACAGCTAAGAAAACAGAGGCAAAGAGAATTTAAGTGACTTGCCTAAGAGCACATACCAGCAGACATGAAATACAAACTTAATATTTTCAAATTCCCAAAGTGATATTTTTCAATGTTTTATTGTCTATCAAATCCACATTAATTGCAGATAAGTCAGTTCTGGGTAGGTTGGATCTGAGGAAAGGGCAGCCTAAATGTTTTCTCTCATCCTTGCAGACAAAGTTCATCAAATAATATTTAAAAGGTACCTGGTAGACATTTTACAAGGCCTCTTTTTCTCCCACAGTTTCTAGTCTGAAAGAATATTTGTGCCAACTAGAATGTGAGCTGTTAGTAAATACCTTGAAGTTATTTATTAATTGGGAGTAAATAAAAATGGGAAAACTGTATGCAGGTCAGGAAGCAACAGTTAGAACTGGACATGGACTGGTTTGTCATGAAAAGTTAATACATCAAAGCTGTATATTGTCAGAAATGCTGGGATGGAGGAAGCACAAGCTGGAATCAAGGTTGCCAGGAGAAATATCAATAACCTCAGATATGCAGATGACACCACCCTTATGGCAGAAAGTGAAGAAGAACTAAAGGGCCTCTTGACAAAAGTGAAAGAGGAGAATGAAAAAGTTGGCTTAAAACTCAACATTCAGAAAACTAAGATCATGGCATCTGGTCCCATCACTTCATGGCAAATAGACGGGGAAACAGTGGAAACAGTGGCTGACTTTATTTTTCTGGGCTCCAAATAATTTCAGATGGTGACTGCAGCCATAAAATCAAAAGATACTTACTCCTTGGAAGGAAAGTTTTGGCCAACCTAGACAGCATACAAAAAGCAGAGACATCACTTTGTCAACAAAGGTCCATCTAGTCAAGGCTATGGTTTTTCTAGTGGTCATGGATGGATGTGAGAGTTGGACTATAAAGAAAGCTGAACGCTGAAGAATTGATGCTTTTGAACTGAGGTGTTGGAGAAGACTCTTGAGAGTCCCGTGGACTACAAGGAGATCCAACCAGTGAATTCTAAAGGAGCTCAGTCCTGGGTGTTCATTGGAAGGACTGATGTTGAAGCTGAAACTCCAATACTTTGGCCACCTGATGCGAAGAACTGATTCATTTGAAAAGACACTAATGCTTTTGAAAGATTGAGGGCAGGAGGAGGAGGGGATGACAGAGAATGAGATGGTTGGATGGCATCACCGACTCGACGAACAGGGGTTTGGGTAAACTCTGGGAGTTGGTGATGGACAGGGAGGCCTGGCGTGCTGCAGTTCATGGAGTCGCAAAGAGTCAGACACAACTGAGTGACTGAACCAAACTGAACTGAAAAATGCAATCGAGTTTGATTCTGCAAACAAGCTCATAGAATCCAACACACCAGACGGTCTTGCAGGACAGAGAAAAAGAGAGTGAGGAAGAGAAACATTCTGATATTACCTTCCTGCAGTAGAAAAACTTCCTACTAGGATAACATGCACTGATTTAATGGTCATGGATTTATCACCAACTGGTTGTTTGTCTCCTTCAGCCAGTCATTACTTCTGTATGGATCCCAGCTACCCAGCTTACCTGCCTTTAAGCTGTAGCTAAGAAGGTTGGGTGTGAGGACATCATGATATAAAAGAAACCTAGAGGAAAAAATTCAATGCCAACATTACAGCACATTAAGAAACTTTGTTGAATACATCAGTAATATAAATAACAGTCTGGAGTACTAGAAAAACAATGACCATTTAAGTCACATAAGCTGTGATAATTGAGAAAATTAATTCAAATATAACCTGTACCATTTACTAAACCTTTGACCTTGAGCAAGTTTCTCCTCTTAGTTTCAGTTTTCTCATCTCTACACCAGGGCTCATATTGCCAAATCAGAATAAGGGGAAGGCTGGCTATCACCCAGGGTGCTCATGTATGGCAATGCTGGAAGGTCAGTGGATTAGATGGAAAACTTGGCACTAGCTGATTTGAGTTCCCAAATATGGCTTCTAATGAAGCCTAGCGACATGTCCTCGGTTCCTTTTTAACCAAAACAGAGTCTTCTAATAGACATTTTAAAAATGGAAAATATATATATGTCCCTCTAAATAAATAAAAAGTATATATAAATACTATGTTGGATTAGAGTATAGTGCAGTAATAATTCTGAAAGGTCGATGGCTCAAAAAATAAGGGTTTATGTCTCAGTGTTTTATGTAGGCTGGTTGACTGTTCTTCAACCTGAACTTTTATCACCTATGAAATACACGGTATTTCCAAGTTTACTACAGTAAGTAAATAAAGACATAGAAGATGTGTGCTGAGTCACTTTAGTCACTTTAGTCATGTTTGACTCTGCAACCCTATGGACTGTGGCCCACCAACCCCCTCAGTCCATGGGATTCTCCAGGAAAGAATATAGGAGTGGGTTGCCATGCCCTCCTCCAGGAGACCTTCCTAACCCAGAGATCGAACCCGCACCTCCTGCATTACAGGTGGATTCTTTATCACTGAGGTACCATGGAAGCCCCTGGCATTCGCTCACATTGTCTTAAAGTGGCATTCATTCTTTCTGCTCCCAGTCTGTTGGATAAAATTTTGGTATGAATCAACCTAACTGGGAAATGTAAGGAATACTTACTGGGCCTCGGATGGCATAGTATTTATCAGCTTAGATACCTAATGTCTGAGTATAGCATCAATATTGTGCAGTGATTGTGAGAATTACATTAAATAACTTACAGTAAGAACCTAGCCCAGGGTCTGACATACACTTGGTGATCAGTAATTGCTAGTCTCTTTTTCCCACCCCCAAACTCAAAGGTGAAATTGGCCAATCCTGCAGAATTAACCACAACAACCTACGTACTCCTAACTACTCCAGCCGAAGCACTCTCACATCTTGTTCAGGGCACCAGAAAGAGGGAGACTGAAAATGATAACTGCATCCCCATGACAATGTGCAGCCCACCTTTCAGATCATCAAGGTTACAAATGTATAGCATAACATTCATATGCTGAGGGTCCGTCTATGGTTACCCAAGTTTTAAGAAAATAGTTGAAACTCCTTAATGTAACACACTTTACAGAGTTGTTACTCCAACCTCCCTCACTTGGATCACAACGCCTCACTCACACTCACTCTCCACTCCAGCTCTGACAAATAGGCTCAGTCTCCCCAGACAACTGTTTTATGTCATGTCTCTGCATGAGCAAGAGCCGATGAATTTTCCAGGAATGTCTTAAATCACTCTTCACCTGACAAGTTGTGCTTTATTTAAACTTCATCTTTTCTGAAATGCTTTCTCTGGCTTTACCAAGATGCCACCACGTATAAGCCTCACAGCATCAGCAGCATTCCTATATCACAAATTATTGAATTACAAACACTGGCCCAAGAGTCTATTTCCCACTTTCAAGGTAGAATTTCACAGGAGGCCGGAGCTATGTTGTCTTTAATGCAGGACCTGCAGGGTGTAATAAGGTCCTTGGCACACTAGAGACCAATAGTCTTATAATCAATGAATGGCAACCTCATTTTGTGTTTTGCATCATATATCAGATCACAATCTCTTCCTATGCTCTGACTCCTAGATTTTCCAGCAAATTACAACCCAAATATGCTACCTCTCTGTCAATTGCTGGCTTCAGATGCTTTGGGCCACTTCTGACTCCAGTTGGGCGAAGTCCCAATCTGCATTTGATGACCAAGGTTAAGGGATGGACAGTGCATTGTTTGTAACCAGAAAGGCCTGGAACCAAATCCAAATCCTAGTAAGTAGGATTACTACTTACTATTGTGTGAACTCAGGTAGAGTTCACCTCATTTGCCTCACAAGGAAATTAAAACTTCTGTCTCCACACCATGGGGTTACTGTGGATATTAAAAAGGAATTCTAATTTTTTTTCTACTGTATTTTCATCTAAGTGGAAAAACAAATCTATTTCCTAGAAACCCCCTTGGGCAGGGAAAAGATTGTTTTCCCAGGAAATTTCTTTAAAAGCTGATTAAAATAACATATAAGACCAAAAGAGGCCTGAGTATGGACATCAGACTGTAAGTGACAAAGAATTGTTCCTTAAGGGCAGCAGAAAAGAAAGCAACAGGGAAGAAATGAGAGAAAGAAGAGTCAGGAATGATGGCCAACTTCTCTGTGACCCCTCAATTTTTAATTAAGTCTCAGAACATGGAGTATACATTTTAGAGTATCTAATAACATACCTTGTCACATAATAAGTAGACTATAAACTATAGACGTAACTACCATTTAAAGTGCTGTCATTATTATTAACCCAGACTCAGATGTCAGTTCCAGAGTTTTGCAGAGGGGTTAGTTGAAAACTGGAAATATCCATCAGAGCTTTTGCCCTATTTCTCACTCTAGGATAATTTCTCACTTGTATCCTGATTTTCTTTGTTTATAGTTCTCTATCCAGAGTCTTTCATTGGCTGTCAACTTCTTACGAATTTTATTGAAGTTCAATTTGTGTACAAGAAAGAGCATCCATTTAAAACATACTCCATATGACCTAGCAATCCCACTGCTGAGCATGCACACCGAGGAAGCCAGAACTGAAAGAGACACGTGTACCCCAATGTTCATCGCCGCATTGTTTACAATAGCCAGGACATGGAAGCAACCTAGATGTCCATCAACAGACGAATGGATAAGAAAGCTGTGGTATATATACACAATGGAATATTACTAAGCCGTTAAAAAGAATACATTTGAATCAGTTCTACTGAGGTGGACGAAACTGGAGCCTATTACACAGAGTGAAGTAAGCCAGAAGGAAAAGCAACAATACAGGATACTAATGCATATATATGGAATTTAGAAAGATGGTAACGATAACCCTGTATGCGAGACAGCAAAAGAGATGCACATGTATAGAACAGTCTTTTGAACTCTATGGGAGAGGGCAAGGGTGGGATGATATGGGAGAACGGCATTGAAACATGTAAATTATCATATGTGAAATCAATCGCCAGCCCAGGTTTGATGCTTGATACACCAGGATGACCCAGAGAGATGGAATCAGGCGGGAGGTGGGAGGGGGTTTCTGGAAGGGGAACACATGTATACACATGGCGGATTCATGTCAATGCAAAGAAAAAAATAATTTTTTTAAATACTCAGTTTAAAAATAAAACCTAAATTCTATAACATAAATAAATAAAACATACTGTTCATGAGTTCTGACACATGTATACATCCATTCTATGTGCACGCACAAACAAACAAACAAAAAAACCACACACACAATCAGATACAGATCATTTGCATCAAACTCAAAGTTTCCTTGCCCCTTTGTAGTCCATGCCTCTGTGCCCTTGTCCTAGGTAAGCACCAATATGACACGTATCGCTAGAAAAATTAAATGATCTAAATTTGTAAATAGAACAGTGTGATGAACATTTGGGTTGTTTTTGTGTATTGTGAATAACACTGATATGAATGTTCACATACAGGTTTTTATCTAGACATATATGCTTTCATTTTTCTTTGGTGTACATGTAAGATTGGAATGTCCTAACCGATATGCTAGATGTATATCTAACCTTTAAGAAACTTTCAAACAGTTTTCAAGAGTGTTTGTAGCATTTTATATTCACCAAAGCAACGTATGAGAATTCCAGTTGTTTCACATCCTTAACACTTGCTTTGTCAGTCCATTTAATTTCAGCCATTCTAATGAGCACTATCTCACTAGAGGTAGAGGTATCTCATTATCTTAATCTTCATTTTCCTGATATCTAGTGGTGGTAAGTATCTTTTCTGTATATTTTGTCTTCTATTGACTTTGAAGATCCTCGAGAATGTTCCTTACTGGTTCTATACTTACACTGTCCCTACTGTTATTCTGAGGCATCACTTTCATAGCATTAACCTTCTGAATGCTTAGAATATTCCTTTCTTATATTACTCTTCCTGGTTTAGGTTGGTCTTTTGGATTCATTTTTAGATGTGTACTAGATGCTTTTGAACTGTGGTGTTGGAGAAGACTCTTGAGAGTCCCTTGTACTGCAGGAAGATCCAACCAGTCCATCCTAAAGGAGATCAGTCCTGGGTGTTCATTGGAAGGACTGATGTTGAAGCCGAAACTCTAATCCTTTGGCCACCTCACATGAAGAGTTGACTCATTCGAAAAGACCCTAATGCTGGGAAGGACTGGGGGCAGGAGGAGAAGAGGGAGACAGAGGATGAGATGGCTGGATGGCATTATCAACTCGATGAACATGGGTTTGGGTAAACTCTGGGAGTTGGTGATGGACAGGGAGGCCTGGCATGCTTTGCTGTGTCGCAAAGAGTCAGACACAACTGAGCGACTGAACTGAACTCTTTTCACCTGTGATATAAGAATTTGCCAAATTTTAACACTTGGGGAAAATGTATTTCAAAGACACATTGAGTAGATCAACTATACTTTAGTAAGTAAATAAAAATTGAAAAAACATTTTTGCTCAGTTTAGCAGCTGATTTATAGGGATGTCAATTTTATCAATTATTTTTATATAATTTCAAGGTTTCAGATTGGAATATGCTGTATTTACTTATTTATTTATTTTTCCTTTACATTATCATGTTTGTTTTGCCATACATTGACATGAATCTGCCATGGGTATACATGTGTTCTCCTTCCAGAACCCCCCTCCCACCTCCCTCCCGAATCTGCACTTAGCTTGGGAAATCCTAGACTAATTGCTTAGCTTCTTGGCCAAGCCAATAATCGTGAACTTCTGCCTACTTTCCATGGATTTACTATCAAAATTAGGAGTTAGAAGAACTTGAACAGGCAAACAAATGTACCACAGTTAAGCCATGTTACAAGACTTAGCAATTTAGATTCTTAAAATAAATACTTATTATATTTGTCTCTAGGTGCATTAAACTTAAAAGCATCTGTTTTCCTCCATGAATTCAAAATTAAAATGACAGTAATAAGAGCAAAGAAATTCTGAAGAATGAATATATACCTCAGATGACCATTGCTGACAAAATAAGCATCATGATGGGTGAAATCCATAACATTCATCTGAGAACCTTGTTCCATTGATCTAGAGAGTTGGAGGTGTCTATTCTACTGAGTGGGACATAGGCCATGAATATTCATTTCCATGTTGTATAGCAAGACAGGAAAAAGAAAACATCTTTTTATCATAGTGTTTTCAAATATTTGATAATGAAAGGTGTTCATAAATATATATACACATGTTTAATGAATGTATATCCCTTAGTGCATATGTATAGTTTTTAAATGTGGTTTTCAAATATGAAACTTATTTAAAAACTTACATTTTCTTTTGAAACAAACAAAATGGTTTTTGGAAATGTATTTTTTTAAAAAGCCACAACTTAGAGAAAAGTAAAATGCATTCATCTTCATTACAGAGAAAGTTAAGGTCACTCTGACCTTAGGAAGTAAGATGTCATTCAGGACCACCAGGGTTGGATGAATCTTCATTCCCTAGCAAGATTTCTCTCCGGTAAATCTAACCACCATTTTCATCTAGTTCACAAATCCTTTTTCCATTTTTCTCTTTAACTTTTGTGTTCCTATGTGGTCTAAAAGTTAAGAGCCTAGAGATCATGCTAATGAGTACCACAATTCTGCTTTGAGGATATGTCCTGGAAAGGAATTCCTAAATTTTCAACATTAAAAATAGAGAAATCCTAAGAGCATCTGTTTCTAATAATGCACTCTAAAACCAAGCATGTTGTAAATGGTCTATTTTGGTTATAGTTACTAAAAAAAGAACACAAACATTTTTCTATAGAACTTGCATTAAATCAGCCAGCGTTTTTAGAAACTGACGGGAAAACTGAGGTGCAGAAAGGTTATATAATTTGCTAAAGCTAACACAGCCAGTGACAAAGTCAGACTAAAAACCAAAGTCTTCTGGCTCTCATGATGAGAAAAAACTTAGTCAAATAAGAGTGTTAGAGTATGCAAACTAGAAAACTAATTGCTTGAATAAGAAAGTATTAGGTTGGTACAAAAGTAACTGTGCTTTTTGCATTGTTGAAATTTGCCATTTGATATTGGAATACATTCTTAAATAAATGTGATTATGTTATACATCATTTTAATCGGCATGTATCACTCTTTTTTTGCTAATGAATTATTACTTGCTGCTTATGAAATTAAAAGACGCTTACTCCTTGGAAGGAAAGTTATGACCAACCTAGACAGCATATTGAAAAGCAGAGACAGTACTTGTCAACAAAGGTCCATCTAGTCAAGGCTATGGTTTTTCCAGTGGTCATGTATGGATGTGACAGTTGGACAATGAAAAAGGCTGAGCTCCGAAGAATTGATGCTTTTGAACTGTGGTGTTGGAGAAGACTTTTGAGAGTCCTTTGGACTGCAAGGAGATCCAACCAGTCCATCCTAAAGGAGATCAGTCCTGGGTGTTCATTGCAAGGACTGATGTTGAAGCTGAAACTCCAATATTTGGCCACCTCATGTGAAGAGCTGACTCACTGGAAAAGATCCTGATGCTGGGAAGGATTGAGGGCAGGAGGAGAAGTGGACGACAGAGGATGAGATGGCTGGATGGCATCACCAACTCGATGGACATGGGTTTGGGTGGACTCTGGGGTTGGTGATGGATAGGGAGGCCTGGAATGCTGCAATTCATGAGGTTGCAAAGAGTTGGACATGACTGAGCGACTGAACTGATACTGATGTAAATGATAATAGACAAAAAGCAAATCTGAATGATTTTCTTATTCAGATTCAAAATGGTTTGTAAAGCAGAGACAACTTGCAACATCAACAACACATGTGACCAGGAACTGCTAACAAACATACAATGCAGTGGTGGTTAAAGGAGCTTTGTGAAGGAGACAAGAGCCTTGAAGATGAGGAATGCAGTGGCCAGCCATCAGAATTTGACAACGAATTGAGGGAATCACTGAAGATGATCCTTTTACACTAAATGAGAAGTTGCCCAAGAACTCAAGGTCGACTATTCTATGGTGGTTAGGCATTTGAAGCAAATCAGAAAGGTGAAAAAAACCTCATTAAGTGGGTGCCTCATGAGATGACTGCAAATGAAAAAAAAAATGTTGTTTTGAAGCATCATCTTATTTTATGCAACAATGAACCATTTCTCTTTGGATTGTGACATGAAAGAAAAAGTGGAATTTATATGACAACTGGCAATGACCAGCTCAGTGGTTGAACCAAGAAGGAACTCCAAAGCATTTCCCAAACCCAAACTTGTACCAAAAAAAAAAGGTCATGGTTACTGTTTGGTGATCCACTATAGCTTTCTGAATCCCAGCAACATCATTACATCTGAGAAGTATGTTCAGCAAATCAGTGAGATGCATCAAAAACTGCAATGCCTGCAGCAAGCACGGATCAACAGGAAGGACCCAATTCTTCTCCACAACAACACCTTACCACACATCACACAACTAATGCTTCAAAAGTTGAACAAATTGTGCTGTGAAGTTTTGCCTCATCTGCAATATTCACCTGACCTCTTGCCAACCGACCAGACTACCACTTCAAGCATCTTGACAATTATCTGCAGGGAAAACACTTCCACAACCAGCAAGATGCACAAAATGCTTTCCAAGAATCTGTAAAATCCTGAAACATGGATTTTTATGCTACAGAAATAAACAAACTTATTTCTCATTGGCAAAAAAAAAATGTGATTGTAATGGTTCCTTTTTTGACTAATAAAGATGTGCTTGAGCCTAGTTATAATGATTTAAAATTCATGGTCGAAAATTGCAATTATGTTTGCATCAACCTAATAATTAGTGACTCTTACCTCTGTCAGTGCTGTACATTGTAAATTGCCACCTCTAGAATTTATTCAAGAAATATTCAATGTACAGGTTATATATTAATCAGCTATTACCTTTTCCTTAAATTTTCGTTAAGGAAAATATATAATATTCTTGTATATTTAAGATCATACAAGTGGAGCAGTGTACAGTGAAACACAGACAGAACATCTTCATGAGCTTCTATCCAGTTCCCCACAGAGAACCCCTGACTGACCACTAAGAATAAGCCACACACATGCCTTCAAACCCAATGAGCCTGCAAGGTCACTGTCATGTAACAAAGGCTTTCTGCTGTTCTTCTTAATCCTCCTGTACATTCCATCTGCTTTCTGGTCACAACTTCTGAGCCCATAGGCCTCTAAACACACCCCTTGACATAGTCTTGCCCCCTAGGAGGACAAGACCCAGCTCCACCCACCAGTGGGCAGAGATCAGTCCTTCCAACCAGGAAGCCTGCACAAACCTCTAGATTCGCCTTACCAACCAAAGGCAGACACCACAAGCAAGAGGAACTAAAACTTTGAAGATGGCTGCTGCTGCTGTTGCCAAGTCGCTTTAGTCGTGTCCAACTCTGTGTGACCCCATAGATGGCAGCCCACCAGGCTCCTCTGTCCCTGGGATTCTCCAGGCAATAATACTGGAGTGGGTTTCCACTTCCTTCTCCAATGCATGCATGCATGCATGCTAAGTCACTTCATTCATGTCCCGCTCTGTGCAACCCTATGGACAGCAGCCCATCAGGCTCCTCCATCCAGAGGATTCTTTAGGCAAGAATACTGAAGTGGGTTGCCATTTCCTTCTCCACTGCAGATAGCAAATGGAGACTATAAACAGAGAAAGTTAGATAAAATGAGATGGAATGAAACAATATCACAGATAAAGATAAACAGAAAAATCCTCAACAAAATACTAGCAAACTGAATCCAACAATACATTAAAAGGATTATTCACTCTGATTAACAGGGATTTGCCCCAGGAGTGCAAGGATTTTTCAATATCCACAAATTACTCAGTGTGCTACACCACATCAGCAAATTGAAGAACAAAAACCATATGAATTCCTCAATAGAGGCAGAAAGATATCCTGACAAAATTCAACATCATTTATGACAAAATCCCTCTAGAAAGTGGTGTTGAGGAAATCTATCTCAACATAATAAGGGTCATATATGACAAACCTACAGCTAACACCATACTCAATGGTGAAAAGCTGAAAACATTTCCTCTAATATCAGAAATAAGACAAGGATGTCCACTCTCACCAGTTTTATTCAACATAGTTTTGGAGTCATAGACACAGCAATCAGAAAAGAAAAATAATTGAGAAAGAAGTAAAACTGTCACTGTTTGCAGACGACATGATACTACACATAGAAAATTATTAAGACGTTACCAGAAAACTAATAGAGCTTATCAGTGAATCTGTTAAAGTTGCAGGATACAAAATAAATACACAGAAAACTGTCACAATTCTATACACTAATAATGAAAGATCGGGAAGTGAAATTAGATAAACAATCTCATTTACCACTGTATCAAAAAGAATAAAATACCTAGGAATAAACCTACCTAAGGAGGTAAAAGACCTGTACTCTGTAAACTATAAGACACTGACCAAAGAAACTGAAGATGACACAAATAGATGGAAAGATATACTATCTTCTTAAAATGGAAGAATCAATATTGTCAAAATGACTATACTACAAAAGGCAATCTATAGACACAATGCAATTCCTATCAAATTACTAATGGCATTTTTTTTTTCTTTTGCAGATCTAGAGCAAAAAAGAATCTTAATTGTAAGGAAACACAAAAGACTCCAAATAGACAAAGCAGTCTTGAGAAAGAAGAACAGAGCTGGAGGAATCAGGCTCCCTGACTTCATGCTATATTATAAAGCTTGAGTAATCAAAACAGAATGGTACTGGTGTAAAGACAGCTTTATTGATCAATGAAACAGAATAGAAACCCAAGAAATAAACCCCCCCCACATATGGTCAATTAATCTACAAAAAAGGAGACAACAATATACAATGGAGAAACAAGTCTCTTCAATAAGTGGTGCTGGGAAAACTGGACAGTTACATGTAAAAGAATGAAATGAGAACATTCTCTAACACAATATACAAAAATAAATTCAAAATGATCCAAAGACCTAAATGTAAGACCAGATACTATAGAACTCTTAGAGGAAAATATAAGCAGAACACTCTTTGACATAAATTTCAGCAATATCTTTTTTGGGTCTACCCCCTGAGTAATGAAAATAAAAATAAAAATAAACAAATGGGATCTAAGTCTACAAACAATAAATACTAGAGAGCGTGTGGAGAAAAGGGAAACTTACACTGTTGGTGGGAATGTGAATTGATAGAGCCACTATGGAGAACAGTATGGAGGTTCCTTAAAAAACTAAAAATAAAACTACTATATACGATCTAGCAATGTCACTCCTGGGCATATATCCAGAGAAAACCATAAGCTAAAGAAATGCATGCACCCCCAGTGTTCATATAAGCACTACTTACAACAACCAGGACATAGAAGCAATCTAAATGTCCATCAACAGAGGAATGGACAAAGAAGATGTGGTACATATATAGAATGGAATATTACTAAGCCACTAAAAAGAATCAAATAATGCCATTTGCAGAAACATGGATGGACATAGAGATGATCATACTGGGTGAAGTAAGTCAGAGAATGAGAATCATCATATGATATTACTTACATGAAATCTAAAAAGATGTACAAATGAACTTATTTACAAAATAGAAACTGACTCACAAACATGGAAAACAAACTTATACTTACCAAAAGGGAAAGATGGAGGGATAAATATGAGTTTGGAATTAACATATACACACTAATAATATACATAAAAAATATAACCAATAAGGTCCTACTGTATAGCATAGGGAACTCTGCTCCATATTCTTTAATAACCTATATGAGAAAAGAACCTAAAAAAGAATTGATATAGGTATTTGTATAACTGAATCACTTTGTCATATACCTGAAACTAACACAACATTGTAAATCAACTATACACTAATATAAAAGAAAAAAGAATTATACAAACACATGATTAACTGATGTGGAGACTCCACATCCTATGATGCTGAAATAAACTAAGAAACTGTTCCTTGAAAGAGACACCAAGTTTTCTTCAATTTTTTTTTTACTTCTTGTATATAACAGCATCTCTAACACATAGTAAGTGCCCAAGGCATATTAATAAATAAATAAATGGATGAAGATCTCTAATATTTTCAGTGTTCTATCAATCTGAAATAGCAAGCGTTGCAGGTAGTCTAGATTTTGGACATCTAGAATAACTCTAAGAACTAATCTTTCTTGTAAGTTCTTATTGATCAAGCCTCAACCAACAATTCCTATCAAACACAAGAATTCATCTTGGGAACCCCAAAACTTCATGAATCTACACCCAGTGAACACATGCACCAGAGTGCTGGATAATCTACTCATAAATCCATATAGCACCATGAATGCAATGAAACTAGTATTCACTAATGAGTCTTTTTTTTTTTTAATTTTTTTTATTATTGTTTTTGCCATACATTGTCATGATATCACCATGGGTTTACATATGCTTCCCCTCCGGAACCCCCCTCCCTCCTCCCTCCACCCCGGGAAATCTCGCTGCACCAGTCCCGAGCATCAATCCTGGGCTGGCGATTGATTAGACACATGACAATTAACATGCTTCAATGCCCTTCTCCCATATCATCCCACCCTTACCCTCATCCACAAAGTCCTAGAGTCTATTCTATACATCTGCGTTCCTTTTGTTGTCTCCCATGTTGGGTTCACTAATGAGTCTTTTAATTTAAAAGACAATGGGCAGTAGAGATAGAGTTGGATTTTAATAGTTTTTTCGTGACTCTCCAAAGGAACAGTTTGGATTATACAGAAAGTTTTATTAGTCAATCTAATCTTGTCAACTGTATTATCAGAAAGGAAAAAAATATCGCAAAAAAGTGAGAGAAATCAGGTTGTCAGTCTGTCAGTATTCACAAGAAATGGGGGCTTATTTTCTCAAATAAAGGCAACATGCTAAAAAAGATCCTGGGGCAACACACCAGAATTTTCTGTGGACCTCTCTCTCCAGTATAATCACTGAGAAAATTCATTGATCGGATGTCTAAGTTGAGGATTTGAATATTCTAACTCCGAAATGTAATGGTCAAGTCTGTTACATCACACAGAAATAGCTTCAGTGAGCTCTTAGCACTCTGGGTATTTTCATGTCCTCTAGTAATTCATCATCTGTGAATCTTGAGGGATTGGCCTTGACTGGGACTTGAAGTCTAGACTATTAGTGTGAGTAATGCTATAAGTGAGCCACCGTGGACCTGAGAACAATCAAGCTCAGTGGTGTGGAATGTAAAGAATCAAGAAAGCAGTCATGCTCAGCTGAGTGAAGTGAAGCAAAAGCACAAATAGGAGTGCAACTGGATAACAAACCTGAGGAAATGAAGAGTGACCTCCACGGTTCCAGACTGCTTCCACACAGTTTCCTTCTGCTAGGCCCGAGAAGAAGGGCTCAGACAAAATCACACACCAACATAAGATGTCAGGTGTCTTAGCTCCTAATTACCAGGGGAACAAAAAAAGACAAACAAATAAGAGTCTACATAGAGTTCGCATATTGATCAGCTATATTCCGTGTTAAAAATCAAGATCTACTTATGAATAGGGTGGGTTTATTGTCTGGAATAATACTTCGTTAGTGGGCTCACAGTATTATTTAATAATCTTCACAAGGGCACAACGGCTAACACAAAATATTGCTTCTTGAAGTGTTAAAATATTAATAGAAAAGCAAAAATACTCAAAGCAAATAAAAAACAATATGATTTCCTAATTTCACTGAAATCATTGTGTTATGTATATGGCAGATTTTCTTGGAAAAAAGAATTTTTTTCCTATCACCCAACTCAAATATGAAGGATGTGGAAAACTACTTTTTTTTTATTTCAAAAATGACAACAGAAAACGTCTGGCCCTGACATTCACAGAAGCAATAAGTCAGGAATCTAATGCATTGCTAGCCTAATGAAAACATCAAAAGTGATATGAAAAATATCATGTGTCTTGCCTGAGAGAAAAATAAAGTGAAATTGTAATCAGTTGCTAAAACTTAATCAATATAATCACATCGCAAAGTTTCTAGAGAGTGTTTTCTTTAATGAAAGTTTTGAGGTCACTAAGTTGTGGGTTTCTCTGAATTACATCATCAGATCCTCTCAGAAATGATGTTTATCATTGTCATCACCATAAACACAAGTCCAGTAATTAAAATATTTGTGGATACGTTGACCATTAAAAGAGTCAAAAAACAGTCTCATTTTGATGTTTCCCTCATATCTTAAAACAATGCCAGTTTGGTGATTCAGCATGTTGGAAAGGGGGTTATATCATATTCCTAAATGTTTGGTTAGGCTATTCCATGAATACCCATAAAGGCAAACATGTGGTCACCCCTTTCTCTGTCCTTCAGAAAAAAAAAAAACAACCGTTTGTAATCCTGAGGAAGGTCATGAATCCAATTTTACTATTCCTGGTTCTCCTAGTTAAAAATGGACTTTGCTTGAGAAAAAAAGTTCCTTTCAGAAAACCAGTAATTTTCATTTATAATCTTCATATGCTGTGATGCTATCACAATAAGTAGCATTTTGAAACAAGGTTAAGAGGAGGTGGCTTGCAAAACTTATTTTTCCTTGCTCCAACAACTATAATTCTGAAATAATTCCTTTCCATGAAACTTCCTAAAACTAGCTCATGGCTTCAATGTTAACCTTCTCCAAGAAAAATCCAAGTTCAAATTTCTTCACTACTGAAGAAGCAAAGCTCAAAGAACCAATAACAGAAAAAATAGACTATTCCGGGCATAATTTGAGTATTTTTTCATTCCTGTCCCTATGTTCCATCCTATCCACCAAATCCAAATACATGTTGAGGAAACATATAACTGATGAAAATCTTACAAAAGACACCATGGCTGGCCCCGCTTAAGTTATGTTTTTTAAAGATTCTCTGTGGCAGAGTTAAAACAGAGGCTGTACTGGCCACAAGCTGATAGAAGGCAAGTCATTTAAACTCTCAGAATCTGTTTTTGCACCTGGGATATAAAGAAAATTCACTGAATTGTTTGAGGATTAAATTAGATAGTATAGGATACAAATTAGATAGGCTATGTGAAGGGTCTAGAAAAAGCACTCGACATATGGTGGCTAAAGGTTAACAATTAAATGAAACAATCTAACCCACTACTTTTCCTGAGAAGTTAATAACAACTATAAAACCAAGTCAAAACACTTCTCAGAGTTAAATTCATCACCTTAAATGTTCTTGTAAGAAAAAACTGGAGAGATTAAAGTTGTATTATGCACCCAGTTAAGTAATTTATTTTGTTTTTCAATTTTTTTGTTTTTATTTCATTTTTTCCTTTACATTATCGTGTTGGTTTTGACATTCACTGACATGAATCTGCCATGGGTATACATGTGTTCCCCTTCCAGAATCCCCCTCCCACCTCCCGCCCGATTCCATCTCTCTGGGTCATCCCAGTGCACCAGCCCTGAGCACCCTGTATCATGCATCAAACCTGGGCTGGCGATTGATTTCACATATGATAATTCACATGTTTCAATGCCTTTCTCCCATATCATCCCACCCATGCCTTTTCCCATAGAGTCCAAAAGACTGTTCTATACATCTGCATCTCTTTTGCTGTCTTGCATACAGGGTTATCATTACCGTCTTTCTAAATTCCATATATATGCATTAGTAACTGTATTGGTGTTTTTCCTTCTGGCTTACTTCACTCTGTGTAATAAGTTCCAGTTTCATCCACCTCAGTAGAACTGATTCAAATGTATTCTTTTTAACAGCTTAGTAATATTCCTTTGTGTATATGTACCACAGCTTTCTTATCCATTCGTCAGTTGATGGGTATCTAGGTTGCTTCCATGTCCTGGCTATTGTAAACAATGCGGTGATGAACATTGGGGTACACGTGGCTCTTTCAATTCTGGTTTCCTCAGTGTGTATGCCCAGCAGTGGGATTGCTGGGTCATATGGCAGTTCTATTCCCAGTTTTTTAAAGGAATCTTCACACTGTTCTCCATAGGGGCTTGTACTAGTTTGCATTCCCACCAACAATGTAAGAGGGTTCCCTTTTCTCCACATCCTCTCCAGCATTTATTGCTTGCAGACTTTTGGATGGCAGCCATTCTGACTGGTGTAAAGTGGTACCTCATTGTGGTTTTGATTTGCATTTCTCTGATAATGAGTGATGTTGAGCATCTTTTCATGTGTTTGTTAGCCATTTTTATGTCATTTTTGGAGAAATGTCTGTTTAGTTCTTTGGCCCATTTTTTGATTGGATCGTTTATTTTTCTGGAATTGAGCTGTAGGAGTTGCTTGTATATTTTTGAGATTAATTGTTTGTCCATTGCTTTGTTTGCTATTATTTTCTCCCATTCTGAAGGCTGCCTTTTCACCTTGCTTTTAGTTTCCTTTGTTGTGCAGAATCTTTTAATTTATTAAAAAGAGTCAAAAGTATGAGAAAATAATAATAAAGGAAAATGAAGGCAGAAAGAATAAGAAAATAGAAAGAGGATTAAACAGATCCAAGAACTAGTTATTGGGGGGAAATAAACAATATGCAAATAAAATTCTAAAAAATTATATTAGAGCACCTATCTGTGTCTACTTAGAACAAAGTAGACATTTTCCTAGGAATACAAGAATTGCTAATTAATAGATTCATCAGTATAATGCAGTGCATTAATACATATTAAACGAGAAAAACCTGTGTCATCTGAATAGAAGCTAAAATGCTCTTCTATAACCTTCAATATTCATTCATATTAATAAAAAAGACCTGAAAATCAGTAAAATTAAATAAGAGGGGTTTAATTTGCTATAAAATATATCCATAGTAAGCCTACAGTAAGCATCCTGCTTCATATGACATATTTAAAGCCTTTCTCACTAAATTCAGAAACAAAGCAGAAATAATGCATGCATAACTCTCTTCACACCTTCTACTGAACATTGTAATTATCCCAAACAATGCAATAAGACACAGACAGAAGATGTAATAATTATAAGACAATGGATGCAAGGCACAAAATTATAATTATTAGTAAATGATATGGCTGGATTCATATAAAGGTCAAGGAAAGTCACAGATAAAGGATTAAAATCAAAAGAACAAATGCAGCAAGTTAGTAGTGTACAATATCAGCATTAAAAAATTTACATTTTTTTCTACTATCAAAAACCAATTATATAATTCAATAAAAAATAAAAGCTACTTCTTAAGGGAATAAGAACTGTGAAGTATACAGCAATGCATCTAATAAGAATTGCATCATCTTCCTAGAGAAAATTTTATTTAAAGACCTAAATAGGAGACATGAATAATGTAGCGTGTATGGAAAGACTCAATGTTTTATAGATATCATTTAAGCTCAAATTAATCTCTAGAGGCAAATAGTTCTAATCAATTTAAATGACTGGAATATGAAAATACAGCTCCAAAATTCACACGGAAGAGTGCCAGATGTTAAATACATTAGTTAGGATGTACTTGGCTGCAAGTAACAGAAAATCCATCTAAAAAAATTCTAAACTGTAAAGAGGCTCAAAGTGTACATCCCATCTACTTACAAAGCTGTTGTGTTACTCTCATATCCTGACTTCTCTATTTAATCTGGTCATGTTCAAAAGAGCATAACATTTCCAGAAGTCACACAAGAAGAAAGCAAACAGAAGCTGCATAGGGGTAGAAAAAACAATTACACTATTCATTTTCAAAATGTAAGGAAAATACCCAGAGGTCTTCACATCTCATTGAACACATTTCATCACATGTTCAATCCTAAACTAATCACTGGCCAGCAGGAATGCAGTTGCCACAATTACTTAAGATTAACTGTATACCCCCCGACTTAGGATTTTAATGGTGTTCAAATCCCCAGAAGTACATCGTTGCCCAGAACCTGAAAATGAACTGAAGTTCTATTAACAAAACAGAATGAATGGGGAAGATGAACACTGGGTAGGCAGTGTCTTACAAAATGTATTCAGAATATACACAGAATCCATTCCACCAATTTAACATTTACAAACATAAGCAAAAATACAAATAGGCAATTTACAAACAAGGAAATACAAATGCCAAATAAACATATGAAAATACGGTAAATTTTACCAAGTGTTCATAGAAATGCAAATTAATATATTAATATAATTAATATTAATAATACATTAATTAATAAAAATTCATCTCCATTAGATCAGGAGTTAGCATGCTTTCTCTTAAAGGGACAGATATTAAATATTTTAGGCTCTGTGGTAAAGTGAAGGCTACTTTGTAGGTATATATACAACTATTTTAAATGTAACCATATAAACTTTTTTAAACCATTACTAATTTACAGATTTATAATAAATGATAGTGGGCCAACTCCTCCATTAAACAAATTTTTAAAAGCTTAATAATCGCAAGTGATAATGAAATGTAAGTAAAAGAGTGCCCTATAATTGGGAAGGTTTATTGGTGCAACGGCTATGGAGAATGATATGGTATTACTTATGAGAAATAAAAATGTTCACACTCTATAACCCAGTATTTTCACTATTTGGTATTCCTCCTAGGGAAGCAGTGGCACATATACACAAGAAAGCATGTACAAAATGTTTACTATATCATGATGCACTTTATGAAATATTGGAAAAATCTAAATGTTCATTACCAGAAAATGGCTGAATAATCTAACTGGGATATATTTGTGTTATTTTTCTAAATATATCAGCAACTAAAAACAAAAAACAACCAGCTCTATACAATTATGGAAAAATACTGAAGACATACTGATAACTCTCTAAAGAAAATTATAGAATATAATAAAGAAACATAAAATAATTTTATTCTAAGAATGCATTAAATTATAGTTATCTACTTTCTATAGGATAAAAAATGACAGCCATAGGTATAGGGGATATGTTTGTAGTGACAGGCTAAACTCATAACTCTCATTAGTTTCAAGCAGTAGGAAGAGACCAGGTTCTGAGAATGCTTCCAGAGGTGCCATATTTCTGGGGTTTTTGATATTTTATAAGAAGAAGGTATCATACATCATTTGATTTTAATTAAAAATTTAAAAGCATATATAAAACATTTTGAGAACTGACACAGAAAAGTGAGAAAATATTCAGCTTTAATAAGTTTAAATATCAAAGCTAAAAATTGTATGTGTACATTAAAACACATATAGGTTCTGAAATATGATTTGAGAGTAAAATTCCCTAAACATTTGGAATCCCAATATGCAAAGTTCAAAACTGAATATCAGTGAATGAACAGTTCTAATCTCCAAGAGTAGAACATAAGTCACTAGGGCTTTCCAACTAAGTGTATTTATTTCATACTTAAGATAATGAAAGGGCTTATGACATGCCACCTCAAAATACACCACTTTGGCATACTGAATATTTTGAACTAAGACACCTGAGAAGGAACAAACACAGGAAGAGTTTTCTGACTTGCCCTTCCTACCAAAAATAGGTCATAAAATGTCCCATGAGAAGGATGCCTTCCTCATACCAAAAAGAATAGAGAAGAACGTCCTGTTAATCAGAAACAGGGAGCCAGTGTTAAAATGGTTCTGCATAAACAAGCCTGTTGTTAGTAAAATAACCCTGATAATCCATTGGCTTTTGTCTTCCCCTCGTAAGTATGTCTTAGTCACTTCCCCGCAATTTGTTGCCCCTCCTGAGTCCAAATCTTTAAGATCTGGAAAATACCATTGTTTTATTAACAAATAACTATTCTGTTCTCACCCTGGGGCATTTCTGATAATGGGGATACAGCAGAAAAAAAAGATATACTAAGAGGTAAACTTTCTTAGGATGCAGCATTGTTTATACTCATTCCCTCTTAAAGATTTTTTTTTTTAATTTAAACAAAATCCTGAACTTTTTGTTTTGTATTAGGTTATAGCTGATTAACAATGTTATGATAATTTCAGGTGAACAGCAAAGGGAGTCAGCCATACATATACAAGGATCCATTCTCCCCCAAACCTCCCTCACTTCCAGGCTGCCACATAACGTTAAGCAGAGTTCCACGTGCAATACAGCAGATCCATGCTGGTTATCCATTTTATATACAGTAGTGTGTACATGTTCATCCAAAACTTCTATGATTTTTAACTACCCTGTTCAAATATGATTAAAGCCTGCCCTCAGGCTGAAGGCCACAAAATAGAATCTGACCCATATATCCTTCCCTCCGCCATGGAGTTCTGTCTACTCTGTAGTAAAAGCTCAACTAAAAAGAGAATTGCTGACACTTTTTTCTGTTTGGCTTGGCTGAGTGATCCAAGGACATGGAACTGATTCTTGTAAAGTTCCTGGAAATTTATAATTTTGCATAAAGGATTTTCCTCTTGTGTACTTTTGAACTTAAAGTCCACAATACTAGTAATGTAGTCAAATGTAGGAGAAGTAGCATCTTATTTAAATATTCTAATTCATATATTCCCATCTAGAAACAGTTATTAATGGATGTGTACTGGAAAACATGGTGCAGAACTTATAAGAAGGAAATAAAAGTGATACTGTAATGAAAAAATAGGTTACCTTACTGTGTGAAGAGACTAAATAGTGTATTCCCTCCTTATCACAGAGCCAAGAAAACTATAGTAGCAATAGTAAGGGTTTCATTTGTCCAGGAAAAGAAGACAAATCTCACTTGATTAAAAGTAAAAGTTGTGAAAAAATTATTATCTAGCCTTTCTGATAATCTCAATTCTCCAATGATAGGAAAAAAAAAAAATAACTAAGAACTACCACTCTAGACCTAAATACAACCAGGAGAGGAGTTATTTAGTAATGGGAAAGTGATAAAAAAATCTTAGAAAAAATAAATCCTGTCATCTTAGATCATAATAGCTATAGTACACAATGTTGGGCAAAGCCTATAAAAATAGCCCACAGAGACAGATAGGTATATTTCAAAAATAATACCATAACTCATGGTTCCATTGTACGTGGTTCTAAGCATGGTGCTTGACTCAGGATAGTAAAAAAGCCCTTACTGATGCAATTCCAGTTATGGAATGGCAAATCATCTTAAGTGAAAGAAATAAAGAGGAAATGCACACAGTAAGCATATGTCCCAAGGCTGAAAAGAAAAGAACCAATAATTGAGGATATATATGAAACCATGGCATTATGGAGCCTAAGTCCAAAGAGAGTGGACTTGGAGTTGTTCGGTGTTAAGGACAACAAAGACTTCAAAAAATATTATTTCACAAATAAGGAGACAAACAAGCGAGGGCCAAGATCATTGCAAGGGACAAAAGGTGTTAAACTGAAGTTTGATAGAAAACAGAACATCTAAATCCCTGCTTTTGCTTCTGATTTCTCTGCCATGTATATTACAAGCATTCCTAAGGGAATACAAAATTCAAGGGTAGTAAAGTTGTTTTTATATGAAGTCAAGTCATTTAGCTCAGATGAATTGTATCCCAAGGCTCTAAGAGAACTTATAAGTGAAATCATCCTTGTTTTACGGGAAATCTTAAAGAAGGGCAAAGGAAAGAGAAAACCGGAAGGAAGCCATCATCAGCTCCACTTTCAAGTGGAAAATGATAGGTCTGGCAAATACACCGCTGGATATAAGGAAGGATTGCTAAAGGAAAGGATGGTGAATACCTAGAGGAGACAGCAGTCATCACCAAATGTGTAAGAACGTCTTGTCACCTTCTACTTAATGTTTTGCTCTGAGACGATTACAGGACGTGTCTAATATGAGAATGTGGGACACAAAGTTTATGGGAACTTCAGCTAGCCCACTAACAATCAGATAGTTTTCTTTTTAGATACTTTCGAATAGAATGGAGAACTATGGATTGAATGCTAAAAGAGATTATCAGATTAGTAACTGGAGGGTGTATTTTAGGCAAAGAATAGTGATATGGGTAGTAATGAGTTGGTGTCCACCCACAAAGTAATGTTGACAAGTGTTATGGGTTTAACTGTCTGCCCCACCAAAATAAGCTGAAGTCTTATTCCCTGGTACCTAGGAATGTGACCTTATTTGGGAATAGGGTATTTGCTATTGTAATCAAGTTAAGATAAGATCATTAGAGCAGGCCATAACACAATATGTCTGCTGTCCTTATGTTGTTGCTGTTCAGCCGCTAAGGCAAACTTTTTTTGCAACTCCATGAACTACAGCATGCCAGGGTTCCCTGTCCTTCACTATCTCCCAGAGTTTGATCAAACTCATGTCTGTTGCGTCAGTGATGCCACTTACCATGTCATCCTCTGCTGCCCCCTTCTCCAATTGCCCTCAACCTTTCCCAGTACCAGAGTGTTTTCCAATGAGTTGACTCTTCGCATCTCGTGGCCAAAGTACTGGAGCTTCAGCTTCAGCAGGAGAAGAGTTTAATACCGAGTGAAGACAGAGACACACAGGACAAACAGCATGTAAAACTGGAGGCAGAGACCGAAATGCTACAGCTGCAAGGTAATGCACGTCATGGCTTGCCTGCAAAGCAGCAGAAACTAGGGGGAGGCAAGGAAGGAGTCTTCTCTACCAGCTTCAGACAGAGCATGGCCCAGTCAACACGTCATTTCAGACATCAAGTACCCAGAACTGTGAGAGGATAAACTTCTGCTGTCTAGGTCACCCAGGGGCTGGTATTTTGTTACAGCATCCCTAGGAAACTAATCACAGGTATATCCCAAAATTGGGAGCCTGATTCTGACTCTGTCCATTCAACATTCCAAAAAGAACTGTGAAGATAATAGACATACTAAAAAGACTACCAAATAAATGTTGTAAGAATAAAAATGTACTTAAATAAAAATAATAATGTAACCCATTTAAGGTTGTTTCATCACCATTTAAAAATAAAACTACACAAGTACATGCCGAATTCACATTTCCAAATTTTTTCTTATCCAGGAATTTAAGAAAAGTCATTTTTTTCTCTTTATGAATTAATGATGAATCTTTCCACTATTTTCACAACCAGAACTGGCATAGAATGTTTCATTCCAAATACAGTGCATTAAAGAAGCTTGAAAAATGGGTCCCAGTTCCAAGGAAAGTGATCAAAAGAGATTTCAAAATCATTCCATATCAAAGTTTAAAGAAAGCGACAAAGTGACAGCGTTTAGTGTGGAGAAAACATGACTCAAAGCAGATACCACCCTGCCTACAAACACTGAAGAAGCACCAGATGGTTTCTCCGTAACCTCAGGAGGCCTTACTAGTTTCAAGGACTCTCACATTCCTATTACTAAGGTGCAACAAGCAATGTGCTATCTGCAGTTTATATCAATAATTAAAGTGTCACATTGTGGCTAATCACATAAATGCAATTTTCAATTAATCCTGAGACACCTTTCCCCGCACATCCTAACATCCCTGAAATCAGTAGAGGTCTTAAAATCAAAGACTGACAGGTGATAGTCATAAAGGAGTTCTTACCAACTGTGCATGGACAAACTTACACATGGCTTAGCAGTTCAGTTGAGAAATGTGCATTGCGGGGCATCACCTGCTGAGTTCAATTGTCATTGAAAATGTTTTCAGAAATACTGTACTTTGATTTAACAATGAAATGAAACTCTTGCATAAGAAGAAAGGCATGGAAACAGAGCAAAAATGTGTATGACTGAGGAGCAAATATTAATTAGCAAAGTAAATATTAATGATGGAAGGTATAATTGCAATTGTGTGTTTTCTTGCAATGAAACAATCAAATTCTTTACTAGAATTAGGAAAATATGAAGCATGTTAGTATGTTTTGTAACTGATTTACATGCAAAAAAATTGCCAATCTCCTGGTAAGAGATACAATTGAAAGCAAAATATACTCTCTGTATTTATTAGAATAGCTGAAAGAATATTCCAAACAAAAAGAGGCTGGTGTGATCCTTACATGCCTCAAAAAGCATACTAAGGCATTATATCATAGTTTAATTGGTAGTATTTTTGTTCTAAATGAAATGTTATGGCATTATATCATAGTTTAATTGGTAGTATTTTTGTTCTAAATGAAATGTTATTAATGATACATTTTATGATTTATAATCATAGACAATAAAATATGACACTTTTTATTTATACAGAATGTTATAATTTACAAAGCTTTCTCATGAATATCATTTTCGTTGACCTCAATAGATAAATGAAATAAGCAATCTATTTTTTTACAACCATTTAGGTTCGGAGAGTAAAGAATCTGCCTTGCAGGAGACACATCTGACACATAGGCCTGATCCCTGGGTCAGGAAGATCTGCTGGAGAAGGAAGTAGAAACCCACTCCTGTATTCTTGCCCAGAGAATCTCATGAACAGAGGAGCCAGGCAGGATATAGTCCTAATTTGCTTATGGTCACATGTTTAACACATGGCAAAACTGAAACTAGGGTCAAAGACTCCCAATTCCTATTTCAGGGCTTTTTCTATTTGAAAAAAAAAATGATGGATTCACATTTTTTCCTGGATATATTTATGTAAATTAAGATCCAGTAAAGATAACTTCTATAATATATAAAAATTCTAACTTTGCCTTTCGATAACCAAAAAAAAGAAAAGAAAAACTAGTGAAGAATTTATCTTTTCAAAATCATTTTCTCTTTTTACCTAGCCCAAAGATAGGCTCAGAACATAGAACTTCTGCAGGAGGTTGCTGCAAGTGATACAAACAAAAAAACCAACTCTCTCTCCTAGGAAAGAATGAATAGCTTTGCCATTTTACCTCCACTAAAAATAATATAATTCTGAAATTAAATATTATTACCAAGATTTTATAATCTAGGCTTACACAAATGCATGACTACAACCACAGAATATGTAATTTCCAAATATCTGTCTGTCCTTTGAGGCAAATATTAACCTCTTCAACATACCTCCTTGACATAGAGCATACAAAATATCCTGATTCTTGGATTAAAAATGTTAAAGAACCATGGTGTATTAAAGTTTTGGATATTATCACAAATCTCACTTAAAATCATTTTATTCATATTATATCATAATCTTGACAACAATCCCGTGAAATATTATCACCATCATCAACACCATCATGAAATCACCGTCATTGCTACACTATTACCATCACCAGACCACTGTCACTGCCACTGGGCAGAGGAAGACTGAGGCTCAGAGAAATAACACCTGTAACTCAAAGTCACTCCGCCAACAAGTGGGCTGTTTCTACCTTTTGGCTACCATGAATAATGGTGCTATGAATACTGGTGTACAAGCACCTGTTTGAGTCCTGCTCTTTATTCTCCCAGTTATGTATCTAAGAGTGGAATGGCCAGATCATACGGTGGTTCTATGTTTAACTCTTTGAAGAACTGCCAAACTATTTTCCACAACAGCTGTACCATTTTACATTCCCACTAGCAAAGCACAAGGGTCTGAATTTCTCCAAATCCTCTCCAACACTTGTATTTTCTGGGTTTTGTTTTTTTGTTTTTCTTGGTAATAGCTATCCTGGTGGACGTGAAGTGGTATCCCACTGTGGCCACTGTCCATTTTTAATGAGGTCACTTTTCTTTTTTCAGGTCATGTTTGTTGAGTTGTAAAAGTTCTTTATATATTCTAGATATCCCTTTGAATCAAACAACATCTGTCACATACTGATAATGCCCAACATGAGACTGATATGACAGAATTCCCTACACTGGCTTCCAGTTCAACATTACCAAAGAACTACATGTTTAAAGGGGAAGTCACATGTTGGGTGAGAAGCATTTTTACTAAGTTGACTAAACAACCATGGTGTGTCCATGGTCAGCATTCAGACCAAAAGCAGCTGCAGTTCCCACCGTGCCTCTGTGTGCACACTGTACTCCAACGTGTGTGAATTTTCATTGCTTTAAGAGCCCAGAAATTACTTTAAAATTCACAGTAGATTAGAAGCAGACATTTGGTTGTTAATGAAGAGCTCTGAGATGGCAATTTGGTAAAACCATAGGGTGGTGGGAAATGGTGTTTTATTAAATGCTGCAAAACCTCCAGGTACAAAATGGGCAGGGGTAGGGAGAGGGGGACTGTCTCCGTGAGTAGGTAAATGATGCCTTTCTATTTCCTTATCTTAGCATGTGTCAGGGCAGCGCTAAGGATTCCCATTCAAATTCAGCAGCCGAGGACAGGCCAGATGGAATACAAATAGACGCAGGAGAAGTGGAGCAGGGTTAGTGAAGTGTGCAGTTGGCGAGATTGATGTCGATACTCTTCACTGCCAAGTGAAATGCCAATAATGCTTGTATAGCATTTTGTGAGGGCAATGGGAGTATCGATTCCTGAGCAATAATAAAGAATGAAACCGCTCTCTCAGGTATAAAAATATTGGCAACTGTTACAAAGAATTGACTCATAGGAGCCCAAGTGCTGGCCTATCTTAATACAAATAATTCAGGCTTCAGACGGATTTCAAGAGCAGCCAGGCATGGTTCTTAGGCACTGACTCTACTATTAATTCACCTGAGGGTTTCACAGGCCTCCCAGCCAATGAGTCAATTGGTCTTAGTAGAACAGGATCTAAATGGATTCCTGAGGTCTCACTGAAAGTTGAGTGAAAACAACAAAAATGAAGAAAGAAGGGAAGTGAAAAAAAAGACTGTAAAATTTTTACACATACATTTTTAAAGTTACAGGTTCTATGGGTGTCTCTTTCAGAAAATGAAGTAATGCATCCATGTGGCAACCACCTAAACAAAGAACACTATATGAGCTTTTAAACACATTTCAGTTAGAGGTGCTATTTCCAAGAAGAGTGTTTTATGCTATGGATTACAATAAGTCTCACATACTGAAATCTAAATGTAACACTTGCAAATGTATAGACCTATTACATTTAATGATATCATATAGTTGGCAAGAAAACTTACAAACATTCTAAGTTTATGTAGAAATGGAAAATTGGCTGGAGAAGAGATACAATATTCAACTCCCATAGTCACCCACTCCTAAATCAGAGTGACCTCTCAGAGAAATAAAAATAAATCATCACCACTGGGACACCTAAATGTCTTAACAGCTTTTGCAGATGGTAAAAAAGATCTTGGTCTCATATGAACTCAGTACCTGGCCTAATGATTAGAAACCTATATGAACCAATGAATCTTTAAAATACAGTATGTATATATAAATGTATATGTGTGTGTGTGTGTGTGTGTGTATATATATATATATATACACCTTATATATGTATGTGTGTGTATATATATATACACACACACACATATATGTATATGTTATGTATATATACATATATATATATAATGTATGCACACTTATAAAAACTGGTTTGGGCCCAATTATCCCTATAGGAGAAAGGTATTTTGAGAGTTAGAAAAAAAAATTGGCCCTTAAAATTTATCCTTTCTCAGATGGTTTTTGGTTTTTCAAAAACTTGCTAATGTGCAAGTAGTTTGTATTTTTTAGTTTTGCATTTGTTTTGCTTTTTTGCTACTCTGCTCATGATTACTCCTAAGAACACATGTGCAAAAACAACCGTACTCAAATAAAAATTAATTTTGAAAAAAGAACATGTGCAACATGAGAATTAAAATACACTGAACTGAGAAAACAATAAGCTGATACAAGCTCAATGTGAATAATATCAGGCACTGGGAGCTAAGTCAGCTTGTGAAATAACCCACATTGGCTTAAAGTGAGTTCTGCAGGAGCACAGATTTCCCTAATATAGTTTAAAAGCCTCTGGCCAAGGCAGACTCTTTTAAATGCCCAAAGTTGTACGAGGTAAAAGAAACAACTATTTTCCCTTGCTGCTGGTGGGAATGGTGTAATTTTCCCATAGGCAACATCTCACAAAGCTTTAACAGGTTGCTTAATACAATTCTGAAACTGTACATATAAACGTGGATTTCACAATGATTCAATCATGAGATTGTTCACAGCTGTGTTATTTATAATACTGAAAAATTGAAGGAAAAATACCTAAATGTCAACAACAGGAAACTGAGCAATTTTAAGTGAAAAGGGCTTCAACACTTACTTAAAAAGAAGGAAAATCTATAACAGGTTACGTACTGTCAATATTATCTCACTTCATAAAATGAATAAACTCTTAAATGTGTTAATCCAGCCACCCCTCACCCATGTAACTCAGAAAAGTTGACCCTCTGTCCAGTTCCAGGGAGTGATCATCCTTAGTATAAGCCAGCCAGATTCATCTCTTGACCTTTAGCAATGATGAAAGAAATAAATTTCTTTACTGTTTAGGACAGTTTGACTTGAAACTTTCTGCTATCAACAGATTATCACATGTTTATAATAGCATAACCATATTTATGCTATAAAACATATAATAGCTAAATGCATCCTCAATAATAGTTCTTTTTAATATATTTCTTTCAATGCCAAGAATACAAAACAGTATGTATCTTCTGACTCTCCTTTTGTAATCAAATGTTATACAAATATAATCCAAAATACTGATTATCTTGCAGAGTGCTAGTGATATGATACATGATTTTGGGTGTATGTGTCTATCTACTCTAAATTTACTATTTCAAATATGTATTATAATTGAAATAAAAAAAGCAATTTTTAAAATCTCTACCATGATTAGTTAACAAATAATTTGCTGGTTATATTTGGTTATCTGGTTCTATAGCAACTAAGAGTCAGGGATTTCTAGCTATATTTTAAAGAAGAAGATAATAAGATTCAAAAAATCTAATTCTGCTTCCACAGCAGCAGGTATCATTTAGAATTAGGTACCCCACTGAAGTCTTGGTCTGTACAGCATATACTAGATGAGAAGATACATATTATCTAAAATGGAAAACATTGTCCTGTTGCTATTTTGATATAATAATATAGCTTCATTATTTCATTAATTTATTAAAAACATTTACTGAGCATCTGTTGTGTTCCAGGCAACATACTAGCTAGGCAGAGAGATGATAAAGATGAATGAAAAATGGTCTCCTCCCTGCAGGAGCTCACAGTCAAAAGGGAAAAACAGGCATGTAAAGGTTTACACAATAATAAGATATTGCTGAAACAGAGGCACGAGAAATGAGTGGAAACACAAAGAAGAAAGTGATTAGTTCTAATTATGCAACAAGGAAGACACAGAGAGACAACAGCATTAGATCTGGGTTTTAAATAATTAGTAGAAACTACTCATGGATTGGAGGAAGTAATCCCACCAAAGAAAAAACAGAGTATGATTTTATATACAGGGTGTCCTGTGAAAATCCAATAGGCTGGTGTGACTGCAATATGTCAAATGTGGTGGATAATAGGAAAAGAAGTTGAAAAAATAAAATGTGTATCCATTTAATCTTTAGGCAATGGGGAACTTCCAAAGGTTTCTGAAGCAAGTAAATGACATGACAATATCTCTGTCTTAAATAACATTGAAAGGTAGTCTGAAGGAAAATGTGAATGCAGAGTGTTATTTGGGGAGATACCACAATAGTCCATATAAGATATTTATAATGAGGATGTAAACTGGGGCAGCAATAATAGAACTGGAGATGAACACAGAAGGAAGGGAGGTATTAAAGGTAGAATTGATGGTGTATGGTGACAACTGAGGTGGAAAGCAAGAACTGATGATTCCAACTTGCTAACTCAAGGACTAAGAAGATTGTGAGGATCTTAAATCAAAAAAGAAATACAAAGGGAGATGATTTGAAGGGAAAAAATGTAATACGCCTGGTTTTCGAAAGCAGTGACTGAAATTCCTGAGGGAAAAGCAGTAAAAATGGCTCACAAGAATTTGGTAACATCTTTAATGATTTAGTTTCCCTCTTTTGCAAATGAAGAGCTGTGTCTACAAATTATATCCAAGTTTTAAATATCATTTAAGAGGAGCTATATAAAAATTCTTCTTGACACTAGCCTAAAGCAGCAGCAGGGGGAAAAAAGGCCATTTATTTTAGGAATGGAATGAGGAAAAATCTGCAGGGATTTATCAAAACACAAAGCCTATTCCCAGTTTGAGAATGAAGTTTGAATTTACAATACTCATTTGCTCTGTAAAACACAAGCTATAACATTAACATAACACTTTCTACAGGGCCATCGGAATGCCTGCTGTTCTGACAAAAGCAAAACCACCCTTCTCTGAAGAAATGTTTTCACGTCTCAGAGTTCATGGGTTTCCTCCAGAATTGTTACCCCACTTGCAGAATTGTAATCAATGAAAATTTACAAACTATCAAGCAAGCACTATGAGGGAAAACCTAAAATAGAAGAAAAAACCAAATAAATAAATATCCTCAAGTATTTGAAATAAAAGAATAATTGGAAAATGATTATAAAGATACATAGGTCAATAAGAGAAAAATAAAAACCCTAGAACACATGAGGAAAGATTAGAACAATACAATAATGAATAGACTTGAAATAGAACTGCAATGAAGAGAAGGCCATTGAAATTACCCTCACTCTCATAGATATATCAGAGTAAGTTAAGCTGTGAATTATGAAGTACAATACTGAATTATAATGGGAGTAATATCAAAATTTGGGGGAAGGAGCTAAAGTCATATTTAGCAGAAAATTTATAGTTCTGGTATCACATATTAGTAAGCAAGGAAGAATTAAATATTATCTTAGTTAAATTACCAACACAAGAATTTTGAAAAGTAAATAAAAAGTAATGGATGTGAGAGTTGGACAGTGAAGAAAGCAGAGTGCCGAAGAATTGATGCTTTTGAACTGTGGTGTTGGAGAAGACTGTTGAGAGCCCCTTGGACTGCAAGGAGATCCAACCAGTCCATCCTAAAGGAGATCAGTCCTGGTTGTTCACTGGAAGGACTGATGTGGAAGCTAAACTCCAATCCTTTGGCTACCTGATGCGAAGAGCTGACTCATTAGAAAAGACCCTGATGCTGGGAAAGATTGAGGGAAGGAAGAGAAGGGGACGATAGGGGATGAGATGGTTGGATGGCATCACCGACTCGAGGGACATGGGTTTGGGTAAACTCCAGGAGTTGGTGATGGACAGAGAAGCCTGGTGTGCTGCAATTCATGGGGTCGCAAAGAGTCGGACATGACTGAGCAACTGAACTGAACTGAACTGAACTGAAGGAAAGTATAAGAATTAAAGGTAAAATAGAAATTAATGAGTAGGACAAACAAAAAAATATTTTTAATGAGAGCAACAACAAAAAGATAACCACTGACATAAGTAGTGTAAAGCATTTACTCTGAAAACTAAAAAGTATCATTAAAAAAAGTGGAGAAGATCTGACAAATGGAAAGACATCACACATTCATGGGTAGAAAGACTCAGTATGGTTAAGATGGTAGTACTCCTCAATTAATTTGATTGTCAATTGATTTTCAGCGTGTGCCAAGACAATTAAATGGGGAAAAAAAATCTTTACAACAAACAGTTGCTATGAAAACTGCATATGAAAGAAAAAATAGTCGGACACTCTACATCACACCATATGTAAAAATTAACTCAAATTGTAATCAAAGATCAAAATGTAGAAGCTAAAAGAATGAAATTCTTAAGGAAAAAACTGTAGGCATAAATCTTCATGACCTTGAATTAGGCAATGCTTTCTTAGGTAAGACATCAAAAGCACATGCAACAAAACAAACCATCACCGCAACCAATTTCAGAACATTATCATCACCCCCCCAAAACAACTCCATATCCATTTGCAGTCACTCCCATTTTCCCCTACCCGCTTGGGCCTAGGCAACCACCAATCTACTCTCTGTCTCTAGGACTTCACTTAATCTGGAAATTTCATATGAATAGAACCAAACAATATGTGCTGCCCCATGCTAAGTCACTTCAGGCATATCTGACTGTTAGCAACCCCATGGACTGTAACCCACCAGGCTCCTCTGTCCATGGAATTCTCCAGGCAAGAACACTGGAGTGAGTAGCCATTGCGTTCTCCAGGGGATTTTCCCAACCCAGGCATTGAACCTAAGTCTCCCAAATTTCAGGCAGAGTCTTCAACATCTGAGCCACCAGGGAAGCCCAAGAATTCTGGAGTGGGTTAGCCTATCCCTCCTTCAGGGGCTCTTTCAGACCCAAGGACTGAACCAGGGTCTCCTGCTTTGCAGGCAGATTGAGTTCTTTGCAAAATTCGGATTCTCAGTGGTTGCAGCTGTACTGCTCAGTGACCAAGACAGCTCTCTAGTTTTGTATCTCTGTGCCCTAGACAAATGGGAAGGGAATGGAGGGGAATGAGACACTTGCTGGACTCACACTTATGTTGGAAACCTGGACCAATACTAGATATAAATCTGATACTCCTTCTAAAAGTGGAGCAGTTTGAGTTAAAGTCAAAGACACACAAAGAAAAAGTTGAATAATAGCTAATGTTTTCAACATACTTTGAAGGAAAAAAGCAGGTTAGAGACGCAGGTACAGTATGATACCAGTTAGGCAAATTACATTAATAGAGATACATGACATATTTATTAAAATATGAAAAATTGTTATCTCCAAGTACTGGGATCTAGGATAATCTTTTTTTTACTTATTCTTTATAAGGTTCTGTAAGCTTAATTGCATTCTCAAAAAGCATGTATGAGTCTTTGCAAAATAATAAAGCTATTTAAAAAGTAAACTAATACAAGCCAAAGGAAAAAAATAAAATAGTAGCTGAAAGTAATGACCAAATGGATCATACAATGAAGAAAATACATTGCATAGCTGCTGTGAGAGAGGTTCAGAGGAAAAGAATGATTTTGTCTCAGCATAATTAGACCAAATGGCTAAAAGAGTGAAGCTGTATGATTGCCAAGATCACCTCCACTTTTGGAAATTGATAATGCTAAATGGAAACCTGAAAACTTGAGTGACATCACAATGAGATACATTCTAGTCAGAGTCTACGATGATGAGTAGAACCAACTGTTAACAAATGAATAGAACTCTAGTAAGATACCAATCTCTTATGATCATTGCTATTCAAGTTATATCCATTATGTACCTAGCATTCCAAGTTCCTATGCAATATTCAATACATCAGCAAATCTGGAAAACTCAGCAGTGGCCACAGGACTGGAAAATGTAAGTTTTCATTCCAATCCCAAAGAAGGGCAATGCCAAAAAATGTTCAAACTACCCTACAATTGCCTTCATTTCACATGCTAGGAAGATCATGCTCAAAATTCAAGCTAGGCTTCAGTAGTACATGAACCAAGAACTTCCAGATGTACAAGCTGGATTTAGAAAAGGCAGAGGAACCAGGGATCAAGTTGACAACATTCACTGAATCACAGAGAAAGCAAGGGAATTCCAGAAAAACATCTACCTCTGTTCCACTGACTACACTAAAGCCTTTGACTATGTGGACCACAACAAACTGTGGAAAATTCTTAAAGAGATGGGAATAACAGATCACCTTACCTATCGCCTGAGAAACATACAAACTTCTTGTATATGGGTCAAGAAGCAACAGTTAGAACCAGACTTGGAGCAACAGACTGGTTCAAAATTGGGAAAGGAGTATGTCAAGGCTGTATATTGTCACCCTGCTTATTTCACTTCTATGCAGTGTGTTAGTTGCTCAGTTGTATCTGACTCTCATACAGAGATGATACCACTCTAATGGCAGAAACTGAAGAGGAACTAAAGAGCCTCTTGAGGGTGAAAGAGAAGAATGAAAAACCTGGCTTGAAACTCCACATTCATAAAACTAAGATCATAGCATCCCATCACATCACATCATGGCAAATCGAAGGGGAAAATGTGGGAACAGTGACAGATTTTCTTTTCTTGGGCTCCAAAATCACTGTGGACTGTGACTGCTGCCAAGAAATTAAAAGATGCTTGCTCCTTGGAAGGAAAGTGATGACAAACCTATACAGCATATTTAAAGCAGAGACATCACTTTGCTGACAAAGATCCATGTAGTAAAAGCTATGCTTTTCAAGTAGTCATGCACAGATGTGGGAGTTGGACCAAAAAGAAGGCTGAGCACCAAATAATGGATGCTTTCAAATTTTGTAGTGCTGGAGAAGACCCTTGAGAGTGCTTCCAACTGTAAGGAGATCAAACCAGTCAATTCTAAAGGAAATCCTGAATATTCATTGGAAGGAATGATGCTGAAGCTCCAATACTTTGGCCACCTAATGTGAAGAATCAGCTCACTGGAAAAGACCCTGATGCTTGGAAAGACTGAAGGCAAAGGAAGAAGTGAGTGGCAGAAGATGAGATGGTTAGATAGTATCACCAGTTCAAGTGACATAAATTTGAGCAAACTCCAGGAGATAGTGGAGGACAGAGGACCTTGGCATGCTGTAGTCCATGGGGCTACAAAGAGTTGGACACAACTTAGTGACTGAACAACAACAATAACAACATCTATTAGAGAATTCTGTTCAGGAATCATTAAAAATAGTTGAAATAGTTGAAATAGCATGAAAATATTACTTCCATGAATTTAATCTAGGTTCCAATATCTTTAGTATTTTAATCTTTAGTATTAAAATCTTTAGTATTTTAATAAAATTATTTCACTCAAAGTCCATATAAGAAAATAGGGGTATTTTAACAAAATTTTTTATTTCATTCTTAAGTTCCAATAAAATAGTGTGCTATTACTTCAATTACAGAGTCAGTGAAGCTAGCATTGGGAAACATGGCAGCATGGAAATAAACACAAAATATTGTTATAGAAGAAATAAGTGCTTAATAAAATTGTGTGTGTGTGTCAGTCACTCAGTCATGTCTGACTTGTTGGGATCCCATGGACTGTAGCTCTCCAGGCTCCTCTGTCAGTGGGGTTTTCCAGGCAAAAATACGAGAGTGGGTTACCATTCCCTTTTCCAGGGGATCCTCCCAACCCAGGGATCGAAACTGTGTCCCTGTGTCTCCTGCATTGGCAGGCAAATTCCTTACCATCTGAGCCACCAGGGATGCATCAGGGATGCAAAAGCAAACAACAAATGAATAGGCAGATATATAATATTACATTGTAAAGTATCCTTTGGAATTCATAAGAAATTATTAACAATGCTTACTTTTGAATAATAAGATAAAGCATAGGGTAGTGGCCATTGGTAATGAGAATTCTCAATTTTATTTTGTACTTTTTGTTGCCACTCACATTTTTACAATGAGAGTATATCATTTACTCAACTGAAAGAAAAGAGGAAAGAAGGGAGGATGAAGCAGGGAGGAAAGAGGGGCAACTGGGAGAGAAAGGGCAGAAAGGAAGGAAGGAAGTAGGTATAATTATTAAAATGAACAGCAAGTTTGGATGCCAGCAAATGGAATCTAAACTGAAGAGTTATAGGTAATAAAACATGCATCCCTAGGGGAAAGAACCATGGATGTCAAGAGAAGTATTACTTAGTCTTGAATATAACAAAAGAAACCTGTTGTTCAGTTGCTAAGTCATGTCTCACTCTTTGTGACCCCATGGACTGTAGCAGGCCAGCCTCCTCTGTCCTCCATTATCTTCTGGAGTTTGCTCAAGTTCATGTCCATTGAGTTGGTGAGGAAGCTGACCAGAACTGTCAATTATGATGAGGGGTTCATCACCAAGACACAAGGTCAGGTCAGCCTAACATCTAGTCATTTTAAGATGAAGTGGCAGATCCAGATTCAGGCACGAGCAGCACTAAATGGTGAAAATTTGCCTCATAGGTAGATGGAAAGATCTCTTATCATCCATTACTACTGAACCAGTGCCTCTTATTCTGGGTCTCTCATATGATAGCTAAAGGAAGAATAAGGAGTTTAAACTTGGAACACGGGCTGCTTAGCCCAGTATGTGCAGAAAGCTGAAAATGGAAAATTGCATTATAGCCCTATTAAGAGATGATGTTGAATATCAGTTGTGAGAAAGAATCTTTCTAATGCACAGGGCTTTGCGCAGTTCGATCAGTCATACAATTTGGCAGATAAGAGGTATAGTCTGGAGGAGAGTATATATACGAACAATTGGGCAGGCTAGCTGGTTGATCAAAGACTTGAAGAAGAAAAAGCCCAAGAAGGGGCACAGAGTATCTGTAAAGAGTACAAGGATCTGTAAGTGGGGAAAAGAAATGGGAAGATTTTTATATCACATGTTAATTCTTACTGGAGAGCATTCACTGCAGAACAGTCATTAGAGAAACAAGTACACATAATGACTTGGCCAGTAGACATCAGCCAGCCTTTGCTACTTTCTACTTTAGTGCAATGGGGTCAATTCAACAAGCCTAATCTAGTTACTTTTATTGCTGAAAGCCCAATCTGCCAGTTATAAAGATCAAAAGTAAACCTCTCAAGGAGTCCACTCAGCCCTTTTACAGCAAATTGATGCCATCAGATTCCTTTAATCCTAGAAAATTAATCTCTGACTAGAACTAACACAAACTTGGCATGAGTCCACTTCTCCTCTCTTCAGGACCTCGCTGAACACACCACTATGGGTTGGCAGTGTGTTTGATCCCCTGGTACAATGTCCTAAATAATATCACATGGGGTCAAGGAATCTATTTTATAGATGGGCAGAAGATCATAGGATTTATCACTTTCATTCATAACCCAGGAGTTTCTCCAAGTAACAGCTTATGGAAGGCACAGCTAAAGCTCCAGCTTAAAATGATACCCTGTAAGGACAGGCAGCCATCTTTCCAGATGCCCTGTTAGTCGTGTAGAGTCCAATCATACCTGACTCTTTGTGACCCCAAGGACCATAACCCACCAGGCTCCTCCATCCACAGAATTCTCCAGGCAAAATACTGGGGTGGGCAGCCCTCCCCTTCTCCAGGGGGTCTTCCCAACCCAGTGATTGAAACTGGGTCTCCTGCATTAGCAGGTAGACTCTTTATTGTCTGAGCCACCAGGAAAACCCAAGGTGCACTACTCTCTAATAAATCCACCCCTGAAGGACTGATATTTTTGGCTACAGAAGTATTTGTTGTGACAGCTGCCCTGTGAATTGTGGGATCTTTAGCAGCATCTCTGGCTAGAAGCCAGGAACATTCCCATTGCACACTCTGACAAGCAAAATGTTTTCCAGACATTCCTATCTGTCCCTCAAGAAGACAAAATCATCCTCAGTTAAGAACCAATGCTCTAAATGAACAGTTGTAATCTGTCCCTGTAAGTAAAACAACACATTAATTCCAGGGACCAACTTGAGGAATCTGTGCATCCTGTGCCCACAACTCTGGGATCTACATGTTTAGAAATCTTGGCTGCCAGAGGAAGAAGATATTCACCAGAGGACACAGCAAAAATTTCCATTACATTTCAAACTATGGCTGTCAACTTCCTTTTTGATAAAAGAAGAAAAGGCAAATAAAGGAATCAGTATCGTTCTGCTATGGTAAACAACAATGATAATCAGGGGGAGGGAGAGCTTCTGTTACACAGTAGGAACCAGAAATAATTAATTTGGAAAAATGATCTACATGAATGTTTCTTTGTATTTCATTCCTTAATTTTGATGAAAAATGAACAACTTCTTCAGTCACAGCCTGAGAAGGAGGTGGTGACCAGGGGCTCAGACGCATGAAGAAAATGGATTTGGGTGACTCTTCCAGATTTGCCACCTAGACTACAGAACTCTGAGGATTCTACAATAAGCAGTAGAAAAGGGAGACAGTGAATACTGGCAACAGTGATAGTTCATCATACTAACTGACCTCTTGTTACATCAAGAAGAGAGGCCTACCAAGTTATTGTGGCAACTTTGGAAAACAGTGTGGAGGTTCCTCAAAAAACTAAAAATAGAATAGTCATATGATCTAGCAGTCCCACAAAATTCTAGCAAATAGAATCCAACAACACATCAAAAAGATCATACATCATGATCAAGTAGGCTTTATCCCAGGGATGCAAGGATTCTTCAATATTCGTAAATCGATCAATGTAATACATCACATTAACAAATTGAAGAATAAAAATCACATGATTATCTCAATAGATGCAGAGAAAGCCTTTGACAAAATTCAACATCCATTTATGATAAAAAACCCTCCAAAAAGTAGGAATAGAAGGAAAATACCTCAACATAATAAAAGCTATATATGACAAACCCACAGCAAACATTATCCTCAATGGTGAAAAACTGGAAGCATTCCCCCTGAAATCAGGGACAAGACAAGGGTGCCCACTCTCACCACTACTATTCAACATAGTTTTGGAAGTTTTGGCCACAGCAATCAGAGCAGATAAAGAAATCAAAGGAATCCAGATTGGAAAAGAAGAAGTAAAACTCTCTCTGTTTGCAGATGACATGATCCTCTATATTGAAAACCCTAAAGACTCTACGAGAAAATTACTAGAGCTAATCAGTGAATATAGCAAAGTTTCAGGATATAAAATCAACACACAGAAATCCCTGGCATTCCTATACACTAACAGTGAGAAATCAGAAAGAGAAATTAAGGAAACAATCCCATTCACCATCGAAACAAAAAGAATAAAATACTTAGGAGTATTTCTACCTAAAGAATCAAAAGACTTGTATATAGAAAACTATAGAACACTGATGAAAGAAATCAAGGAGGACACAAACAGATGGAGAAATGTGCCGTGTTCGTGGATTGGAAGAATCAATATAGTGAAAATGAGTATACTACCTAAAGCAATCTATAGATTCAATGCAATTCCTATCAAGCTACCAGAGGTCTTCTTCAAAGAATTAGAACAAATAATTTCTCAATTTGTATGGAAATACAAAAAACCTCGTATAGCCAAAGCAATCTTGAGAAAGAAGAATGGAACTGGCGGAATCAACCTACCTGACTTTAGGCTATACTACAAATCCACAGTCATTAAGACAGTATGGTACTGGCACAAAGACAGAAATATAGATCAATGGAACAGAATAGAAAGCCCAGAGATAAATCCACGCATCTATGGACACCTTATCTTTGACAAAGGAGGCAAGAATATACAATGGAGAAAAGACAATCTCTTTAACAAGTGGTGCTGGGAAAACTGGACAGCCACTTGTAAAAGAATGAAACTAGATCACTTTCTAACACCATACACAAAGATAAACTCAAAATGGATCAAAGATCTAAGCATAAGACCAGAAACTATAAAACTCCTAGAGGATAACATAGGCAAAACACTCTCTGCTATAATCCAAAGCGGGATACTCCATGACCCACCTCCCAGAATATTGGAAATAAAAACACGAATAAACAAATGGGACCTAATTAAAATTAAAAGCTTTTGCACAACAAAGGAAACTATAAGCAAGGTGAAAAGACAGCCTTCAGAATGGGAGAAAATAATAGCCAATGAAGCAACAGACAAACAATTAATCTCAAAAATATACAAACAACTCCTGCAGCTCCATTCTAGAAAAATAAACAACCCAATTAAAAAGTGGGCCAAAGAACTTAACAGACATTTCTCCAAAGAAGATATAAAAATGGCTAACAAACACATGAAAAGATGCTCAACATCACTCATTATCAGAGAAATGCAAATCAAAACTACAATGAGGTACCACTTTACACCAGTCAGAATGGCTGCCATCCAAAAGTCTACAAGCAATAAATGCTGGAGAGGATGTGGAGAAAAGGGAACCCTCTTACACTGTTGGTGGGAATGCAAACTAGTACAGCCACTATGGAAAACAGTGTGGAGGTTCCTTAAAAAGCTGCAAATAGACCTGCCATATGACCCGGCAATCCCACTGCTGGGCATATACACCGAGGAAACCAGAATTGAAAGAGCCACGTGCACCCCAATGTTCATCGCTGCATTGTTTACAATAGCCAGGACATGGAAGCAACCTAGATGCCCATCAACTGACGAATGGATAAGAAAGCTGTGGTATATATACACAATGGAATATTACTCAGCATTAAAAAAAAATTCATTTGAAGCAATTCTACTCAGATGGACGAAACTGGAGCCCATTATCCAGAGTGAAGTAAGCCAGAAGCAAAAACAACAATACAGTATATTAACACATATATATGGAATTTAGAAAGACAGTAACGAGAACCCAACATGGGAGACAACAAAAGGAACGCAGATGTATAGAATAGACTCGTGGACTTTGTGGATGAGGGTAAGGGTGGGATGATATGTGAGAAGGGCATTGAAGCATGTTAATTGTCATGTGTCTAATCAGTCGCCAGCCCAGGATTGATGCTCGGGACTGGTGCAGCGAGATTTCCCGGGGGGGAGGGAGGAGGGAGGGGGGACCCGGAGGGGAAGCATATGTAAACCCATGGTGATATCATGACAATGTATGGCAAAAACAATAATAAAAAAAAATAAAAAAAAAAGATACATGCACCCCAATGTCCATAGCAGCACTATTCACAATAGCAAAGACATGAAAACAACTAACAGATGAATGAATAAAGAAGATGTGGTATATACACACAATGTAATACTACTCAGCCATAAAAAAAAGAATGAAATAATGCCACTTGCAGCAACATGAATGGACCTAGAGATTATCACTAAGTGAAGTAAGTCAGAAAAATACCATATGATATCACTTTAGGTGGAATCTAACATATGACACAAATTGACTTACATGTGTAACACAAATAGACTCATGGACCCAGAGAACAGATTTGCATTTGCCAAGGGGGGAGGAGAGATTGGGGAGAAATTGAGTGGGAGTTTGGGGGTTAGCAGATGTCAACTAGAATGTATTGCATGGATAAACAATAATGATCTACTAAATAGCACAGGGGACTATATTAAGTATCCTTTGATAAACCACAATGGAAAAAATATATAAAAACGAATGTATTCATATATATCTGAATCACTCCTGTACAGCAGCAATTAACACAATATTAATATATATATATATATATTAGTATCAGTTCAGTTCAGTTGCTCAATCATGTCCAACTCTTTGTGGCCCCATGAACTACAGCAAGCCAGGCCTCCCTGTCCATCACCAACTCCCAGGGTATACCCAAACTCATATGCATTGATTCAGTGATGCCATCCAACCATCTCTTCCCCTGTCATCCCCTTTCTCCTCCTGTCCTCAATCTTTCCCAGCATCAGAGTCTTTTCAAATGAGTCAACTCTTCGCATCAGGTAGCCAAAGGATTGGAGTTTCAGCTTCAACATCAGTCCTTCCAATGAACACCCAGGACTGATCTCCTTTAGGATGGACTGGATGGATCTCCTTGCAGTCCAAGGGACTCTCAACAGTCTTCTCCAACACCACAGTTCAAAAGCATCAATTCTTCAGTGCTCAGCTTTCTTTATAGTCCAACTCTCACATCCATACGTGACTACTGGAAAAACCATAGCCTTGACTAGACAGACCTTTGTTGGCAAAGTAATATTTCTGCTTTTTAATGTGCTGTCTAGGTTGGTCATAACTTTCCTTCCAAGCACTAAGCATCTTTTAATTTCATGGCTTCAATCACCATCTGCAGTGATTTTGGAGCCCAGAAAAATAAAGTCAGCCACTGTTTCCAGTTTTCCCAACTATTTTCATGAAGTGATGGGACCAGATGCCATGATCTTCGTTTTCTGAATGTTGAGTTTTAAGCCAACTTTTTCACTCTCCTCTTTCACTTTCATCAAGAGGCTCTTTAGCTCTTCTTCACTTTCTGCCATAAGGGTGGTGTCATCTGCATATCTGAGGTTATTGATATTTTTCACAGCAATCTTGGTTCCTTGGTAGATCTCTTTTATTTTTTAACTGAATAATAGGAAAAAGAGTACATCAAGGCTTGATGTACTCTTTTTCCTGTTATTCAGTTAAAAAATAAAATAAAAGAGGTCTACTAAAATTTCAGAAGAGTTTATCCCAAAAGTTTTAGCATTAAAAACGAAAAAAGTAGACCCAAGCAGTGCAAGGTGTGGACTGCAATGGCTACTGTGAAGTTCTGTGGAGACTTCCCACTTGGGGATTCAAGCATTTTTTCCCCCAGCTGCTGAGAGTAGCAGCAGCTGCCAGTCCTCAGATGAGTCCCTCTTCAGGGACTGCCTGCAGCTGAAGAGAGACCAAGACCTCGCCAGTGTCCAGTGACTAGATATGAAGTTTCCCAGAGAAACCAAATGGCATATACTCGTGTAACTGATACTCATATTGTTAACGAAACTCCAGGACATCTGGTCACTGCCCCTCAGTGACACCTCAGGATATTCAAGCTCTGGGTCTTGGTTCAGAATTCTCCCTACCACCCTGTAACATATAACTTAGAGTTCTCCTATTTTCTCTAACCTTCCAAGAACAATATTTTAAACTATTTGAAAGAATTCACTTGTCACATGCTCCAAGCTTAATGCTGTTTGAGAAGAAATGTTTATAATTCTATCATTTTTCTCATGGTTACTCATCTGTTTATATTTGCCCTTTCTACAATTTGGCAATTTCCATTTTCCCAAAAAATCATTCCAGGATCTAAAACATATCTTATAGAGTTATACCTTTTTTTTTTTCCCTGCAGCTCTGGTTATTTCATTATTTTTCCTTTTGATTTAGTATATTGTGCTGTTTGGTTTTCTTCATTGAGATAGCTAGTGAACTGTTTATTTTATTGACTTTTCTCCTAAAGAGTCTTTTCATGATTATCAATTTTGAAATTGAGTTTTTCCTTTATTTTTAAATTATTTTCTGCTTTCATCTTTATTATTTCCTTCCTTCCACTTTCCTTTGCTTTAATTTGTTTTTCACTTTTCATTTCTCATGCAGAACATGATTCACTTATTGTATCATTTTTTTTCAGCAAGATGAATATTAAAGGCTTCACATTCTTCTCTAATCAAAGTTTTGCCCCCATGCCATAGGTCTTGATAGCACTATTTTCATTATGATTATTTTCTTATTACTTTGTAATTTTCTTTTTTAACTCTTTTATTTTACCCAAAAGTAATTAAACAGAGGAGATTTTATAAATTACAAAGTAGTATTGATATTTTTGTTGCTATTAATTTAATAATTTCTACATAGGTTGCTATATGATGAGAGATATAGGATAATAATATTTCTAATTTGCTGTTTTCTCATGATAAAACATTTGGTTGATAAAAAATTTTTTATCCCATTAATCACTGTTGCGATAGCATTCTTGGCTTAATTTGGCTTTTTTTCCCCACTGTATCCTATAATTTTATTATTTGAATTATTATAAGGCATATATTCTGTTATTAAACTTCACTTTCATATCCCCATTTCTTTCCACCAACTTGAAAAGTGAACTAGAATCAACAGACTCACATTATGTATGAAGATAAGAAAATTACAATTATTTTGTGAGTCCATTATAATTAACATTTTATGTGATATAAATTCTTTCAACATTTGTAACATTTAAATTTTGTTGCACAGAAGTAATTTCAAAATTGTTTTGCTTCAGTTCTACATTTAATCAGGTTCTTATAATGTTTTCACATTTTCATGTTTTGTTTTGATTATTCTGTTGGTTGACATGATTTTATTAACAAGTAAGAGACTCAAAGGAATTCCATGTATGCTACAGTCCTTGAGTTTTCACACATTTGAAAACCTCGCTGTTGCCTTTCTGGAGGATGACATCTTGGTAAGGTATAATATTGTTTGATCCTGCATTTCCCCTCCCAAAATCTATAGACCTTGCTTCATTGTCTTCTGGCACTGAAGGATGTTCAGCCAGCCTCATTTTCCTTTTATAAAGATAACTTTTTATCATCTTCCTGGATAACCATATGGTTCTTTCCTTCTCTTTGAATTGTATAAGCATTATCAGCTTAAGTCTTCATGTCAATCATTCTTGTTGATGTTTTTTTTCATTTTAAAACACATTGTGGCCCTAGCTACATATTCCTATCTCCCTTAATTTCAAGCTGAGAAAATCATGGCTTTAGAATATGGTTATTCACAGCTCCTGCTTATTTTCTTTTAAAAATAAAATTCAGTTATTCACTCTACCTTTTGTAGGCTTATCTGGCCGAGTGGATGTGAAATAACTTCTATGATATACTGTTAGGTTAAAAAAATAAAAGTACAAAAGACTATAGTATGCTAACTTTTGTATAGAATTCATATGTGTATTTGCTTATATTTGCAAAAAGACACAACTTGAAGTTTGAATCAGAAACTAATGAATTTGATTACCTAGGGAGAGGGGAATAGGTGGGAGGGATAAGGGAAGGAGTGTATACTTGTAATTATATTAATGCTCTACATATGCAAAAGCTAAATTTAAAACAAAAAATGGGAGGAACTCTAAAACTGAATGCCAAGAGAAATAAATACATCTATATTTCAAATGAAGGGGAGAAAATCTACCCAAGTACTTCTAAACAATATAATTTGACTATATTCTCTTTGTCTAAGGGGAAAAACCACAAAAATACATAGTAAACAATTATTAGTAAGGTTTATTTATATCACAATTCCAGTACTACTTTGGGCATATTACAGGATTGAACAAATGAATGAATATATTGATATTGTTGAGAATCCCAATTCTTACAATTAAAACAGGAATATTAAGCAAGAGAAGACAACAAGGATCCCCATAGGATAGCAATTGAGGTATCAGTATAAAATCTTGATTTTTTTATTATATGCATGTATGTGTACACTTGGATACACATACATATTTTTTTTCTAGCACTGTCCACTAAAAGGATGCTTTAGCTATAAGCAAACCTACAGCCCCAAACTGGTGTTATAGACACCACTCCCTAATAAAAAGAAGATATTAAAAAGTCATGTGAAGTGGTATAAATAATTCAAAAACATTTTCTCCTTCTGACTGTGGCTCTTGTTGACTAATATGAGATCTTTTTCAACTCACCCAGCCTACTTTATATTTATCTATAAACAGATGAAACATAGCAGGGATCCTCCCACAAATCATGGCACTCGCTGACCACCCGTCCTAGGATACAGTCCTATATCCTAAGTTACTCTCTCCTTATCCTCTCCTGCTGATGTGTTTGGATTTTGTTTTGGAGTTGTGCTCCCTAAACTGAGAGAAATTCTCTTGATAGAACATGAGAAAGAAAGGATAAGGAAATTGCATTTGCATAAAACAGCAGCAACCCAGAAGTAATAAGCTGGTCTCTGCATTGATTTGGTTGCTGAGAACTAGGCACTTCTGAACTGAGGCTAGTCGGTAACAGATCAAAGAATCTCCTTTCAGAGGACTGGACTCTTGAAAAGCTCCTAAAAGGACACCACCAGGAGAGTGAAGCAGAAGACCCCAACCAACATCCCCCTACAAAAATCGACAACTGGACAGCTACTCATGAACAAAAGATAGCTCAGTGAGAGCTCAGGAGTCCACTTAGGAAAGGAAAGCAGCACAGTACAAGACAAAACCTGAGAATAACCTCACCAAAAGAGAAGGAAGACAGCTTCACTTGACTGCATTATTCCGTTACCCAGGCTTGCTCTGCTCAGCATCAAAGGATCAAGTGCATGTGGGCTAAGTCGCTTCAGTCATGTCTGATTCTCTGTGACCCCATGGACTGCCAGGCTCCTCTGTCCATGGGATTCTCCAGGCAAATAACTAACTCTGAAGTTAGTTGCCATGCCCTTCTGCAGGGGATCTTTCTGACCCAGGGCTTGAACCCATGTCTCTTATGTCTTTTGCACTGGCAGGCAGGTCCTTTATCACTTGTGCCACCTGGGAAGCCCAGGTTCAAGTGGGAACCCACAACTAGAAAGAGTTCTCCTAGGGAAAGAGGGCACAGGGTGAGTGACCAGCTTCCCAAGCCTCATGAGGCACCACAGGAAGGACTCGCTCCAGTTTCATGCCTCCCAGAATCCAGGTAAGTTGAGATGTATGAAGATGCAAAGAAACAAGGGGGTGAACAGGAGCTGCCAGTATTAACCATACAATAGGAACAGAGACAGTTCCCAGCGACCTGCTCTGCAGATCCCCCTTCAGCTTTCAGCACCAAAGAAACAAATGGCCAGCACAGCACAGTTATCTCTTGTCTTTTTGATAAGGTATCAGAAGTGGGATTGCTAAATTGTATGACAGTCTTAACTTAATTTCTTAACCTCCAAACTGTTTTCCATAGTAGCTGCACAAATATAAATCCCCACCAACAGTGCACAAAGTTGCCAAGAAAGCATATCTTAAAGTTCTCACAAGAAACATAATTATATAAGGTGATGGATACATTAACTAACCTTATTCAGTAATCATCTTACTATATATATATACATATATCAAACTGTCATGTTGTACATCTTGAACTTGTTCAATGTTATAGTCAATTATATGTCAATAAAGCTAGGGGAAATGTTTTATTAAATATATCTTTAAATACACTTCCAATAACCATAACTGCCAAGATTATAGAAATATGTTGACATTTCCAATTTTGGTAGTATTAAGAACTTTGGTTTCCCTGTCTTCATTGGCAGTTCAGCAGAAAGTTAAAAGAGGCTATAAGAGACTGTTAGCCTGATGCAATTTTAAACTAAAAGCTGCTTTAATTCTTTTTAAAGAAGCCAGTAAGGCACTCATCTCACAGGCTTTCAAACTAATGCTCAAAATTCTCCAAGCCAGGCTTCAACAACGTGAATTGTAAACTTCCAGATGTTCAAGCTGGATTTAGAAAATTCAGAGGAACCAGGGATCAAATTGCCAACATCCATTGGATCATTGAAAAAAGAGGGTTCCAGAAAGACATCTACTTCTGCTTTATTGACTATGCCAAATCCCTTGACTGCATAGATCACAACAAACTGTGGAAAATTCTTCAAGAGATAGAGATTCCAGGCCACCTTACCTGACTCCTGAGAAATCTGTATGCAGGTCAAGAAGCAACAGCTAGAACTGGACATGGAACAACGGACTGGTTCCAAATAGGGAAAGGAATATGTCAAGGCTGTATATTGTCACCCTGCTTATTTAACTTATATGCAGAGTACATCATGTGAAATGCTGAGCCAGATGAAACACAAGCTGGAATCAAGATTGCCAGTTGAAATATCAATAACCTTGAATATGCAGATGACACCACCCTTATGGTAGAAAGTGAAAAGGAACTAAAGAGCCCCTTGATGAAGGTGAAAGAGGAGAGTGAAGAAGTTGGCTTAAAGCTCAACATTCAGAAAACTAAGATCATGGCACCTGGTCCCATAACTTCATGACAAATAGATGGGGAAACAATAGAAACTGAGAGACTCTATTTTCTTGGGCTCCAAAATCACTGCAGATGGTGATTGCAGCCATCTTGCTTAGAAGTGCTTCTTAGAAGAAAAGCACTCACATACCTAGACAGCATGTTAAAAAGCAGAGACATTATTTTGCCAACAAAGGTCAGTCTAGTCAAAGTTATGGTTTTTCCAGTACTCATGTATGGATGTGTGATGTGGACTATAAAGAAAGCTGAGCACCGAAGAATTGATGCTTTTGAACTGTAGTGCTTGAGAAGACTGTTGTGAGTCCCTTGGACTGCAAGGAGATCCAACCAGTTCATCCTAAAGGAAATCAGTCCTGAATATTCATTAGAAGGACTGATGCTGAAGCTGAAGCTCCAGGACTTTGGCCACCTGATGGGAAGAACGGACTCATTAGAAAAGACCCTGATGCTGGGAAAGATAGAAGGCAGGAGGAGAAAGGGATGACAGAGGAAGAGGTGATTGGATGCCATCACTGACTCGGTAGACATGAGTTTGAGCAAGCTCTGAGAATTGGTGATGGACAGGCAAGCCTGGTGCGCTGCAGTCCAGAGGGTCGCAAAGAGTCAGACATGACTAAGTGACTGAATTGATTCCCGATTCCTGAATTTTCATTTTATCCTATGAAAATGCACAACAGAAAAGTATGTTCTTGTACTCCTTTAACATGACTTGCTCTCATTCCATTTCACAACATCCTGGGGCAAGCACAAATCTCTCTTCTCACCTGAAGGAGGGCAAAGAGCGTTTCCAGCTCTTTCTTCACTTGGCAGTGTTTTCCCAGGCCCTAAATAAGTCTGCTGGAGTTGAATCTTTCTCAAGGCACCAGCAGAAAGCTGCTGAAAGGCAGCTGCTGTCACTCTTACGATCCTCTAATCTCATAATTTCTTCATGACCTTCTGTACACCAGGGGTCACCGAACAGCCTTCTACATCTGCAGGTGTTATTTTTGCAACTCTTCCCCAGGGCCCTCAGAACCAGAGTTGGGCCTTTTCTTGGCTTCCTGCTGCTAAAAGCCAAACAAAGGCAAGGGAGAACATCATTTATAAAAGGCTCTTTAGAGAGTGTCAGGATGGGAGTAAGTATCTACAAGACACTTATCTCTGGAGGAAAACAATCTCTCAAAGCTCATACCTTGGCCTCCAACATGGATAGGTTTATAGGTAAACATGGTTTAACTATAACCTTTAGCCACCAGAGCTCCAGGCAGATTTTCATTTCCCATTCTTCAGCAGTGAGCATTGATTCCTGCTCTGTGGCCGGTACTTCTTTCCCAGGTGAGAAAGGAGGGCCAGGCTCATAGTCATTTGAATTGATGGAGAAGGAGCAGCAAAAAATCAGAGCCTGAAACTGTTGTTTCTACTACTGCCCTTCAGCCACACCACACTCCTGATGGATTTCTCCACTCCACTTTCATAATTCTCTTGCAATCACAGGGAACAGAGACCTGGCACAGAAAGTAAAGTTATACTGCTCTGCATGTCAGCTCCTATCTTCCCGTTTGGTGAAAACAGTAACTGATCTCCAGCATGTTCCATCCACCCCCAAGGATTAAGAAAAACTTTCAGTTACCACAAACATTATTATAGTAGATTTAAAGAAATCTCAGATGCATTCCTTAATTTCTATGGGATACTGCTCCCAGATGATACACTGGCATGTCATCATCACATCAAAGTCCAAAAGCATCCTAGGTGCTAAGCGAACCTTGAGTTGTAACCCTAATCCCTCATTTTGTTGTTCATGTTACTCATAGAGCTATGCATGCTCTGAGTGAATTTCTCAAGGACTCATGAGTGATTTATTTTTTTTTCCCCCTACCACATCACAACTTTTATACACATTCTTTCATTGGTGACGGTAAAGAAGAAGGCAAAATGTTCCAGGTTATTTTTCAAAAAAAAAAAACCAAAAGCACTTTTACTAAACTATGATGAGTGAGATAATGGCATATAAAGAGATAAAAAGAAATGTACATTTCCACAAACAAAAATGTTAGCCCACCCTTTTACAAAAAAATCTCTAAAAATACCTGTCAGTATATTCACAATTTTAAAGTCAGCAGAAAAATTTAAAAAATGCTGCAAACAACCAATTCTAAAGCACAAAAGCAGAATACATTGCAATTAATTTAGTTATGAGAATAAAATATTCCTCAGCCTTGAACGTCCTCCCATTAATTCAACTACCTGTAAAAACTCTTCCTTTATCAACTGAGCTGAAACAATACCAGCTCAGTAAAGTCAAGTGTGTCCTCTCCTGCTGTCTTGCCAGGCACAGTTACATCACTCTTACCTGTGTGTTTTCTTGTCTACACTAGATAGCACACATCATTTCACCATGTAAGTATCTGTTCCCTCAACTGAGTTATAAAGTTTTTATAACCAAGTCAGCAGCGTATAGTAGGTATTTCATGACTAGCTTATGGATTACTTGATGCACTAAATCAAAGAACACAATCTTACCTAAAATAGAAGAAATCTATTTATTGTTCAGCCTGTGTTAGAAGGCTGAGTAGAGACACAAAATTAATAAAGTGGGTGGCCGTCTTTAACAGCCAAATATTTGACATGCGAAATAGCACTAATGAATTTCACTTAGGAGAGAAACTAGTTTTGAGAGCAGGGTCCTGACTACGTAATCTGTGCAGCACAGCTCAGAGAGAAAATGTGGGGCCCCTTGTTCCAAAGCAGGAAAAAAGTGCCACTCAAAGTACTAAAATAGGAAGCTTTTTCTTTTTTTCTGCAACCCTCTTTCTCTATTCATCATAGTGTTTTCATTTGTTTTTTAATAAAATTCCAAATAAAGAAAAATTAAAAATTTTAATTATTAGGATAAAATTCACCATTTATCTTTACACTGTATAAGCCTAGTTTAATATGCAGGTATAAAAGCATTTAATTCATAAGCAAAATCACCAAAATTACACAGTTTATATTTTGCAACTTATACATGCATATGCATTTCATTCTGACCAAAACAAATGGAACAATGAATAAAAGTAACTCAACTATTTTCATTTCCACTTTTGTATTTATGGATTCTACCAACATGCTCTATCTTCATCTGCTGCTGCTGCTAAGTCGCTTCAGTCGTGTCTGACTCTGCACGACCCCATAGACGGCAGCCCCCCAGGCTCCTCCGTCCATGGGAGTCTCCAGGTCAGAGTACTGGAGTGGGGTGCCATTGCCTTCTCCCTATCTTCATCTACTGATGAATAATAATTGATGAAGAGTGAAAAATAAGCGTGCCCTATTGTTCCTTTCTCCCCATCGTTTTCAGTGTACGTGACTGTGCACAAGAAAGCATAGGACTCCCTGGTTGTTGCTCGTTCTTAAAGTGCCACTGCCTGGGGACTTCCCCGGTAGTCCAGCGGCTAAGACTCCACGCTCCCAATGTGGGGAGCCCCAGTTCAATCTCTGGTCAGGGAGCTAGATCCCACATGCCACAACTCAAAGGACCCTGCATGCCACAATAAAGATTGAAGATCCTGGTGCAGCCAAATAAATAAAGAACTGTTTTAAGATTTTTTAAAATAAAAAAGAACTTAAAAAAAAAAACCAAAAAACACCATTGCCTTCTTGCTACTTTTGAAGCTTAAAGCACACGCTTCCAAAAGGAACGCATGGTCTCTCAGGACTGTCTGTGGCCCCTGCCATCCCACCTTAGACATAGCACACTTACTTTGTGCTCTCTGTACGTTTCTCTCGACTCCCTTGCACTGAGGGTCCACTGGAATTCTGTGCTCACGTGGCACTGTGTACACATGAACAGGGCAACAGCACTGTCAGACAGACATACTGGGTGTATCACAGGTGCTGCCTTGTCTCTTATCAAACACAAATTCAAACAGAAAATTATCAATAATTTCAAGATGGTAATAGTAGAACATTCAGCCAAGCATGCACCCTTCCGAGTTGCACACTCCTGGACCTGACTGATTGATTGCTGCTCTTAACAATATGAGCTCATGGCTTAGAGATGAAGTCCTCTGAAGCACCCCATTACCAGCTGACAGAAACAGGTTAATTGCTGACATTTCTATCAAAACAGACTTTCAACCTTCCTCCTCATATTCACTTTCAGGTGAAATTGTCCACTCTCACTAGACTTATTGCAGATTGCCATGTAAAGGGCTGAGCAGCACCTGGGCCATGCTGAGCATATGCATAAATCCAAAGTTCTCACTGCCCTCAGCAGCCAGGCTGGCTAAGCAGAATATTCTAAAGCGGAGTGCAGTGAGAAGGAGTGTATGCCACATGAAGCCCATGCAGGGATTCTGCCTCCCTGAGCTTTGTTGAATCCTCATTGTGAGCAGGAGATTGCAAGCCTCAAGTTGTTAAGCATGGTTATGGAAGAAATCTGGAGGTGGAAACCTCGTCAATCACTGAAAATGGTGCTTGCTCAGCTGATAACAGAACTACTGCTGCTGCCTAAGAAAGATTACTGTTAGCATTTTGGAAAAGGCAGCAGTGACCTTTCTTTCTAAGAGCCAAAGGCCCCAAGTGTCTGACAGCTTTGCTGATGGATTTTTTTTCCCCCTTCTTCCTCTTTCTTTTCACACCTGGGATTCAAGAGGCATTAAAGCACTTTTCAGCCAAAGGAGCTGTCCTCATCCCCATGGAGCTTTTCACATTGCTTTCTAACACTTAGCAATTAATTAGATTATGACTGATTATTATTTACTCTTCCTGTCACTTCATTTTACCAATAGACGCTTACACCATCTTCCCAAAGAGCATTTCTGTTTATTAATATGCTCCTCTTCACTTTTGGTGAATGCTAGACTTCAACAAAACGTAATGAATGAGATGTAATACAGGCATTAATGTCAGTGAAAAGAAAGGCAAAATAACTAAAAGATTACTTTTTGCTTCCTGAAAGAAATTACCCCAGTAAGGGTGGCTCAATTTTTGTCAGCTTTGTTGATGCATAATTTGTGTACAGTAAAACTCACCAATTTGAAACATACATTTCAATGAGTTTTGACAAATGCGTAGCAACACCACAAGCATGGAATGGAACAAGTATGACTTCCTTCATTCTACCCACACTTTACTCCTTTGCAGTAAATAGACCTGATTGCTACCATTCTGGTTTTGCCCTTCCTCAAAGTTCATACAAATGGATTCATATAGAATGTATTTCTTTATGACTCGCCTCCTTCACTTGGCAAAAAGCATGTGTGCTTTTTCCATACTGTGTTAGTTTATTGCTTTTTTTTAATGAGTAGCACTGATTATCTGGTTATTCCACAATTTGTTTATCCATGTGCCTTTTGATGACAATTTGATTTATTCTCAGTTTGGAACTATTACAAATGAAACGGCTATGAGCATTTCCGACTTGGTTTTTTGGACAGATGTATGTTTCTCTTTAGGGTAAATATCTAGGAGAATTGCTGGATCCTATGTTTAACTTTGGCTTCCCAGGTGGCACTAATGGTAAAGAATCTGCCTGCAATGCAGGAGACCCAGGAGACAGACGATCCATCCCCAGGTGGGAAAGATCCCGTAGCGGAGGCCATGACAACCCACAGCAGTCTTCTTGCCTGGAGAATCTCATGGACTGAGGAGCCTAGTGGGATACAGTCAGTCCGTGGGGCTGCAAAGAGTCAGACAGGGTTGAGTGACTAAGCACACTCACACACTCACACACACACACACTCACACTCTCTCTCTCTCTCTCTCTCTCACACACACACACACACACACACGTACGTTTAATTTTAGGGGATCCCCAGGTGGGTCAATAGTAAAGAATCTGCCTGCCAATGCAGGACACCCAGGTTCAATCCCTGGATCAGGAAGATCCCTTGGAGGAGGAACGCCAACTCACTCCAGTATTCTTACCAGGAAAATCTCATGGACAGAGGAGCCTGGTGGGCTACAGTCAATGGAGGTAACAAAAGAGTCAGACAGAGTGACTGAGAACCAGGCACGCAGCATATATTTAACTTTATAAGAAACTATCACACTGTTTTCCAAAGCAATTGTATCATTTTTCATTTCTACCAGGAGTGTATGAGGTTGTTACACTTCCCTACCAACACTTGGCACTGTCAGTCTTTTAGATTAAAGACAGTCTGGTACATGTACAGAGGTATCTCATTGCATTTTTTATTTGCATTTCTTAATGATTCATGATGCTGAGTATCCTTTTTATATATTTATTGACCATGAAATGTCTGCAAATTTTTGCCCCAGTGAATTTTTTCACTAATATTTCTTTTTTCTATGGAGTTGTAACACTTCTTTATATACTCTGGATGTAAGATATTACCAGATGTATGTTTTGCAAACATTTACTTTCAGCCAATGCCTTGAAATTTTATTTTTATTAAGAGTCTTTTGAAAAATAAACATTTATATTTTTGATGAAGCATAATTTACTAACTTTTCTTTTATACTTCATATTTTTTATGTTCAGCTTAAAAAATGTTTGCCTAACACAAGATTAAACACATTGTATCCTATTTTTAGAATGGAACATTAGAAAGGGAAAAACTAGAGATCTCTTCAAGAAAATGAAAAAGTTAGAGATACCAAAGTAACACTTCATGTAAAGATGGGCACAATAAGGACAGAAGTGGAATGACCTAACAGAAGCAGAAAATATTAAGAAGAGGTGGTAAGAATACACAGAAGAACTAGACAAAAAAGGATCCTAATGACTCAAATAACCACTATGGTGTGATCTTAGAGCCATACATCCTGGAATGTGAAGTCAAATGGGCTTTAGGAAGCATCACTATGAACAAAGCTAGTGGAGGTGAAGAAATTCCACCTGAGCTATTTCAAATCCTGAAAGATGAGGCTGTAAAAGTGCTGCACTCATTATGACAGCAAATTTGGAAAATTCAGCAGTGGCCACTAGACTGGGAAAGGTCAGTTTTTACATCAGTCCCAAAGAAAGGCAAAGCCAAAGAATGTTCAAACTACTGCACAATTGCACTTATCTCATATGCTAGCAAAGTAATGCTCAAAATTCTCCAAGTGATGCTTCAACAGTACATGAACTGAGAACTTCCACATGTTCAATCTTGCTTTATAAAAGGCAGAGGAACCAGAGATCAAATTGCCAACATCTGTTGGATCATCAGATGAGAGAGAGTTCCAGAAAAACATCTACTTCTGCTTTATTGACTACACCAAAGCCTTTGACTGTGTGGATCACAACAAACTGTGGAAAATTCTTCAAGAAATGGGAATACCAGACCACCTGACCTGCCTCCTGAAAAATCTGTATGCAGGTCAAGAAGCAATTGCTAGAAGTGGACATGGAACAATGGACTGGTTCCACACTGGGAAAGGAGCATGTCAAGGCTGTATGTTGTCTCCCTGCTTATTTAACTTATATGCAGAGTACAGCATGCAAAAAGCCAGGCTGGATGAAACACAAGCTAGAATCAACATTGCTGGGAGAAATACCAATAACCTTAGATATGCAGATGACACCACCCTTATGGCAGAAAGAGAAGAAGAACTGAAGAGCCTCTTGATGAAAGTGAAAGAGGAGAGTGAAAAAGTTGGCTTAAAGCTCAACATTCAGAAAACTAAGATCATGGTATCTGGCCCCATCAGTTCATGGCAAATAGATGGGGAAACAGTGAAAATAGTGACAAACTTTATTTTCTTAGACTCCAAAATTATTGCAGATGGTGACTGCAGCCATGAAATTAAAAGACACTTCCTCCTTGGAAGAAAAGCTATGACAAACCTAGTTCAGTTCACTTTAGTCACTCAGTCATGTCTGACTCTTGGTGACCCCACGGACTGCAGCACACCAGGACTCCCTGTCCATCACCAACTCCCAAAGCTTGCTCAAACTCATGTTCATTGTGTCAGGGATGCCTTCCAACCATCTCTTCCTTTGTCATCCCCTTCTCCTCCTGCCTTCTCTTTCCCAGCCTCAGGGTCTTTTCTAATGAGTCAGTTCTTCCCATCGGGTGGCCAAAGTCCTGGAGCTTCAGCTTTAGCATCAATCCTTCCAATGAATATTCAGAACTGATTTCCTTTAAGATGGACTGGTTGAATCTCCTCGCAGTCCAAGGGACTCTCAACAGTCTTCTCCAACATAACAGTTCAAAAGCATCAATTCTTCAGTGCTCAGCTTTCTTTATTGTCCAACTCTCACATCCATACATGACTACTGGAAAAATCATAGCTTTGACTAGATGGACCTTTGTCAGCAAAGTAATGTCTCTGCTTTTTAATATGCTGTCTAGGTTGGTCATAGCTTTTCTTCCAAGGAGCAAGCATCTTTTCATTTCATGGCTGCAATCAGTGATTTTTGATCCCCCCTCCAAAATATAAAGTCTCTCACTGTTTCCATTTTTCCCCATGTATTTGTCATGAAGTGACGAGACCAGATGCCATGATCTCAGTTTTATAAACGTTGAGTTTTAAGCCAGCTTTTTCACTCTCTTATTTCACCTTCATCAAGGGGCTCTTCAGTTCCTCTTCACTTTCTGCCATAAGGGTGATGTCATCTACATATCTGAGGTTATTGATATTTCTCCCTGTAATCTCGATTCTAGCTTGTGCTTCATCCAGCCCAGCATTTTGCATGACAAACCTAGACAGAATATTAAAAATTAGAGAATGTTTTACCTTATTCTCATTATTCTGCATTTCCTTAAGTATGCAGTAAGCCAATTTCCTCAGTAGTTGAGTTGATCATTTCTAAATATCATGGGTAACTTTTACCCTCAGCAGCTAATTGCAGTGCAGCTCCTCATATGATGGATGACTTGATAGCTATCAAACCATCAAACATTTTTCATTGTTTCTTTTCCCAAACAAATCTTTCTCCATATTTTAGTGTATGAGAGATAATTGTGCCAAATCCCACTTCAGGCACCTACTGTGTTGTGAGTTCTCCAGACTCACATGAGTCACTGGGTCATGGACTCAGAAAATTTGTCATACTCATGGTTACAGTTTGTTACAGTAAAAGGATACAGGTTAAAATCAGCAAAAGGGAAAAGACACACTGGGGAAAGTCCAGGAGAAAACATGCACAGACATCCCTCCCAATAGAGTCAGCACAGACACACACCTGCTCCCAGAAATCATGTGTGAAAACACATGCAGGGTGCTGCCAACCAGGGAAACTCACCAGAACCTTGGCTGGTGTTCAGAGCTATTATTGCAGGTCACTCAGGTAGGCCAGCAGAATCTGCACATCTGATCTCAGCTACTCAGATTCCAGCCTCCCAGAACAAAACCAAGAACTCACCACAAATAATACCATTAACACAAACTATTAGATCAAACTAATTCCACATGGCTCAAGACCTCAGGCATACCGAAACATCCTTATTTGGCAGAGTGTTTTAAGGTTTCAGAGTTTCTCTCACAGAAACCAGCCAAGGACCAATTCTGAAAATAGGAATGTGTGGGGTTTGAGCAGCCTAGGCCTGCTGAATCAATTCATTCCTACACACATCTTGGTCAAACTGCTGAAAACTGAAGGTAAAGAAGAAATTCCTGAAAGCAGCCAGAGAAAAATGATACTTCATGTAGATGACAATGATATGAATTTTCTAAGTCTTCTCATTAGATATGATGGAAGTCAGCACCCTGTCTCATGCATCAAACCTGGATCAGCGATTCACTTCATATATGATAATATACACGTTTCAATGCTACCCTCTCAAATCATCCCACCCTCACTTCTGCCACAGAGTCCAAAAGACTGTTCTTTACATCTGTGTCCCTTTTGCTGTCTCACACATAGGGTCATCGTTACCATCTTTCTAAATTCCATATATATGTGATCATATACTGTATTGGTGTTTTTCTTTCTGACTTACTTCACTCTGTATAATAGGCTCCAGCTTCATACACCTCATTAGAACTGATTCAAATGCATTCTTTTTAATGGCTTAGTAATATTCCATTGTGTATATGTTCCACAGCTTTCTTATCCATTCGTCTGCCGATGGACATCTAGGTTCCTTCCATGTCCTGGCTATTGTAAACAGTGCTGTGATGACCACTGGGGTACATGTGTCTCTTTCAATTCTGGTTTCCTCAGTGTATATGCCCAGCGGTGGGATTGTTGGGTCATATGGCAGTTCTATTTCCAGTTTTTTAAGGAATCTCCACGCTGTTCTCCATAGTGGCTGTTTGCATTCCCACCAACAGTGTAAGAGGGTTTCTTTATCTCCACACCTTCTCCAGCATTTATTGAAACTGATTATTTTTAACACTAAGAAATCTAGTGACCATTTCAGTTTACATGGCAGAAGAAAAAATGTATCAGACAACTCTAACCACTAGAGAAATATTAATAATTGATAGCTTATAAATCTGCAAACAGCTCTTTTGCTCTTTTGTGACACATGAGGGTACACACAGAAGTTTTTAACTAAAAGATCACTAACTGCTTCCAACTAGGCCCAGAAACAAACATTTGCATATATGGGCAAACTATTTTTCACAAGGGTGCCAAAGTAATCCAATGCAGGAAAAGACAATCTTTTTAACTAGTGAAAGTCACTCAGTCATGTCCAACTTAGTGAACCCATGGACTACAGTCCATGAAATTCTCCAAGCCAGAATATTGGAGTAGGCAGCCCTTCCCTTCTCCAGGGTATCTTCCCAACCCAGGGACTGAACCCAGGTCTCCCTCATTGAAGGCAGATTCTTTATCAACTGAGCTATAAGGAAAGCCCCTTTTTAACAGGTGGTGCTGTAAAAACTGAATATCCACAGGCAAAAGCATGAAATTGAACTTAACATAACCCCATATACAAAAGTTACCTCAAAATGGATCAAATACCTAAACATAAGAGCTAAAACACTTAGAAGAAGGCTTAAGGCAGATGCTTCAGAACACTGGATTTAGGAAAAACATCTTGAATATGGTATCAAAGGCATGGGCAACACAGGAAAAAAACAGACAAATTGGACTTCATGAATTTTTTTAATTTTTTGCATTCAGAGGATATTATCAGAGTAAAAAAGTAACCCACAGAATAAGAAAGCATATTTGCATATACCTGAGACAAAATTTATAACCAGAATATATAGAGAATGCCTAAAGTCATCAGCAATAAAAAGAATTCAATTCAAAACTGGGCAAAGGGCTTGAATAGACATTTCTCTAAAGAATATATACGAATGGAAAATAAACACATGCATGAAAAAATGTTCAACTCACTGATCATTAGGAAAATCATACCAAAACCACAGTGAGATACCACCTTGCAACCATTAGGATATCTACTTTAAAAAGAAAAATAGAAATAACAAATGCAAAGAAACCAGAATCCTTGGACATGGTTGGTAGGAATGCAAAATGAGACAGCTGCTGTGGAAACCAGTATGACAGTTTCTTAAAAAATGGAAAATATGATTTAGTGATTCCACTTCTTAGTATATATCCAAACTTGAAAGCAGAGTCTCAAAGAGATGCTAATATTTGTACACCCATATTCATAGCAGCATTATTCATAATAGCTAAAACTTGGAAGGAATCTAGGGGTTCACTGACAGAAGACTGAATTAAACAAAATGTAATATTATTCAGTCATAAAAAAGAGGGAAATTCTGACATATGCTACAGTATAGATGAACCCTGAGGACTTTATGCTAACTGAAATAAGCCATCATAAAAATAACACTATATGACTCCACTTACATGAGATACCTAAGGTAGTCAATGATAGAGAGACAGAAATTGGAATGGTAGCTTACAAGGGCTTGAGGAGATGGGGAATTGGGAGTTATTGTTTAATGGCTAGAGTTTCAGTTTTGCATCACAAAAAATCTTGTAGAAATGAATGGCGGTGATGGCTGAACAACAGTATGAATGCACTTAGCTCCGCCAAACTTAAAAATGTTCACAACAGTAAATTTTATATTATGCATATTTTACAACAATAAAAAATGTTAAGAATGGAAACCTTGCTGTCTGAAAATATTTATAACCCTAATTCAGGCAGAGGTCTGTGAATTTACCGTCTCTTATTTAAATAACTCTCGACTTAAATGGGCTTCTCTGATAGTGCAATTGGTAAAGAATCTGCCTGCAATGCAGGAGACCCTGGTTCTATTCCCGGTTCAATTCCTGGGTGGGGAAGCTCCCCAGGAGAAGGGATACCCATTCCAATATTCTTGGGCTTTCATTGCAGCTCAGCTGGTAAGGAATTTGCCTGCAGTGTGGGAGACCTGGGTTCGATCCCTGGGTTGGGAAGATCCCCTGGAGAAGGAAAAGGCTACCTACTCCAGTATTCTGGCCTGGAGAATTCCATGGACTGTACAGTCAATGGGGTTGTAAAGAGTCGGACACGACTGAGCGACTTTCACTTCACTCACTCAATACTTATAATTTGGCTACAGCTGCTCCCTCTTCCTCATACTTACTTCTACCAAATCTTTAAACTTTCATCTCTCTAGTCTCTGCACAAAATTCTCCTGGTCATGTGTGAAAAGTAGGTTATTCACACAGTGAAAAATCTTCTCAGGAATTCAGCCCTGTTTCGGGTAATGTAAGACAGATTCAATGCTGGTTTTTCAGGAAAGGGAAGGTTTATATGTAGTTCCTCAGAGCAGCCTTTGAAAGCCTGACAATGAAAGAAGAGGCAGCTTCAGTCAACCTGTCTGACATGAGCATGATTTCTCATGATCAAGACAGACCATGCAAGTAAACTGAAGTGTTAATCACCACCAAGAGAATGCACTGGTCATAGCAAACACCCTCTTCCAACAATACAAGAGAAGACTATACATATAGACATCACCAGATGTTTGACACTGAAATCAGATTGCTTATATTCTTTGCAGCCAAAGATGGAGAAGCTCTATACAGTCAGCAAAAACAAGACCAGAAGCTGACTGTGGCTCAGATCATGAACTCCTTATTGCCAGATTCAGACTGAAACTGAAGAAAGTGGAGAAAACCACTAGACCATTCAGGTATGACCTAAATCAAATCCCTTATGAATATACAGTGGAAGTGAGAAATAGATTTAAGGGGCTAGATCTGATGGAAAGAGTGCCTGGTGAACTATGGATGTAAGTTCGTGACATTGTACAGGAGACAGGAATCAAGACCATCCCTAAGAAAAAGAAATGCAAAAAAGTAAAATGGCTGACTGAAGAGGCCTTACAAATAGCTTGGAAAAGAAGGGAAGTGAAAAGCAAAGGAGAAAAGGAAAGATATGCCTATTTGAATGCAGAGTTCCAAAGAATAGCAAGGAGAGATAAGAAAGCCTTCCTCAGTGATCAATGCAAAGAAATAGAGGAAAACAATAGAATGGGAAAGACTAGAGATCTCTTTAGGAAAATTAGAGATACCAAGGGAACATTTCATGCCAAGATGGGCACAATAAAGGACAGAAATGGTATGGACCTAACATAAGCAGAAGATATTAAGAAGAGGAGGCAAGAATACACAGAAGAACTGTATAAAAATGATCTTCACAACACAGATAATCACAATGGTGTGATCACTCACCTAGAGCCAGACATCCTGGAATGTGAAGTCAAATGGGCCTTAGGAAGCAACACTATGAACAAAGTTAGTGGAGGTGATGGAATTCCAGTTGAGCTATTTCAAATCCTGAAAGATGATGCTGTGAAAGTGCTGCACTCAATATGCCAGCAAATTTAGAAAACTCAGCAGTGGTCACAAGACTAGAAAAGGTCCGTTTTCACCCCAGTCCCAAAGAAAGGCAATATCAAAGAATGCTTGAACTACCACACAATTGCACTCATCTCACACACTAGTAAAGTAATGCTCAAAATTCTCCAAGCCAGGCTTCAGCGATACGTGAACCATGAACTTTCACATGTTCAAGCTTGTTTTAGAAAAGGCAAAGGAACCAGAGATCAAATTGCCAACATACGCTGGATATTCAAAAAGCAAGAGAAATCCAGAAAAACATCTATTTCTGCTTTATTGACTATGCCAAAGCCTTTGACTCTGTGGATCACAATAAACTGTGGAAAATTCTGAAAGAGATGGGAATACCAGACCACCTGACACGCCTCTTGAGAAACCTGTATGCAGGTCAGGAAGCAATAGTTAGAACTGGACATGGACAAACAGATTGGTTTCAAATAGGAAAAGGAGTACGTCAAGGCTGTATATTGTCACCCTGCTTATTTAACTTATATGTAGAGTACATCATGAGAAAGGCTGGGCTGGAGGAAGTACAAGCTAGAATCAAGATTGCTGGGAGAAATATCAATAACCTCAGATATGCAGATGACACCACCCTTATGGCAGAAAGTGAAGAAGTAAAGAGCCTCTTGATGAAAGTGAAAGAGGAGAGTGAAAAAATTGGCTTAAAGCTCAACATTCAGAAAACTTAGATCATGGCATCTGGTCCCAACACTTCATGGGAAATAAAAGGGGAAACAGTGGCTGATTTTATTTTTCTGGGCTCCAAAATCACTGCAGATGGTGATTGCAGCCATGAAATTAAAAGACACTTACTCCTTGGAAGGGAAGTTATGACCAACCTAGACAGCATATTAAAAAGCAGAGACATTACTTTGCCAACAATGGTCCGTCTAGTCAAGGCTATGGTTTTTCCAGTAGTCATGCATGGATGTGAGAGTTGGACTATAAAGAAAGCTGAGCACCAAAGAATTGATGCTTTTGAACTGTGGTGTTGGAGAAGACTCTTGAGAGTCCCTTGGACTCCATAGAGATCCAATCAGTCCATCCTAAAGGAGATCAGTCCTGGGTGCACATTGGAAGGAGTGATGTTGAAACTGAAGCTCCAATCCTTTGGCCACCTGATGTGAAGAGCTGACTCGTTAGAAAAGACCCTAATGCTGGGAAATATTAAGGGAAGGAGGAGAAGGGGACAACAGAGGATGAGATGGCTGGATGTCATCATCGACTCGATGGACACGGGTTTGTGTGGACTCCGGGAGTTGGTGATGGACAGGGAGGCCTGGTGTGCTGTGGTTAATGGGGTCGTAAAGAGTCAGACATGACTGAGCGACTGAACTGAACTGAACTGAGGCAAAATGTATATAAAGCCAAAGAAAATCAAGGTACATTTCACCCTTGGTCCTCAGTTTCTGGGCCTCCATGTTTATTTCTTAGTGAGAAAAATTATTAATATATAAACATATCATCTCCACTGTACAGTAAGATCTGAGCAAAGTGAAACTTTCAGATTCAGTTCATATTCTTTCTGATAAACTTAAGAGGTTTGTTTCCTTTTGAATCTCGACTGAAAATAGAGTGGGTACTGAACTCTGTCATAAGTTTCTCAGCACACTGCATTCTAGGACCTCCACAGGAAAACACAGAGAAGTTATTTAATAGAGTAACAGAAAACAGGAAAAGTTGGGGAGGAAAAGGAAAGAATGAAAACAGGTTTGTAAAGTTGTGTGGTACTTTAAACGCATGCTCACGAGGTGACATCATTGTAGGGCATCCTTTGCTCTCATTCAAAGTATATCATGCTCAACAGCAGTTCACAAAGAAATACAGGTGGCCAATAACCTGAAAAACCGTGCAACTTCATCTGTAGTAAGAAAACATATGAAGGAAAATAACATATCACATTTCTTCTTTCAAACTTACAGAAGATTTGCTTAATGATAATAAAATTCTGGAAAGAGTATAGCAAAACAAATATTTTCCCATACTACTAGTGACAAGGGTGATTCATACTTCTGATGTAGAAGCAGATAAGAGGATAGCAGCAGATAAGAAGAACCTCAGAAATACTCTATTTGTTCATCTAGTAGGTGTAATTCTAAAAAGTTAACCCAAGGAATTAATCTGCATTATGCCCAAAGACTGATTTAAATTAAAGGGAAAAAATGACAGGATACAAGGAATCTGAATAACAGAATGCAGGTAAACTTGTATATGATCAGAGCCATGGAAAAAAATCAAATGCATCAAGATTTTTCAGTTGTGCCTAGGTGAAAATTGATTTATGTCCTATTAAGTTTATGAGAGTTTAGTGTGACTTGATTTACTTTTTTTAAAGTGACAGTTCAGAAATGTAGGAAGGTTCATAGGTTTATTGAATTATGTTATAATGCTGCTATTTGTTCATCCAAACACTTCTAAGATTTGGATAACTTAAATTTATTTATTTTGATCTTAATTTATTGGAATAAGGGCATCATTTTAGGGGACAATGTATATACATTAAAATCAAATGAAAACATACCATAATTAATTCATGTATTTGTGGTCATTTGGCAAAATCAAGCCTACAAACCAACTCCAAAATACCCATCAGTTGGTTATGTTGTCATAAAATAATACCTTGAAAAAAAAAACAGCTTTCTTTAGCAAGGTTATGGACTGAATTGTTTTTCCCAAATTCATATGCTGAAGCTCTAATGCCTAGTAACCTGGTATGTAACTATTTGAGGATAAGACCTTTGAAGAGGTGATTAAGTTAAAATGAGGCCATGAAAGGTGGACCCAATCACTTTACACCAGTCAGAATGGCTGTAATCCAAAAATCTACAAGCAATAAATGCTGGAGAGGATGTGGAGAAAAGGGAACTCTCTTACACTGTTGGTGGGAATGCAAACTAGTACAGCCACTATGGAAAACAGTGTGGAGGTTCCTTAAAGAGCTGCAAATAGTCCTGCCATATGACCCAGCAATCCCACTGCTGGGCATATACACAGAGGAAACCAGAATTGAAAGAGACACGTGTACCCCAATGTTCATCGCCGCATTGTTTACAATAGCCAGGACATGGAAGCAACCTAGATGCCCATCAACTGACGAATGGATAAGAAAGCTGTGGTACATATACACAATGGAATATTACTCAGCATTAAAAAAAAATTCATTTGAAGCAGTTCTACTCAGATGGACGAAACTGGAGCCCATTATCCAGAGTGAAGTAAGCCAGAAGCAAAAACAACAATACAGTATATTAACGCATATATATGGAATTTAGAAAGACAGTAACGAGAACCCAACATGCGAGACAGCAAAAGGAACGCAGATGTATAGAATAGACTCGTGGACTCTGTGGATGAGGGAAAGGGTGGGATGATATGGGAGAATGGCATTGAAACATGTTAATTATCATATGTCTAATCAATCGCCAGCCCAGGATTGATGCTCGGGGCTGGTGCACCGAGATTTCCCGGGGGGAGGGAGGAGGGAGGGGGGATCTGGAGGGGGAGCATATGTAAACCCATGGTGATATCATGGCATTGTATGGCAAAAACAATAAAAGGGAAAAAAATTTTATAAAATTTGCACCCAAAAAAAAAATTAAAAATAAAGAAAGAAAGAAAGGTGGACCCAAACCCAGACAATACGATGTACACGCACAGAAGAAAGACTGGAGGACACAGCAAGAAGGCTGCCATTAGTAAGCCATGGAGAGCAGACTTAGGAGGAACTAAACTTACCGATACCTCAGTTCTGAACTTTCAGTATCTAAAACTGTGAAAATAAATTCCATGTTTAAGTCATCAAGTTTGTGGCATTTTGTTATGGCAGCCCTAGCAAGCTGATACAAGAATGAATCAGACCTATCCGTAGCCCAGGGACATTTCAATCACTGAATATATATAATTATAACTTTAGTATCAAAATACTATAAAAATGATTCTCAAATTATCCACAGTGAAAGACATTTTTTTTTTCAATTTCAAGTTCATTGCAGACCAATAATCTGTATAATACAAAATCACATGCTTAGATGTTGCAACAAAGTCAAATTGCTATAAAAGTTGCTAAACATTCTCAAAAGTCTGTACTAATTTTTTCACAGACTGGTAACAAATAGTATTGGACCTGCTGGTCCATGGGTCACACTTTGAGTAAAGCTGTCTTGAAGCTCATTTTGTCCAGGTCCTTTAATTTACAGCTAAGAAATCGGAAGTCTTGAGAAGTTCAACAACCAACTCAGTATCACAAAGTTTGCTAGATTTCCCAACAGTAATCATACTCCATTCCTGCTTTTAACAAGTCACCAAAATCCTCAATCCATTTCTTTTCCAGCTATGCTAATACTAGCCAAGTTTTTCTGTTTTTCTCCTACTAGGTATGTCCACTCCTGACATCACTAATGCTTAGGAAAATCATCTTGTTCAGAAATTCTACCTCTTATCTCAATAAATTGCCTTTTCCACCTGTGAAAGATTCTTGCCTTCTGTATGGACATCTTGTTTCCATGTACTTGAAACACATCTTATTATCAATCCTCTTGTGCAATCTTCCTTTTATTGTCTACTTTTGATTTGCCTGAGCTTTTGTACACTCTCTAAATTTATTCTGTAATCTTTTCCAGCCTCTTCTGTCCCAAATGTTTTATATCTTACTTATGCCTCTTGCTCAACCTTGATTACTCTCATCCCTGCTCCCTCATTTACCTGGTCTCTGTAAAGCCTGCTTTGTGTTTATCATTCAGTGATTTGCATAGCCCCTGGGCATATATTAATTTTTGTTCAAATGCTTGCCATTTCCTTCTTCATCTTTTACTTCCATCAACATGTCTTGTTTTTTCTCAATCATCACAGCCCATATTCTTCAAAAGATTGATTCCATAGGCAGTGTTTTTTAAATATTATTCTTCAAGATTTTAAAAATAATCTTGATGAGCATTTATTCATAACTCTATCTCCATTTCTTGCTTGTGAGTAATAACAGTATCTATTACCTTTTTATAGTAGTTGTGTATGTGTGTGTGTGTGTAATAGTAGCTCAGTTGTGTCCAAATCTTTGTGACCCCATAGTCTGCCAGGCTCCTCTGTCTGTGGAATTCTCCAGGGAAGAATACTGGAGTGGATAGACAGTCCCTTCTCCAGGAGATCTTCCCGACACAACCACTGAACCCAGCTCTCTTACACTACAGGTGAATTCTTTACCCTCTGAGCCACCAGGGAAGCCTACCAGTTTTGTAGCTAACCAATTTTATGATGTTTGGCTAGTCACTTAAACCCTGCAGGCCTCTTCCCTTATCTGTAATATGAAATGGTTGAAACAAATATTTTACAGGTCCCATTTAAAATTAAATTCTGAAGTCTCAATGTTTACTATGTCATTCATCTATCTATGAAAGAGAGAGCTCAGTCAAAACTTCTGGATATTCTATTGCTTCTCCATCATCTACCCATCTTTCAAGGTCAGTATCAGATCTCATACCTTCATTAAGTCATCCCTAATTATCTCAGTGAAAGTTTTTGCATATTATAATTTCTCATAAGGTTATGTCTTATACTGACCATGTAGCCTTTAAGTAGCCATTCAAGAATGTATCTAAGAATATTGTCTCATCAATGAATATTCTTTGAAGAGAATGACTATGAAATGTTACATATAACATATATGTTAGATAAAACTATATGAAATTATCTTTTGGTAAGTAAAAATCATTGTATATCAACAACTTCATTTTTCCATCATATATAAATGTTAATTAAAATTATGTGTTCATTCCAATTCCAAAGAAAGGCAATGCCAAAGAATGCTCAAACTACCCCACAATTGCACTCATCTCACATGCTAGTAAAGTAATGCTTAAAATTCTCCAAGCCAGGCTTCTGCAATATGTGAATCGTGAACTTCCAAATGTTCAAGCTAGTTTTTGAAAAGGCAAAGGAAACAGAGATCAAATTGCCAACATCTGCTGGATCATTGAAAAAGCAAGAGAGTTCCAGAAAAACATCTATTTCTGCTTTACTGACTATGCCAAAGCCTTTGACTGTGTGGATCACAATAAACTGTGGAAAATTCTGAAAGAGATTGAATACCAGATCACCTAATCTGTCTCTTGAGAAACCTGTATGCAGGTCAGGAAGCAACAGTTAGAACTGGACATGGAACAACAGATTGGTTTCAAATAGGAAAAGGAGTACGTCAAGGCTGTATACTGTCACCCCGCTTATTTAACTTATATGCAGAGTACATCATGAGAAACACTGGCTGGAGGAAGCTACAAGCTGGAATCAACATTGCCAGGAGAAATATCAATAACCTCATCGATATGTCATCAATATGCAGATGACACCACCCTTATGGCAGAAAGTGAAGAAGAAGTAAAGAGCCTCTTGATGAAAGTGAAAGAGGAGAGTGAAAAAATTAGTTTAAAGCCCAGCATTCAGAAAACTAAGATCATGGCATCTGGTCCCATCACTTCATGAAAATAGATGGGGAAACAGTGGCTGACTTTATTTTGGGGGGGCTCAAAAATCACTGCAGATGGTGATTGCAGTCACGAAATTAAAAGGTGCTTGCTCACTCCTTGGAAGGAAAGTTATGACCAACCTAGACAGCATATTAAAAAGCAGAGATATTACTTTGTCCACAAAGATCCATCTAGTCAAGGCTATGGTTTTTCCAGCAGTCATGTATGGTTGTGAGTGTTGGACTGTGAAGAAAGCTGAGCACTGAAGAATTAATGCTTTTGAACTGTGGTGTTGGAGAAGACTGTTGTGAGTCCTGTGGACTGCAAGGAGATCCAACCAGTCTATCCTAAAGAAGATCAGTCTCGGGTGTTCATTGGAAGGACTGATGTTGAAGCTGAAACTCCAATCCTTTGGCCACCTCATGCAAAGAGTTGACTCATTTGAAAAGACCCTGATGCTGGGAAGGATTGAGGGTAGGAGGAGAATGGGATGACAGAGGATAAGACGGCTGGATGGCATCACCGACTCGATGGACATGAGTTTGGGTGGACTCCAGGAGTCGGTGATGGACAGGGAGGCTTGGTGTGCTGTGATTCATGGGGTTGCAAACATGACTGAGTGACTGAACTGAACTGCAAACTATTGAATACCAGCAATTAGACATTATCCTATTGTTAGATATAGTGTTTCATTTCATAGTAAATATAATCGAATGAGTTAAGGATTGTTGTTTCCATTTTACAAAGAAGAGGACTGAGGATACAGGGGTTTAAATAATTTGCTAAGATCATACAGTTCAAAATAGAACCAGGATTTAGAGTTGGATCTAGTCTGACTCTAAAGTTCTTATTTCTTTCTCAAATTTTCCATAATACATCACAGTAGAAGTAAATATTGACCTCCATTTGGATTAGAGAATATTGTTTTAATAAAACACAAAATCAACCCCCTTTGAGTATCATTCGGTGTTTTGCAATGAAGAACAAACATGTATAGGCTGGTAATTTGGCTTCTGTGCTGACTCTCTCCAGAAATTGACCAAGATTTTAATTCAGTTCAGTTCAGCTCAGTCTCTGACTCTTTGCGACCCCCTGAACTGCAGCACGCCAGGCCTCCCTGTCCATCACCAACTCCTGGAGACCATCCAAACCCATGGCCATCGAGTCGATGATACCATCCAGCCATCTCATCCTCTGTTGTCCCTTTTCCCCCTGCCCTTAATCTTTCCCAGCATCAGGGTCTTTTCAAATGAGTCAGCTCTTCGCATCAGGTAGCCAAAGGATTGGAGTTTAGCTTCCACATCAGTCCTTCCAGTGAACAACCAGGACTGATTTCCTTTAGGATGGAAAGGTTAGATCTCCTTGCAGTCCAAGGGACTCTCAAGAGTCTTCTCCAACACCACAGTTCAAAAGCACCAATTCTTCGGTGCTCAGCTTTCTTTATTAAGTAAGCCAATAACTGCCTTCCTATTGCTATCAGTACCTCCCCTTCAAAGAGTTAAATAATGAAATATTACTTTAAAATACTGTATACAGCAATTTAAAAATATAAGTTTGTAGGTCTGTATGTACTAACATAGGACAAAGATACATAGTACTGAGTAAAGAAATCGTTATTGAAGAACAAGATTACAATATTTCCATTTAGAGATTTAGATAAATCTATAATGTGCCTTTGTGTTAATATGAAAATATGTATATATGATTATTTACTTCTTCTGAGTATTAAGAATAATATTTGGAAGGATATATAAAGTGTCCAGCAAATGGCACTTGTCTCTGGAAAATCAGAGTAGGAATAGGAAGTAAAAGGCAAGAAAGTTTTCTGATTTTACTGTTTAGTCTTTTGTTTGCATCTTTTTAATAATTCTGTTCTTTTGTCTAACAAAGGAAAAGAGGAACATTCCCTCAATCACCCAGTGATGAACTGTCATATCCATACAGTTCATCTAAGTTTCTTGTGTTGTAAAAAGTGCATGCTTCAACACTGACCATAACACTGAAAACTACATTTGTCTATGTGAAAACTGTTACTTAATTGGCACAATATCATTTGTCAGGTCTCATTCCTATTGTCATTGTAGTTTTCCGTTGAACAACTAATAGTCACTCTGCCATGCTCCACATGACTTCCAAAGTGCAGAGTACAAGAGACTGACAGGAAACCCCATCAAAACCTCCCCTGGGAGCAAGACCACCTTTATTACACAGTAAGTAATAATCTGTCCTAGTGTTTTAAAGGATAATAAGTCCTAATAACTACATTCTCTTGTGTATTTTAATAATTCTTTACTTTTTAAAGTTTTATGACATGTATCCTCATGGCATCAACCATTTTTTGGCCTTCACAAAGCATATAATGGGTTGCTCTAAACAGGTAAGTAGAATCAATAACAATTCCCATGAGAATTATCTCCCTCCCTGTCTAAAAATGTGCAGTCTGTTGTAATAAGTGAAATTTCACCAATTAGGGAGGACCAGCTGCTAATAAGAGCCTTCTTTGAAAGTGAACTGTGAACTCTCAGACATTTATGTGAAATCACTTTTCTGAGATAAACACTCTGAAAGCTCCAACTGGCCCACAGAGTTGTTTAGTTGAGTTCCTGCAAACAGTTGAGAGTCTTAGACAGCTGTGATTTAGTGAAGATGTGCTTCTCAGGAGAGCCCTACAAGGGACTAACAGAAGCAGAATAAGCAACAGAAGAAAGGCTTTCAGGTAATGACCAGTTAAGGCCAGATCCAGCACTGCCATTCCATAGAGCCAGGAGGAGCAGTTCTGGACTATCAGTAAGTCACCAGCATCAGGTGGAGACAGTGTCAGCCCCAGGGTTCCGGGCATGGAACAGGCAGTTCCCTAGAGAAAGTTGGCTGATGTTAATCCTTAGTCTTAGCACTGGAAGCAGCAGGGAGTATGTGTATACTGAAAATGGGATCTGCACGTGTGCCCAGAATATCTACTGTCCGAGCTTTGGTAAAGAAGAGGGAGAAAAAAACAGGGTAATTATGGATTTGGGCACTAAGGAAGGCAGAACACAGAAACTGGACTAGGCATTCTTCTCCTCATGAAGAAGTCACTGAAGGGTAAGGCCAAAGGGGGCTGGAAAGAGAGAAGAGTTAAAGAAAACTTTAGGGAGTTCTAAAAAGAAAGTGTTACTTATTTCTTGTTTGTTCAGTCACTCAGTTGTGTCCAATTCTTTGCGACCCCATGAACTGGAGCACACCAGGCTTCCCTCTCCTTCACCATCTCCCGGAGCTTGTTCAAACTATTGTCCACTGAGTTGGAGATGCCATCTAATCATCTCACTAATTTAATTCTTAGTTAACTTGAAAATGTAAACACAGAACTTCTTTCTGTCACTGATTGGATTCTTTTTTTCCCTTTTAATTTAATTTAGAAATTAAAACCTAAGAACACTAAAGGCTGAAGGATACACACCTTCTGTCATCTATTTTGCAAGTATCACCGTAACAAACAACCTGGGACACCTTTGTGTAGTTAGGATTCACTAGACATTACATACTCCTTATCCCCAGGGTTCTACCAAGCAGGAGAGAACAGTCCTGCAATTGACTGTCCTCACACTTATGGATGCGCAGAGACCCCGCCCGAATAATGTGACATCATAAAGCACCACCTGGAAAGAACACCTCAGCCCACTAAACCTCCTGAAAAATATCTTTCTCAGAAATATACTCACTCCTTTCAGACCCCATGCTTTTCATAATGATGTCAACTTATAACAGCTTCTTGACATTAATTACCACACCATCCTACAAGTTTAGCTCTCTGCAAAGGAGCTAATGCTGTCAGGGAGGGTCCCATAATTTAATATCCACTTACCTTGATACCAAAGTGTCACAAAAGATACTCACTTTCAGCTCCTCCTTCCTTTTCAAACATTAGGAGGCAAGTGACCCCACCGTCAAATCCACAAATCTTGATTAATTCCTTCCACTTAAAATGTCCCAATTTCTGCCAAGGTATGTGGTCTACAGACTGACAGCCTCATTAAGAGGTTTTTCAAGGGCTTGATTATACAGTTGGGGAAGTTTCTTGAGCCCTGGCAGTCTGAGGTATAGAATCTCCCTCCCATCTGCCCACTGCAGTAGCGTATCTGATACTCAAAGGTGAAGAGATTTCAGATTTCAGTACAGTCGGTTCTCAGCCTGCACACAAGTTTTAGAAGAACCAGTTTCTGCCCTTAAGCATTCTCTCCAGGAGCACCGGCACTCCTTCATAAGGGCTGCTCAGGGCTGAACAGAAGCAGAGGGCTTCATGGACAGACCCATGAAGGAAATGTGTGCTCAGAATCCTTGTCTGGAACCGTGTCCCACAGATGTTCCTATTAGTCAAAGCCAAAGACCAAAGACAGAGGATAAAAGTAACTCAACTGGCTATGAATTTCTGAACAGGGTAAATGAGGACAGAGGCCTATAAGAGAAGCACTATATTCCTATCTACAAAGCATACCTTGTACCCCACTGACAAGCTTCCTCTTCAGTGGGAGCCAGGAAATGACCGCAATCATTTAACACTGCTAAGCCGAAGTTGTAGTCTTCCCTCCTAAGTAGTTTGGGGCCTCCATGTTTCTTTTGGGTCAGTTATTTAGAAATTAGAAAGTACTTTTCCAGTAAAACCATGTCAGTATATTACTTAAGGTCTTAAAATAACTTGCCATCACCCTTTTAACCATGTCACTGTCAATGCCATCAAGCTTTGGGGATTAACCTTCAATCTCAACAACAAATTATTACCCACATTTTTAGATTTAAAAACCAAACAAGCAAAAGCTGAGATATAAAAAGATAATCTTCCCAAAATCACCGTTAAAAATAAGACTAAGCTAACACTGAAGTTAGGATTTGTCTAATCCTGTAGGAGAACTAATAACCACGATGCTCTACCATCTCTTAAAATTAGTACTAAGAAAATTACCCTCCCAATAGGGCTAGAGTGTCTATCACATGTAAGGATGTCTGATGAAAAATGAATTGATTTCCACTTTGAAATGCCCAAGCCCCACATCCTTCTGATATTATCTTTAGAGTGAGAACAAAACCTCCCTTCCAAATTCTTCATAGTCCAACCCATTCCAGTCTCAGCTCAGTAGCCTTCTCTTTCTATAAGACTTCCCGAACCCCCTGCTCATCAGACCAGGTTGCAGGGTCCACCTTTGTCCCTCACTGTTCTCTGGATTTACCTTGCCATGCTTACCCACTGTGTCATAAACTTCTCTCCCTTTTTCATCTCTTCCATTGGACCGTGTGCTTCCTGATAGCAGGGGCTGTGTGCTGTGTTTTTTCTTTGATCCCCAGTGACATATCTAGCAACATACCACCTCTAACTGACTGGTCATAATGGGTGAATGTTGCAAGGAGTTTGGGGAAACAGATGCGTGTGGGTGCTAGTATCTCCTGGAAGCCTTCTCCCCTAGGGATCCTGTTTGGTCCTAGATGGTCAGATTCCTTTTTTGCTTCTCAGGCTCAAAGATCAATCTAAATCACTCCCATTGATATCCTTATACTAGCAAGGTTTTCCTGTTCCCCTCTGTACCCTGTGAAAGGGTTACTGCAGCAGAGGAAAAGAGAGCAGGAGATGACACACTGTCTCTTAAATGTCTCCATGTCATTTGTTAGAATTAGTCCCATCACTCTGCCTCGGCACCAAGGGAGCTGGGAAGTCTAGCCTCCCCACATGCCTACAAGAGAGAGACTGGAAATGGGTAACCAGCACTAATGAAGCCTACCATAATCCAAAACCTAGACCTTTTGTTTCTTGGTTCATTTTGACTCTGCAACCTAATCTTTAGATTACTTTTCATTTTTTTAATTAATTAATTAATTTTTTTCTCTTTACATTATCGTATTGGTTTTGCCATACACTGACATGAATCCGCCATGGGTATACATGTGTTCCCCTTCCAAAACCCCCCCTCTCACCTCCCTCCCAGTTCTATCCCTCTGGGTCATCCCGGTGCACCAGCCCTGAGCACCCTGTATCATGCTTCAAACCTGGGCTGGCGATTCATTTCACATATGATAGTTTACATGTTGCTACCAGCTGAAGAAAGATTCTTATTTGTTGAAAAACATAAAAGTAGCATGTATCTACCTTGCTTCCTTCTTAAATAAACTACTATGATGGATATTGCCTCATAGAACTGAGAAGAAAAACCTTAAGTTAAAAGACTGGAACTGGTCCTTGACTGAGGTACTGAGAGGTCGCTGAGAAAACAAGTATCACAGAGTAATGAAGTGCTTGGAGTCATCTGACCAGGACAGCCACTTTAATAAAAGGAAAAAAAAAATCATGAGTGATTTAATCTCATATAGCACTTAAGCACTTACAAAGCTGTTTTTTAAAAAAGGGGTGGGGGCATAAGGTATGATTTTTTTTATAGTGATAAAATACAAATAACATAATATTTTACCATTCAGACCTTTTTAAAGCATACAGTGTAGTAGCATTAAGTACCTTCAAGACTTTGAACAACCCTACCACTATCTAGTTTCAGAACTTTTTCATCAATCCAAATGGAAACCTCTGTTCATTAAACACTGTCCATTCCCCTTCTCCCTAGACCCTAAAAACCCCTAATCTTCTTTATAATCCCTATATATTTTCCTATTCTGAATATTTAACTGAAGTGGAAGTGATATGTTAATAATACGTGGTGTTTTGTTTTTGACTTCTTTTATTTAGCATATTTTCAAGATTTATCCATGCCATATCATGTACTAGCACTTCATTTTTGTTGCTGGACAGTACTTTGTTGTATGGATATATCACAATTTATTTACTTATTTATCACCTGATGGACATTTGGGCTGTTTCCTCTTTTTGTTTTTGTGAATAGACTTGCTACACTCACGTGCAAGGTTTTATTTGAACATCTATTTTTCTACTATCTTGGGCATATATCTAAGAGTGGAATTGCTGGGTCATACATTCACGCTATGCTTATTTGTTGAAGATTTTGTAAGCTTTTTAACATTCATCATTATATTTAATCTTTCCAGCATCCCTGTGTAATGCACTATTATCTCCATTTTACAAATGAGGGAGGTTCAAAGGCATTAAGTAAATCACCAAACTAAGCCTTGATTTGAAGTGAAGTGAAGTGAAATTGCTCAGTCATGTCCAACTTTTTGTGACCCCATGGACTGTAGCCCACCAGGCTCCACCATCCATGGGATTTTCCAGGCAAGAGTCCTGGAGTGGGTTCCCATTTCCTTCTCCAGGGTAATAGCCTTATCAAGGGTAAAGCCTTGATTTACCCTCCTATAATAAGCACTTCATAAGACCACAGTGAAAACCAAAATGAAACAGATTTATATCTAGATGTATTCTTCCTCCACCTTAAAAATATGATTAATCTTAAAACAGAACATTCCGTAACAGTGATAGAATATCACAGACTCCAGGATAAGAGAAATCCTCCCTAGCTTCTCTATTCTCTTGCATGCTTCATCAGTTTAATATTTAGGTCACTGGTTTTATAGGCTTCAAGGAGCTGGTAGAGCTGCTTGAAGCTCTACCATATAGAGCTTATATAGAAAGTTTCAGGAAATGAAAAACAAATTAAAACTAGGCCTGTTATGATTTTATATACATGAAGGTGCCTCTTTCCCTTCAAAGACAGAGAATGGTGGTGTGACTAGCTGAGTTGGGATGTACATAATGTCACAAAATGACAAACACAATGATATGAGTGATAGAGGAGAGAAGTGGGGATATTAGAACTCAGGCAAGAGAACTTCCTCTTGCCTTCTTGCAGTGCAAAGACTGTGGCTGAAAACTCCTGAATCACTTCTGAAATCTACCATTTAAGCATACGGATAGTTTAGGTGATCCAGCTCAAAATCACCCATTTCTGAACACTGTCTCCTTCTCAGAGTGACAGTGATAGTGGGCTGGGGATCCAGAAGCCAGGTGTACACTTTGGGTCCCTGAATGCTGGCTGAAACTGAGGCAGCCTGGCCAGTCAAATTCTCTTGCCTAGCAATTTGGAATTGCAATTCAGCAAACAGTTAAGCTCTGGATAGCCAAGACCATAACGTGAAAACTGGGCTGTGGAATAACCGTTTTCAGCCTTGCAGGTAAAGGTGCAGTCTTTTAAAAAGTACACCGAGACACAGAGAGTGGACTGAACCAGAGGCACAAAAATGAAGAGATCAAGAACAAAAGAAAGAAAGAGACAGAGGGCACTGTCCGATTTCTAGACCCATTCCCTTCCTGAAGACTTAGGATTCTGTCAGAACCCCTGCACTCTTGTCAGAAACACCATTTGGTTTAAGCTAGTTGGCAGACTGGCCAGCTGTTACCAAGCCAGCCCCTTTCATTCGGGGCACACAGCCAAATTACATTCCCAGACTTCATTGCAGTTAGTTGTGGTCATGTGACTGGGCCCTGAATAATAAAATGGGAGAGGAAGTGATATTCTCTACTTTCAGAATTGTCAGTAAAACCTCCCCATGTGATTCTCCACTAGCATTCTTTCCTCCTAGGCCAGTTAAAAGTCAACACTATGGACGATAGTAAAAGTCTCCTGTTGACAATGCTGGCACCTCCTTAGCCTAAGATCCTACAAGAATGCTTGCAGTCACCAAGCCATTCTCACTAAGTAGACTTTACAAGCTCAAGAAAAAAATTTACCTTATGTTAAGATTTTACAGAGATTTCAGGCTCTAAGTGACATAATATCAAGCTTTATCTGAACAAATACAAGGCGGTTTCAGTAGGTTTTTTTGAAACCTGTCATCAAAGAATCTTAAAACATCCCACCTCCAGCATATCTCTTCTACTCAGTTGCTGTTTGTTAAAAAGGCTGAAGACCTTGGGACAAACACCTATGTGCCAGGCTCTGAGGCTTGCAGCAGAGGGCAGAGGTAAAGGACTCAATCCATAGAATGCCAAACAAGGCTAGCCCAAGTGACATCACACATATCTCTTTTTGGACAGATACCCTTTGAAGGCACTACCAGTTCTGAGAGTAATCAGCCACCCTCTCAGTCTCCCTATGGCTGTGCAAGTTAAAAGCAAGGGCTTTTCATGTAGCAACGTTGTGTTTCTATTGAAGTCAGTACTGAAACATGTTTCCTTTCCAAATGACTCAGGCAAGTTTTCAAGATGGTCCATCCAGTAACAATCTGCTCAGTTACAGGAGTTCTAGAAAGGACTGACCAAAGAAAATGGCTTTATCAAAGAGCTATACTGACAGCTGATGTGCCTCTTAACTATTGTGGAAGACAGTCTTGAAAACAACAGTTCTATATGTGCAATACATGAATTCCTATTCTATCCCTGGGAACAGTAACTCCTGTGGAAGAGAAAATTTAATGGATTTAGCAAGGTAATTAACTTGGGCAAACTCTGGCAGATAGTGAGGGACAGGGACCCCTGGTGTGCTACCATCCATGGGGTTGTGAAGAGTTGGACACAACTGAGCAACCGAACAACAATGACAACAACAACAGGGCTATTAACAACAAGAGGACATATAAGGCAGATCTTCTTGACATTATTTTACAAACCTAATTGACTTCCATACAAAAAAATGTCTCAGAAAAGATGTGGAGCTCACTTCAAGACCAAGTGCTTGCTTTAAATGCCATGTAATTTTTGTAACATTTAAACTAACAGTCTTTGTTGTGTATAATATGTATAAGATTGAAGGTGTGAGAGCTTCAAATTGGGGAAAGCAGTGAAAACATCTCACTTTTAGGTAATTATATCAGTCTTTCAAGAACAAGGGAAAACTCCAAAATGTGGGAAATATTCAACATTACTACTTGATTTAGGCATCTGTTCTTTGGCAGTTGGGCCAAGACCCTGGGAGGTTCTGAGCACATAAAATCGACCATCATCATCCCAATTGCAGCAGCCCCTTTCTCAAACTCTTTGGATGTCCCACTTCACCCAAAATAAACCTTTTTTTTTTTAACTCACATTAAAATTTCACACAGTTTATAAGCTAAGTATATGGAATACTGAAATCAGGTTGATTATATTATTTTTAGCCAAAGATGGAGAAGCTCTATACAGTCAGCAAAAACAAGACTGGGAGCTGACTGTGGCTCTGATCATGAACTCCTTATTGCCAAATTCAGACTTAAACTGAAGAAAGTAGGGAAAACCACTAGACCATTCAGGTATGACCAAAGTCAAATCCATTATGATTATGCAGTGGAAGTGAAAAATAAATACAAGGGATTAGATCTGATAGACAGAATGCCTGAAGAACTATGGATGGAGGTTTATGACATTGTACAGGAGGCAGTGATCAAGACCATCCCCAAGAAAAAGAAATGCAAAAAGGCAAAATGGTTATCTGAGGAGGCCTTAAAAATAGCTGGGAAAAGAAGAGAAGCAAAAAGCAAAGGAGAAAAGGAAAGATAAAACTATTTGAATGCAGTGTTCCAAAGAATAATGAGGAGAGATATGAAAGCCTTCCTCATTGATCAATGCAAACAAATAGAAGAAAACAATAGAATGGGAAAGACTAGAGGTCTCTTCAAGAAAATTAGAGATACCAAAGGAATATTTCATGCAAAGATGGACACAATAAAGGACAGGAAGCAGAAGATATAAAGAAGAGGTGGCAAGAATACACAGAACTATACAAAACTATACAACTATCACTCACCTAGAGCCATATATCCTGGAATGGGAAGTCAAGTGGGCCTCAGGAAGCATCACTACAAACAAAGCTGGTGGAAGTGATGAAATTCCAGTTGAGCTATTTCATATCCTAAAAGATGATGCTGTTAAAGTGCTGCACTCAATATGCCAGCAAATTTGGGAAACTCAGCAGTGGCCACAGGACTGGAAAAGGTAAGTTTTCATTCCAATCTGAAAGAAAGGCAATGCCAAAGAATGCTCAAACTGCCACACAACTGCACTCATCTCACACACTAGCAAAGTGATGCTCAAAATTCTCCAAGCTAGGCTTCAATAGTACATGATCCGTGAACTTCCAGATGTTCAAACTGAATTTAGAAAAGGCAGAGGAACCAGAGATCAAATTGCCAGCATCCATTGGATCATCAAAAAAGCGAGAGAGATCCAGAAAAACATCTTTTTCTGCTTTATTGACTATGCCAAAGCCTTTGACTGTGTGGATCACAACAAACTGTGGAAAATTCTTAAAGAGATGGGAATATTAGACCACCTGACCTGCCTCTTGAGAAATCTGTCTGCAGGTCAAGAAGGAACAGTGAAAACTGGGCATGGAACAGCAGACTGGTTCTGCATTGGGAAAGAAGTACATCAAGGCTATATATTGTCACCTTGGTTATTTAACTAATATGCAGAATGCTGCTGCTGCTGCTAAGTCACTTCAGTCGTGTCCGACTCTGTGTGACTCTATAGATGGCAGCCCACCAGGCTCCTCCGTCCATGGGATTATCCAGGCAAAGAGTACTGGAGTGGGTTGCCATTGCCTTCTCCAATATGCAGAATACATCATGTGAAATGTTGGACTGGATGAAGCACAAGCTGGAATCAAGATTGCCAGGAGAAATATCAATAACCTCAGATATGCTGATGACACAACCCTCATGGCAGAGAGCAAAGAAGAACTAAAGAGCTTATTGATGAAAGTGAAAGTGGAGAGTGAAAAAGTTGGCCTAAAACTCAACATTCAGAAAACTAAGATCATGGCATCTGGCCCCATCACTTCATGGCAAATAGGTGAGGAAACAATGGAAACAATGACAGACTTTATTTTGGGGGGCTCCAAAATCACTGCAAATGGTGACTGCAAGCATGAAATTAAAAGATGATTGCTCCTTGGAAGAAAAGCTATGACCAACCTAGATAGCATATTAAAAATCAGAGACATTACTTTGCCAACAAAGGTCTGTCTAGTCAAAGCTATGGTTTTTCCAGGACTCATGTATGGATTTGAGAGTTGGACTGTAAAGAAAGCTGAGCACTGAAGAACTGATGCTTTTGAACTGTGGTGTTGGAGAAGACTCTTGAGGGTCCCTTGGACTGCAAGGAGATCCAACCAGTCCATCCTAAAAGAAATCAGTCCTGAATATTCATTGGAAGGACTGATGCTGAAGCTGAAACTCCAATATTTTGGACACTGGATGCAAAGAAATCACTCATTTGAAAAGACCCTGATGGTGGGAAAGAATGAAGGTGAGAGGAGAAGGGGATGATAGAGGATGAGATGGTTGGATGGTATCACTGACTCAAAGGACATGAGTTTGAGTAAACTCTGGGTGTTGATGATGGACAGGGAGCCCTGGTGTGCTGCAGTCCATGGGGATGCAAAGAGTCGGACATGACTGAGTGACTGAACTGAACTGAAGTATATGGAAGATCAAAAATTAAATAAAATGTGGTCCTCCCTATCCCTGGAAGAATCTCTGTCCTTGGAGACATGTGGTGGCAGGAGCAAGTATAATTTCTTCAACACCTTTTATCATATCTCATTATCATAGTCCACAAATGGGGAGTGCTTGAAATGAAAGAAGCCTCAACAAGACTGTACTCAGTCTTCAGTGTCCTTTAATATTTTACCTTAGAAGACACAGATAACCTCATATAATTCTTTCATTGATTATTCACAAGAAGACTTGAAATAAAAACTGTAATTTCTGGTTTATAAATATTAGACTAGAAGAAGTGTAAAAAGGTTAACTATTAAGTAACTATCAAAGAGAGAGATTTCAACTTTCAGAACAAGGCTCATTCTGTTGTTCCACATGCTCTTTCTGATGCTCACACCTGTTGATCTACTATCATTTTTCCCCACAGGATTTTTTTTTATTAATTTATTTTTTTTAATTGTTTTTGCCATACATTGTCATGATATCACCATGGGTTTACATATGCTTCCCCTCTGGAACCCCCCTCCCTCTTCCCTCCCCCACCCCCCTGGGAAATCTCGCTGCACCAGCCCCGAGCATCAGTCCTGGGCTGGCGATTGATTAGACATATGAAAATTAACATGCTTCAATGCCCTTCTCCCATATCATCCCACCCTTACCCTCATCCACAAAGTCCACGAGTCTATTCTATACATCTGCGTTCCTTTTGCTGTCTCGTATGTTGGGTTCTCCTTACCGTCTTTCTAAATTCCATATATATGCGTTAATATACTGTATTGTTGTTTTTGCTTCTGGCTTACTCCCCACAGGATTTTAAGACTAGGAAAATATCACTGGCATTCCTTAGAATTTTATTCAGTTCAGTTCAGTCGCTCAGTCATGACAGACTCTGCAACCCCATGAATTGCAGCACGCAAAGTAGAAAAAATGTGGGTAAGGATACAGACAGTACATTTATAGCTGACTCTACAGCCCCCTCCAAAGGTTACTGAGAGTAATCAACTGCAGTCAATCTATGACAAACAAGGAGGTCCACTCTCTGCCAAAGTCCTGATTCCCACTTAGCAATTGCTTATGATGAATATATCAAATGGGTGCTCAGTGAATTTCTTGGTTAACAAAACAGTGTCAGTGATTAACAGACTAGATGGCAAAGCCAGAGCAGGCATAGCATTCAAATTCCTTGCCTCTGCCCTGTGCCGTTACCAACTGGGAACTGGTCCTATGGCTCTTCAAGTAACTTGACACTACCTGCTGCTGGTTAGAGCAAGGGGAAACAACTGATTCAAGTTGTTTCAATCTTGTGTTGACTCTTCCTATACTCAGAACTTGGAACTGGAGTAGCGATCATAGTTGTTTAGCTGAGTGTCCTAGTCTGAAAGTAACACAGACTCGGGGGCTGCAGATAGTTTGAAGATGGCTAGGATGGGTCTTGGGAAAATTAAATGGAAGACATGTTCTATAAAAAAGTAAAATGTGAAGTGAATTTCAGGGAAGGGGTCATATGGTACCTGAGTGATTTCTGCCCTTGAATTCTATTAAACATTCCTGATCATACATCTTCCTTCACCTAAACTGAGTGAGGAGGTTCTAATCCTTATAAACAACCAACCAAAGGATTATTCAAATTCATGAATATATTTGAATCCTCCCTTTGTAGGAGGAAAAAAAGATATAAAACCCTGACAGTCCACACTCTTCAGAACAGCATCCTGGGCACAGACCTCTCAACCTCTGTGTCCTGCTGCTTCTCAGAGCTTAGAGAATGAATGATTCCTCCCACTGGGATATTATGTTTACCAAGTGACACTTTCATACAAAGTGCTCTTTGAGCCCTTACAAAGACTGAGAGTCAAGAATGTTTTGGGTTTGCTGTAGATTGTATTATTGTTTTTGTGCATGCTTGTTTAACAGTATATTTATACTTCTGTCTGAGGGTCTCGTAATGAGGTTGTGGGGGATGTACTATAACCACTTACCTCTTATCACTCAAAGTTGTTGGTATCAACCACAGAGAATACAGTAATTGTGAGTAGGCTTTGTTAAATGTGAAACTCTGGATGTATCAGAAAAATGAAAGGGGGTTGGGAGGGCATACCTTTCTCCTTCTGAGTTGCCTCAGGCAATAGACCTATAACTATGTGGCTGCAGCTGACTTTATCTCAAAAAAAAAAAAAATCTCTGAAATGAACAGAGCAGTCTAGAAACAAAATGGCCTCCAAATGAATTCTTCCCATCACTGTAGATACAGAAGCCAAAAATCTTCTCATCAAACAGATGGCAAAGGATATCCTTGCAAGAATAGGATCCTTAAATTATCCCTCTTGCAATTTAGGAAACAGTAAGCTGTCTCAGAAACCCACCCCAACTATTCTTACTTTTGATTGCCTTTCACTGAGCACCCTTAAGTAATACTTCATTTAACCATCACAATGATCTTCTGAGGTAGATATTGTTATAACTCCCACCTTATCTGTAAGGAATATAAAGTTTTCATAGGTTAGGTACACTCCCCAGAATTATCCAATTACCAAGTAGCAGAACCAACACTTCAACCCAGATTCCTACCCAATGCTCATTCAAGCACTCGGAAATTTACTGTATCATGGGTTATCTTAGATCAACAGCACTGTAGCTTGTTAGAAATTCAGATTCTCAGGCCTTACTCCAGACTTTCTAAATAAGAATTTGCACTTTGACAAGATCCCTAGTGATTTGCATGCACAAGAAATTTTCAGAAGCTCTGACTTATAAAAATCTATGTTTTAATTGCTCCCAAGGCATTACTAGCCATTAAACCTATCCTGTGATCTATTAGGGCTTCTCTGGTGGCTCAGATGGTAAAGAAGCTACCTACAATGCAGCAGACCCAGGTTTGATCCCTGGAAGATCCCATGGAGAAGGGAATGGCAACCCATCCCAGCATTCTTGCCTGAAGAATCCCATGGACAGAGGAGCCTGGCAGACTACAAACCATCGGTTCACAAAGAGTTGGAAACACTGAAGCTACTAAGACATTATGGTCCATTCTATCCCTGTGTTATGATCAGTTGCTCAGTCATGTATGACTCTTTGTGACCTCATGCACTGCAGCCCACCATGCTCCTCTGTCCATGGGGATTCTCCAGGCAAGAATACTGGAGTGAGTTGCCATGCTCTCCCCTCCAGGGAGATCTTCCCAACCCAGGGATCAAAGCCAGGTCTCCCACACTTCAGGCAGATTCCTTACCATCTGAGTCACCAGGGAAGCACATGAGTACTGGGGTGGGTAGTCTATCCCTTCTCCAGAGGATCTTCCCAACCCAGGAATCAAACTGGGGTCTCCTGCATTGCATGCAGATTCTTTACCAGCTGAGCTACCAGGGAAGCCCATTCTATCCCTGGATCTCATCTAAATCTTGGGCACTATATACATGACTCATCCCTCACTCTTATTTACTGCATTAGTCACGGTTTTTCTGTATTTCCTTCTGCTTTGACATTTTGAGGTCTTGCTGACACAGGAAGGGATTACCCCTCCCAGGGTTGGCTAAATCCTAGTGACGCAAGCACTTGCCCAAGAGTATGCTCTTCAAAAGCAAACCAGCCTCCAGAGGCCCTGGCCCCTACCACTTCCTTTATCAGACCCTCAACAGGGCTCTCATTTGCCAAGATACTTTCCACCCATCCTAATCACCTTAGTGCCAGGTATCAGACAGGTAGGAGAAGCCAGAGTCTGTTGAGATGATTCAGACTAGCTAATCCTAAGCCTGTCTTCTCTGTCTCACCTTGCTTTTCCCACAGAAATCACCAGAAAGGCACTTGTCCATGTTTTCCCCTCACTTTCTCTGCCTCCTGACTGATTCCATGGCTTTCCCAGGTCACCCTGTATGACATGGCATGACTTCTGTTTCCAGGGAACTGTAAGTACACAAATTTCTTCCTTCATGACATTTCCATGTCTGCATGTGTTACCATATCAGATCAAAGCAAATCTTGGACACATTTTCAAACAGGCATACCTTGGAGATATTATAGGTTTGGTTCCAACTACGGAAATAAAGCAAATATCATGATAAAGAGGGTCATACAAGGTTATTGGTTTTTCATATAAGCATATAAAAATTATGCCTACACTATGCTGTAGTCTATTAGGTATGCAATAGTATTTTGTCTAAAAAAAAGGGGTACACTTCTTAAATAAAAAATACTTTCCTGCTAAAAAATGCTAACCATCATCTGAGCCACCTTTAGTGAGCCAATAATTTTGCAATAGCAACATCAAAAATTACTGATCACAGACCACTGTAACAACTACATTAATAATGAAAACAATTGAAATATTGCAAGACTTAGCAAAATGTGACACAGGGACACCAAGTGAGCAAACTCTGTTGGAAAAATGGGAATGGTAGCCATCACTTCCACAAGTTTGCTTATCCCCCTTAGTAATCATTCCTCTGTGTCCTGATCCCTTCCAAAACCACTGACCTGCTTTCTGTTACCATAGATTAGTTGATTTTCTAGACTCTCATAAATATAAAAGAATCAGAGAGCAAGTACTCTTTTTATTATGGCAAAATATGCATGATATAAAATGTACCATTTTAACTCTTTTTGACTATACATTCATACTGTTGTGCAAATGTGTACTGTTTTTTGACTTTCTTTCATTCAGCATGCTTTGAGATTCATTCAGATGTGATGGTTCACTCCTTTATCACAGGACAGTATTCCATTGTATGGCTACACCATGATTTATTTATTCACCCACTGATGGACATTTTGACTGTTACCAGTTTGAGGCTGTTTGTAAACAAAGCTGCCATAAATATTCATGTATAAATCTTTGTAAAGATAATTTTCTATTTTTCCTGGGCAAGTACCTAGGGGTATGATGGCTGGCTATATTTAACTTCATAAGAAATTGCCTGTTTTGAAAAGTGGGTATAGCATCTTACATTCTCACCTATGGTATATGAGAGTTCCAATTTCTAAATACCCTTGCTAATACTTGGTATGGTCAAATGTTTCTTTTAGTCATTCAAATAGTTGTATGGTGGCATCTCATTGTAGTTAAATCACTTGAAATCAGTTTCATGCTTTCAGGTCTTGCTTTTAAGAATTGTTAGGTAGGAATTTATGGTTACCAGAGGGAAAAGATATGACAGGATAAATTAGGAGGCTGGGATTAACATACACACACTACTATATATAAATTAGGTAACCAACAAGGACCTACTATATAGCACAAGGAACTTTATTCCATATTTTATAATAACTTATAAGGGATAAGATTTTGAAATATATATATATGTATAGCATAAAAGATATAGTTATATACTAAGTGTGTGGGGGTTAATCACTTCTTCATGCCTGACTCTTTGCAACCACATGGACTGTAGCCTCCCAGGCTTCTCTGTTCATAGAATTCTCCAGCCAAGAATACTGGAGTGGGTTTCCATTTCCTCCTCCAGGGAATCTTCCCAACCTAGGGATGGAACCTGGGTCTCCTGTACTGACAGACGGATTCTATACCGTCTGAGCCATCCAGGAAGCACATTATATATGTATAACTGAATCACATTTCTGTGTATCTAAAACTAACACAACATTGTAAATCAACTATGTTTGAATTAAAAAAAAATTTTCTAAGATTTGTAGGTGAGACCAGAGTATTTATCAGTCTAGTGGTTCCCCTCAATATGCAGGCAAATTTGGAAAACTCAGCAGTGGCCATAGGACCAGAAAAGGTCAGTTTTCTTTCCAATCCTAAAGAAAGGCAATGCCAAAGAATGCTCAAACTACCACACAATTGCACTCATCTCACATGCTAGTAAAGTAATGCTCAAAGTTCTCCAAGCCAGACTTCAGCAATACGTGAACCATGAATTTCCAGATGTTCAAGCTGGTTTTAGAAAAGGCAGAGGAACCAGAGATCAAATTACAAACATCCACTGGATCATCGAAAAAGCAAGAGAGTTCCAGAAAAACATCTATTTCTGCTTTATTGACTATGCCAAAGCCTAGTCAATTTTGCCAATAAACTGTGGAAAATTCTGACAGAGATGGGAATACCAGACCACCTGACCTGCCTCTTGAGAAACCTGTATGCAGGTCAGGAAGCAACAGTTAGAACTGGACATGGACAAACAGACTGGTTCCAAATAGGAAAAGGAGTACATCAAGGCTGTATATTGTCACCCTGCGTATTTAACTTATATGCAGAGTACATCATGAGAAAGGCTGGGCTGGAGGAAGCACAAGCTCGAATCAAGATTGCCGGGAGAAATATCAAAAACGCCAGATATGCAGATGACACCACCCTTATGGCAGAAAGTGAAGAAGACGTAAAGAGCCTCTTGATGAAAGTGAAAGAGGAGAGTGAAAAAGTTGGCTTAAAGCTTAACATTCAGAAAACTAAGATCATGGTATCTGGTTCCATCACTTCATGTCAAATAGATGGGGAAAGAGTGGAAACAATGGCTAACTTTATTTTCTTGGGCCCCAAAATCACTACAGATGGTGGTTGCAGCCATGAAATTAAAAGATGCTTACTGCTTGGAAGGAAAGTTATGACCAACCTAGACAGCATATTAAAGAGCAGAGACATTACTTTGCCAACAAAGATCCATTTAGTCAAGGCTATGGTTTTTTGAGTGGTCATGTATGGTTGTGAGAGTTGGACTATAAAAAATGCTGAGCGCCGAAGAATTGATGATTTTGAACTGTGGTGTTGGATAAGATTCTTGAGAGTCCCTTGGACTGCAAGGAGATCCAACCAATCCATCCTAAAGGAGATCAGTCCTGGATGTTCATTGGAAGAACTGATGTTGAAGCTGAAACTCGAGTACCTTGACCACCTCATGTGGAGAGTTGACTCATTGGAAAAGACCTTGATGCTAGGAAGGATTGGGGGCAAGAGGAGAAGGGGACAACAGAGGATGAGATGGCTGGATGGCATCACCGACTCAGTGGACATGAGTTTGGGTAAACTCCAGGAGTTGGTGATGGACAGGGAGGCCTGGCATGCTGAAGTTCATGGGATCACAAAGAGTCGGACACACCTGAGTGACTGAACTGAACTGAATGGTTCTGCATCACTGAAGCTTCTGAAGGCTCTTATTAAGGCCTCATGTAATGTGAGATTTTCCAGGGAGGTTGGTGGGAACAGATACTATTCCGAGCCTCCCAAGAGGGAGAGTAAAACTAACCCCTCTTATCCTATCTTGGCAGGAAACTGAAGACTTCAACTGGTTTTATGACCTCTTCTTAAGTGGTTCAGGTCAAGTTGATTCAAACCTCACTTTGGAAAGTAAGAATCAAAGCCTCCAATTTTCTTGAGTATTTGACCAAAACAAAACAGATTATCTAATTTAACATGTTACTGCATATACAATGGATAGCTTCTGCTGTGTTTTGTTTGGCTGAGTTTCCATGAATAATTTCACATGACTACATTTCAAGGTCATGTGATTCTCTAGCTAATGTTGATGAACTATGTAGATCCAGTTTATTCTGGCCTGTAACTTCCCAAGGTATGTTCTTTATGCTCTTATGTGTACAGAGATTCCAAAATACACGTAAGGCTTACAATTCAAACTTAGATAAAACTAGTGTAATAAAAAGTAAATCTTAAATCAGGGTAGAAGCAAAGCACAGTGAAGGATATATGCTTCTGAAGTCATTCAGGCCTGGATTTGAATCCTGGTTCTTCACTACCAGTGTGTCAAGTTGGGTATACTTAGCTCTTAACTTACTAGGGTGTCTGAGCTGCCAAGCAAGAAAGTTGAATTCAAATGATGGAAACAGGTTCATATAATGTATATAATGCATTTACATATAGTTTATATAATATTGTAGGTAATTAAGATATAAAATTATAATATATTTTAAGAATTATTATACTACTATACAGTGGAATGGCTTCTTATGATAGAGTCCACAATATGTAAGAATATGGACCTACTAGAACTTCCAAATGAGAAGTTCTAGATTTGTAGGTTCAAATATAGGAGTGAACCAAATGCACTGCAGCAGTTTCAATTCTTCTTTCTTTTAATTAAGAACAAATGAAAGATTATTAGATAAAATGGTCACAGGAAATTATCTGTCATTACTACACACTCTGTATTTGAATATTTGGTGCATAAAATTCCTCAAGCCTTTTTTTCCCCCTAATGTGACTTTCCTAACAGTCTCCTTTGTTTATTTTCCCATCTGTAGAATGGGAACAACAAGAGTACAGCATGCCACCATTATGTAAACCCAACAAAACCCTTCTTATAAAGCACTTATTATGGTACTCCAATATTCATGTAATACTATTTTGGATCAAGGCAAGAAAAGCTTAAAAGTTCTCTCAGTGTGATCATCATAAGTTATGGAGTTGGTGGTTTAGTCGCTAAGTTGTGTCCAACTCTTGCCATCCCATGGACTATAGTAAGGCAGGCTCCTCTGTCCATGGGGTTTCCCAGGAAAGAACACAAAGTTATAGACCAGTTTCATTACTTCAAATAAAATAAGCACCACAGATAGTCTAGTACCTTAAAGGATGTGTATCATGTTGTTAGTCTCTTAATTAAATTTCTAGAGCGATACTTGCCTATTTCAACTGAAAATGTATTTGGAAACATTGTAAAATTAGCGGTTTAATTTGGCTTATTTTACTTTCTAATAAAAGTCTGAAAAAAGTGTTAAAAAGATCAAAAACTGTCAAGAATTTTTATATTTTAAATTCTTCAGGTATAGCTGAAATCACAATTCCCCAATCAGAATCTAAGCTCCCTAAGAGCAAGAGCTACTGGTCATTATTCTCTACTATTTCTAAGTAACAAAAAATAAATAAATGTATGGTGAATTGACCAGATATCTTTTTTCACCACCTTAAAATGTCAGATATAAGTAGAAAAGAAACTCACTGATTACCTAAACACATCTATATTTAAAGCTGGAGTTGAAGTCATAGAAATTACTATATTAGAACTTGCTCTTTATGCTTCAAACTAATTCCCATCCTTCTAGAAACACCTGAGTCAAATTAATATTAACTGTTTTGATCATTTTGATTCTATTCTACTTGACCATATCTTATCCATCCTTTGATGAAGTGTCTATGGGGGAAGTTTCCTCAGTGTTCTCCAGGTATTACTGATCTCCCATTGCTTCCAGGCTCCTAAAACATGTGTGGTCTGTTATATACTAAAGACAAACAAACAAAAAAAATGTGTCTCCACTCCAGAGGTATTTCTAACACTTAAAGTAGCTACTCTTAGGAGGAAAAAGACCTAGAAGTAGAGTTTGAAACTCTGGGTTCAAATCCTGGTCTCTACCTAGAGGCTGTGGGAACTTGTTACTTAACATCCCTAAAGCTCTGTTTTCTCATGGGTAAAACAAGGATCACATTCTAAAATTTTATCCTTCCACAGTGCATTGAATATGATTTGTCAATTACTCCTTGATTTGACTGATTTAGCGAGTGATTGATAAAATTCTCACCAATAGTAAAAATACTGCAGGCCCCACAAAACTCCCCAGTAGAAAGCAGATGGTCAATAAAGTTGTCTGTGTGGCTACTGTTTCAGTATATATCACCAAGATAGAGTTTCTTTTCCTGATGCCTGTGGAGTTCAAGAGAGCTGTACATGCTCTGAGATGGTATGGAGAATTACATGTGTACACTCACATGTGCGTTTGAGGGAGAGGAGAAAAGACCAAAAGTGGTGAGAACCACCATTCTCAGATGATATGAAAGAAGTGAGCAGGTAAAGGAGCACATGGGAATAAGCGACTCAAGGTGCTGAATGAATTGGTGAGCATTGGAGGCAAGACCAATGGTCAAAGCAACTATGGGTGAGTGCTAATCTACATCTGATCTGCCCTAGCTCATCCATGACTTCTCTATAATTGGTCTAACTAGTCAACTTTGCCTTGTTGTCCACAATATCCCCAGTTCCTACCACAGTGCCTGGAATATAATGGGCATGTAACAATTATCCAGTAAAAAACTATTTTTAGTTTTCATACCTGAAGAATGAAAAAGATTGAACAAACTATCTTTAAGCTTTCTCCCAATTATAAAACTCTATTACATTTGAAGCTAATTATTTTATGAAAGAAAACCATTGGCATTGCCTCCCCCAACTAGCAAGGGTCAAAATTCAGAATCCCATTCAAGCATGCCATTTAATAAGATGCTTCTCAGAAAGCTTTCTCCTCAGAAAGATGACTTTTATTAGTTTATTATTATTCTCTTAAGTAAGCTACAAATGTTTCCTTAAGATTCCTGCTTCTTTTGGGAACTTCTGAAAAAGGGCAACAGATATAGTACATTTATAAATCAGTATTATTTGAAGAATTAGTCTTCTCACAGCCAGGCCTTTAACAGTTCTGAATTCAAATGGCATTTATTTCAAGCATATTTCCTTTATCAGCATTTGAAGTTTTGAAGAGCAGTCAATGTCAAGGATGTAAACATTGAAATACCGGAGACCTTCAGAAATGCAATTATCATATTCCCCTATAGATAATTAACTGAAAAAAAGTTACCTCTATTGAGATCTTCTTAGAAAATATCACTGAATAGTAGGTGCTTTGAAAGATTTAGGTGTTCAAGCTACCAAATGGGCTGCCTGGGCTTTGTGTAGCTATTCCAACAGTGGTGATGATTTTGTACTGAATGAGCTTCCCACAGGCTACCGCTTTATCCCCCTGCTCCATCCCCCATCCCAATACTCACATTAACTCCAAAATCCTCTTTACAGCACTGTTGCTCAGGGCAACAGCCTATAGTAAGAAAAGAGTTCTTTCTTGTGCATGCAAAGGGGCATTAGAGGAATTAAGCCTACCAATGTCCACTTCGTACTCCTCCAAAGAAATACAAGACAGCTGAAGCCAAAGAAAGCAAAAGTAAATGATACTACATCAAACTAAAAAGCATCTGCATAGCAAAGGAAGCCATCAACAAAATGAAAAGGCAATCAATAGAACGGAAGAAAATATTTGTAAGTCATAAATCTGGTTAATATGTAAAATAGATAAAGAAGCCATATAACTCAACAGCAAAAACCTAAAACAAGCAAAAACAAATAACCTGACTGAAAGATGGGCAGAGAAACTGAATAGGTATTTTTCTGAGGAAAATATACAAATGATTGTGAAAGGTCCATGAAAAAATATTCAATATCGTTGCATCAGGAAAATGCAAATCAAACTACAAAGCCCTATCACCCTACAGTTATTAGAATGGCTATTATCAAAAGATAAGAAATAACAAATGTTAATGAGGATGTAGAGAGAGGGAACACTTGTGCACTGTTAGTGGAAATGCAAATAGGTGCAACAACTATACAAAATCATGTGGAGGTTCTTCAAAAAATTAAAAAATAGGACTACCACATAATCTAGAAATCCCACTTCTAGGTATTTATCAGAAGGAAACAAAATCACTATCTAAGAAAGTTATCTACACCCCCAAGTTCCTAGCAGCATTTATGATAGCTATATATTAAAAAAACAACTTAATAGTCCATCAAGAGATAAAGAAAATATGAGATATATATACACACACATAAATATATTGGGTTACCCAAAAAGTTCATTGGAGTTTTTCTGTACTATCTTACAAAACTCAAATGAACTTTTTGGCCAACCCAATATATAGTGGAATATTATTCAGCCATAGAAAAGAAGGAAACCCTGCCATTTGTGACATAGATGGACTTTGAGGGCATTATGATAAGTGAAATAAGTCTGACAGACTTATTATATGTGAAATCTAAAAAGAAAATGAACCCATGAACACAGAGAACAGATTGGTGGTTGCCAGAGGTAGGGGGTAGAGGGTGGGCAAAATAAGTGAAGGTGGTCAAAAGTCACAAATTTCAGGGTATAAAATAAATAAGTTCTGGATATTAATGTACAGCTTGGTGAATTTAGTTAATAAAACTGTTTTCTATAGTTTTGAGTTGCTAATAGAGTAGGTTTTAAAAGTTCTCATTACAAGAAAAAAATTACAAGTATGTCAGGTAATGAGTGTCAGCTAAACTTACTATTAATCATTTATATATATATATAATATTCACTATGTTGTACATCTTAAACTAAGGCAATGTTATATGTCAATTATACCTCAGGAAAACTTTGGGAAAAAAGAACATAAGGCAGTTGAAATGGACTTTAGCACTCAAATGATAAACATCACAGCCCAAAGGTGTTGCATTTGACTAAACATAAAGGCATTTCTAACATATATAGTTGTTCAGAAATGAAATAGGATCTCTTAAGGGTGTTCTACTCTTTGTAACCAAATTTGATCAACCAGATCCATTGGGTCTGCTATAGATAAGATTCCTTTGTAAAGTAGAGGCCTCTTTTCAGGTCTTCCAAAGCTTTGGGCTTCTTCCTTTCTCTGAATCAAGTCTTTGATAGTAATGACATGGAAATTAAACACAAAGACAGGAACCTCACACAGTATTTATCCTCTAAAATTTTATGCCAATATCTCTACATTTAGACGGGCCTACTTTCATCCTCTATGGGACTCCTCCATGATTTAAGCATCCTTGAGCCCCACAGAATCTGTCATCCCTTCCTTACTGGGCAGATGGAAAAGGTATCATGACATTAGTTTCATCAGCTCCCCCAAAAGAAAAACAAAAGAGTGTTACATGGTCCTACTAGAGCATAAGTCTCACTTGAGAATTTCTCCAAACTTCTCCCATAACAATTGTGTCCTCCTCTTAAGGAAGGAGGATAGTAAGCAGTATTTGTTGTCAATTCAGACTCTCAGTCATGTCCAATTCTTTACAACCCCATGGACCACAGCATGCCAGGCCTCCCTGTCCATCACCAACTCCTGGAGTTTACTTAAACTCATCTCCACTGAGTCGGTAATGCTATCCAACCATCTCATCTTCTGTTGTCCCCTTCTCCTCTTGCCTTCAATCTTTCCCAGCATCAGGGTCTTTTTAAATGAGTCAGCTCTTCACATCAGGTGGCCAAAGTACTGGAGTTTCAGCTTCAACATCAGTCCTTCCAATGTACACTCAGGACTGATCTCCTTTAGGATGGACTGGTTGGATCTCCTTGCAGTCCAAGGGACCCTCAAGAATCTTCTCCAACACCACAGTTCAAAAGCATCAATTCTTCAGTGCCCAGCTTTCTTTATAGTCCAACTGTCACATCCATACATGACTAGTGGAAAAACCATAGCCTTGACAAGATGGACCTTTGTTGGCAAAGTAATGTCTCTGCTTTTTAATATGCTGTCTAGGTTGGCCATAACTTTCCTTCCAAGGAGTAAGTGTCTTTTAATTTCATGGCTGCACTCACCATCTGCAGTGATTTTGGGGCCCAAGAAAATAAAATCAGCCACTGTTTCCACTGTTTCCCCATCTATTTGCCATGACGTGATGGAACCAGATGCCATGATCTTAGTTTTCTAGGTCCTGAGAGAGAGCATCAGAGGGCAGACAGACTAAAACCACAATCGTAGAAAACTAGGCAATCTGATCACATGGACCGTAGCCTTGTCTAACTCAATGAAACTAAGCCATGCCATCTAGGGCCACCCAAAGTGGACAGGTCTTGATGGGGAGTTCTCCAGTGGACAAAATGTGGTCCACTGGAGAAGAGAATGGCAAACCACTTCAGTATTCTTGCCTTGAGAACCCCATGAACAGTATTTGTTGAGTACCAGGCAATAGACTAACAGGTTCACATATTTATATTTCATTCATTCAGTTCATTCGTAATAACAACACCTTGAGGTAGCTTCGAGATGTCCATTAGACAAATGAATTAAGTCTGAGATCCAGAAAGTGTAAGTTAAATGCATAAATTTACACCACAAGCAACTACAAAAATTGGAATTCAGATCTAGGTTTATATGGCTTGAAAAATTAGTCCTAGTTCCCTATTCCATGATTTCTCCCCTCTGAAGATCTTTGCTGAACTCCAGACCAAAAGCTTTTAAACCACTTCACACAACTGGTTATTCTATTAAATCACTCTAAGCAATGGTATTTTTAACCTTCCTTGAAAACATCCTAAAACCTTACTGCCAGCACCTAATGTTTTCACTGAAATTTCAAATAAACAGCAATATGTGATTTTGAGTTTCGCCCTTTCTCTGAATCAAGTTTTTCCTTCTTCGATTGTAATGACATGGAAATTAAATACCAAGAGACACGAACTTCACACAGTATTTATCTTCTAAAAATTTACGCCAATATGCCTATGTATCTACACTTAGACTGTCCTACTTTAATCCTCTAAAGGACTCTTCTATGATGTAAGCATCCCTGAGCCCCACAGCATGTGTCATCCCTGAAGGTACTTAAAAAGAAGGCCAAATCTTCTCAAAGACTTTACTCTTATTTTACTCCTTAATGTGCCAAATGACTATGACGTGTCTTCACGATGCCCCTCCAGACGCATCTAAACTCTTGCATGTAAAAGTGTGCTCATAACCAGGAAAGAAAGATCTGTGTTTTAAATTAAAATATGCATCTTTATTCTAACCATGAAATTATCTTTTCATTGGGCTTCACCAGAAAGAAGTCAATAGAATGCAAATAAACTCAAGAAAAAATCTTTTTCTGCAAAAACCCAAGTGAAAAGATATGATAGAGCCAGGCAGCAAATTGTTAGTGAGCATCTCTACTGCAAGAAACTCATGCACATCAATCAGCTCTTGGAGTCTGTGCCCTAAGAAAGAACTGACAGGAAATTACACAAGAAGTTATGAGGCTCAAAACATGGAAGTTCTTCTTTGGGAGGAAAGTCATCTTTCATTTTCAGCTGACCTGATGAAGAGAAGGGGTGGAACAAACCTGGAGATGACAATCTGAGGAAATGAGGTAGGGTTTTGCTGCAGTGTGAATGAGAACAAGATATATTTTTTAAAAAATTGAACATCTGCATAGAACCTGCTGAAGTTAAAATGAATGCCTCCTGTTCAGCTAATATTTCAGAAGCTCCTCCATGTTCCTCATGAGGAAAACGGTGTCTAGATCAATAACCCAGCATCAGAGAAGCTGGTGGTAGAATAGACTACAGAGCAAGACTCACAGTCAGAGCACACTAACAGGTGGTTTTGAATATTAGACCTCTGTTCTTATATAGGCTGCAGACTCACGAAGTTAACAGAACTCATGCTGGGAATTGAGAATCCATGAAAAAAGAATAGGGAATAGGCAGCATTTGGTGATAACATCGTGATGATAGCCAGAAGAGGTTTTTTTTTCTAATTCTCAAGGTATTGGGGGGAAAAAAATGAATCTTAGCCTCTAGCTCACACTATACCCAAAAGTTAATTTAAGAAACTATGCTGTTTTTAGAAGAAAATAGAGTATTTTGTGGAAAATGAAAATTTTTTTCTTGGATGGCAGAAAAAAGTACAAACCATGAAAGCACAAGCTGCAGACTTAAACTTAAGTGTATTCTTTCCAATGCAATGTCCAATTCAAGCTCTCTGCTTCTCCATGAAGGCTTTCTTGGGAGGCAGGGGTGAGGGGTAGACCCCTACACACACACACACACACACAATGATATTTCCCTTCTCTCAATTTCTGTTGCAATTAATGACTGAATTAATTTAAAATTATCTCAGGTTTTTTTTTTTTTTTTTTTTTTTTACTATTTATTGTATTGTTATTTACTGGCTGCCAGCAGTGTACTGGTAAATGTTCAGCAACTAGCACTCTAGGGGATAAAGCCCTGATATGTAACATTTGTCAGTTTCTGTGGTATAAGTACTTCCTCATGGCTGATTTCAACGAATCAACATAACCTGACTAGATGCAGCATTGGGAAGAGATCCATACAACAGGAGTGCATGTGAGCCAACACAAGCTGGTTTCAGGGCATCCCTAGTTCCCTGTCTTCCCCCACTGAGTCTATAAGCAATCTCTAGTGGTATACATGAAGTTAACATGGTTCCTTATTTGGCAAAAGTGGGTAAACACACCCAAAAGAGTAAATTCCTTAGAGGAGACTGAAGTCTAGAGCTCTATTTAAAGTTTAAAAAATTAGAATGGACATTTGCAGAATGTCTCCAACATCTGTATCTTCTACTAGATACAGTCTTTGTTTTCTGTTTGGGTTCTATCTCTCTTTTAGTCCACAGTCTTTGGGTTAAGATCCTTGCCCAGCTAAGCGATAGATCAGGTGACCGAGACCAATTTCCATATCCTATCCTGTGGTCACAGTGATTGGTTCACAGGACTGTCATGTGATCCACTGGCAATAATAAGAAGCAGTGGCTAAAAACATTGAGATATAATTGGGCATTGGTTCCCTGGGACTTCAGCCAAAGAGAATATAAGACCTGGAGCTACTGTCATCTCCTTGCCACTGCATAGAGCCTGCAAATGATACACATCCAACAAACAGAGAAAAACTAATAATAACAAGGTTTGAGTTCTGAACTCAGAAATGCTAAGAGCAAAACTTCAGCCTTAGACCTTTTGTTTATGTCAACCAATAGCTTTCCTTTTTTCAAACGTCAGTTTGTACTGGGTTTTCTCTGACATACAGCAGAAAGTTTGCAAACTGATGCAGAAACATACCCTGATTAACAAGCTCACTATATTATCAACACAACTAGAAATATTAGCAAAAATTTATAGCACAATAATACTTTGGAAAGCATTATTTTGTCATTTTCTTATAAAGTTAATATACACTTGTTGCATGTCCCAGTTTTGGTAGGCACAATGAGATCCCCACACCCACCCTGCTCCAAAGACATCTGCATCCACACGCCTGAACCAATGACTACTCTACCTTATCTGGTAAAAGGGGACTTTGAAGGAAGCTTGAAACTGTGATTAAGTTAAGGATCTTGAGATGGGGAGATTATCCTGGGTTTTCCATATGGGCCCAATGTAATTATAAGGAAGACAAGGATAGAGTCATAGGAGATGTGACCACAGAAGCAGAGGTCAGAATGAGGCAAGACCACTGGCCAAGGAAGAGGGTTGGAGTCTAGAAGCTGGAACAGGCAAGAATGTGGCTTCTTCCCTACAGCCTCTGGAAGAAACACAGCCCTGCCAAACCAGTTAAGACTTTTGACCTCCAGAACCGTAAAAGAACAGATCTATGTCATTATGTTGTTTTAAGTGATTAAATTCATAATAATTAGTTATAGCAGCAAGAGAAATCTAATAACATAGCAATCCCACCTTCAGATATTTTACCAAAGAGAAACGAAAACTGATACACAAAAACCTGGATACAAATGTCTATGGCAGATTTAATCATAATTACAAACACTGAAAACATTCTAATAAATGTTCAACTGTCATATGAATAAATTAACTGGATGGTATTGAATCCAGTGAAATACTACCCATTAAAAAATAATGAGGGATAAATTGAGAGATTTGGATTGACATATACACACTACTATATATAAAGTTGATAATAAGGATCTACTGTATACCATAGGGAACTCTTCTCAATACTCTGTAATGACCTATGGGAAAAGAATATGCAAAAGAGTAGAGCGTCTTCCCTGGTGGTCCAGTGGCTAAGACTCCACACTCCCAATGCAGGTGGCCCGTGTTCAACCCCTGATCAAGGAATTAGATCCCACATGCCACAGCTGCTGCAACTAAAGATCCTCATGCTGCAACCAAGACCCAGCATACTTAAAAAATAAAGTAAAAATTTTTAAAGAGTGGATATTTGTATATGTATAACCAATTCACTCCACTGTACAGCAGAAACCAACACAACATTTTAAATCAGCTATACTCCAACAAAAATTGAAAATAAGAAAAGAATGAACTACTGATGTATGCAACAAAAGGGTGAATCATGAATGTATTAAGTGAAGGGAGCTAAATTCAAAATGCTACGCACCTTACAATCATTTTATATGACATTTTGGAAAAGGCATTACTACGATGATAGAAAACAGAACAGTGATTGTAGTAGAGGGTGGAGAAAGAGTCGATTACCAAGCAATGGCACAAAGGAATTTTAGGGGTGAAGAAACAGTTGTTTATCTACTTCATAATGGTACTTTCGCAACTCTGCATTTGTCAAAACTCACAGGTCTAGATATCAAAACAGTGAACTTTATTGGACACAACTTACAAAATAAATTGGTCAATGGTTAAAAAAAAAAAACCAACCTCTGTAATGAGGACAAGTTTGAGAATCTCACATGAAAATGTCTACTTAGAGAAGCTTCTTTCTCCATGCTCATCTCAATCACATTCAGTCAGACTTTCACATCCAACAGCCTTTCTTTCCCTTCAGCCATCATTTCCACAATAACTAAACAATAGTATAAAAAAACGTGCTAAGCTAAAAATTCAGAGTATCAAGAGGCAAGTCCCTGAAAGACCCCGTGTCTCTAGAAACTCAGTCAACAATAGCTCACTATTCCTTTAAAAAATACAATGCTTAACCAAACTCTGACCCTACATTGTTCCCTATTTTTCTGTTCCTGTTACTCCCTTATTAATTTTTAAAAAGAAGGCATTTCCACAGTTACATTGGGTTTAAGACCAAATATATATATATATATTTGCGGTTTTAAGATTTCCCATCTTTGACCCTTTGTGCATCACCAGAGAAAAGCACTGGCTCTATCTCTAACAAGAGAACTAGGGAGAAAAGAACATTCTGATAAAAATGAATACAGTAAGAAGTGGGGGCAGCAGTGGTATATTTCTAGGAAAAGTCAATAGATGCATGGAGAGCTATGGGTGACCCCTGGCAGGGGAGGGCAGACTTCCTCCTTCATGGCCCAACTTCATCTCATCTTATTCTATAAGAGTACAGTGCCTCATTTCCTTCACGGTACAAGGTCACGGGTAGATAAAAACAGAGAAAGAAAAGAAAAACAAGGAACAACAGAGCTATTTTCCCCTGGATCTCAGAAATGGAGCTCAGCATTTCTATAACACTTTAGTGGTAAATGAAGGAGGTGTACCAAGCCTAATTCATGTTACTCCTGTCACAAATCAAGGAAGCAAAGGCACTGTCTGTCTTTATTCTACTACCACATGATAAAGAACATGAAGTCCAGCAGATCCTTAGATAAGCCCAAAGTGCTCTAAGAGTGATCCAAATGTAAGCCATCTCAAGGTAAATGTGAATTAAAGGTTTTATCTCTACCATTTCTCTACTTCTTGTCTCAAAAATCCAAAACAGAGTTCCTTCCCGTAAATAGGTGATCTTGAAATCTCCAAACAGAACTCACTTCCCAAGTCTATAAACAAGATACTCCTTCTTCTTCCCTTCTACCCTATTAGTCCCTGTTCTTTCCCTCTAAGAAAACAAACTCACCAACAAAAAACTCATCTCCTCCCAGGATTTCCTTGCTAATTGACAACTCCCATAGCTACTTACTCAATGCCTACACACTTTTACAGACAACTTATTTTTATGGTGACCTGGGAGGTCACAGAACTGAAAATTCTAAATTAATTCTTTCATAAAACAATTAGAGAAATTATGTCTGTGCTGTACCAAGGGAACAAATGACCCTAAAGGAATATGCCAATTATAGCAAATCTTATTCTTTTAAACAGAAATAAAACTGAATATTATTTTAACTTGATAAAAAGAAAATGTCAGGATGGAGAAACTGTGGCACTACTCTCATTCTCACTGACTGGAAACCTGTGACTTAGACCAAGAAAAGAGACATTAACGACAGAAAAAGCATCTAATTTTTATTAATGTATTACATACACAGGAGTCCCCAGGAAAGAAGCAAAACTTAAAGAAGTGGCTAAACTTAGATGCCCATATACCATTACTAACAAAGGAAAGGGAGTTTGGGCTTCAAAGGATGATACATCATCATGGGGAAGTGGCCAGAAAATATACAGGGGAAAGTGATGGACAATGGGATTATCTTAGTGAATCTGTTCATGGGAACTCATCTCAGGGTAGACTGTCTCTGTTTATAAGAGTCCTGCTCCTCTTCTTGGGATAGGCAAAGAACACCTTCACCAAGGGAAATATATGCTTTTAGGCAGAGACCTCTTCCTGCATCCATTGATTCTCAATTGCTTTCAGCACAAATAATATGCATGCCAAAATGGTCTGTTCGGGATAGCACACCCTGATTCCCTTTAAAAATCTTTCCAAGGGATGCTTGACCCATAGAAAATATGGGGTTGGCCAAAAGGTTTATTTGGGTTTTTTCACACCATCTTTTAAAAAAATATTTATATTTATTTGGCTGGGTCAGGTCTTAGTGGTGACACAAGGGATCTTTTTTGCATCATGCCAGATCCTTTGTTGTGGCACACAGACTTTCTAGTTGTGTAGTGTATGGGCTTAGTCATTCCACAGCATGTGAGATCCTAGTTCCCCAACCAGGCATCAAAGCCACATCCCCCACTTTGCAAGGCAGATTCCTAACCACTGGATCACCAGGGAAGTCCCTTTCCATACCATCTCAATGAACTCTTTGCCCAACCCAATATAAAGTAATCTTTTTCTAAAAACAAGGTCATCACTAGGAACACCAGTTAACATAACAATATAGATTAGCTCTGACTACTTCTTCATTTTCAAAGAAACCATGTTGGAAAAGAATATAGGATTCAGAGTCATACAGACCTGAGGGGCATTCTGGAACTTCTTGTGGCTTTGCAACTCTGACTGTGTTTCTTAACTCCTCTGAGGCTAATGTTTTAATCTGAAACACAGAGCTACATGTTTTCTTCCCAGGAATGCCCATCAAGAGTGTGAAGATTTTGCTCATATCATTAAAAAAAATGATGACTAGAGGACATGATATAGTGATTGATAGGTCTAGGTCATATGATCCATTTCTGTGCTGGGCCTATTAAAACATTTTAAAAATCAAAAAAAACATAACTTACTATTGTATTTTCTTCTTGATTTACTTTGGTGTCTGTTTTTTTCAAACAAATTTCTATTATTTCTTTCACTGTCCCAGTATCAGCTGCCTATTTATGTGTTACTCTGTTGGTGCTTAAAGTAAATTACACCCTTCGTCTCATGTCTTCACTGGAGAATATGCACACATGTCCCCGTGATTGCCTCACAATGAAGAAAGGACTTGACACCCAATGACTTTCAGTGTGACCACATGGTCTGCTCTGGCTAATGAGATACTAGCAGAATTCTACAAGCAGGGGTTTTAAATGTACTAGTGCAGCTCAACATGTTTCCTTGTATTCTGAAAAGAAAAAGACCCAGGTAGCCACTAGTCCAATGAGGACAAGAGAACAAGGAGCAAACACTTACCCATCTAGCACTTTGGAGCCTAATTCAGCTCAGGTCAGCTGAACCCAAACCAACATGCAGAAGGGTAATTTAAGAATAAATGATTTTGAATTTGGGGTTGTTAACACAACTTCATTCATGTAGCCTTACATAAATAACACAGTGCCCTCAAATCTTCAGGTTTTATCTCACTGACTGATTATAAGTTTCTCAAGAACAACAAATTATCACTACTATCATGGAAATCTCTTCCAGACTCCCCACACTAGACTTATCCCAAGACCACTTTCTTTTTTGATGATTCTAATTGCTAGGCAATTTTTAATTATATATGAATACTTTAGATTTGCATGAAGAATAAGGATTAAAGAAGATTGTAAACTCCTCCAGGAAGTAACTAGTTCAATTCCTTGCATATTCAGGCAGCCTGAAGTACCCTATCAAGCATGGAGGTCTTTGGGCAAAGGAAGACTACATAATATTTGTGGATGTGACTGATGATGAATGGTCATGCTATAAGGTTCCCAATCCAATGAAGAATCCCATGGACACTATCTGTTGTTTTCCAAGCATGGTAAATTCTGAATTCAGCCACAAACATTGTCAGTAAAAGACCACATGCCCCATTATCCACGGCCCCAGAAATCTCCTGTGGGTGATATATTAGTTCTCTCACTCCTAGTTATACCCACTGCTGTCAGGAAAATGCAAATGGAAGTCAGGCTTAAAAAGTTGCACAATATAAATGATTTTAACATTCTGCTTTAGTTTAATTTCAGAAGGTTAAAAAACTTCATTTATTTCAGATTAGCTTTAATATTTTGGCTCAGAGATTAATATTAAGTTTTTATCCTCTCTTTCTTTTCTTGATATTGCTTTCTCTAACCAGTCTGTATTGGTTAAAACTCTAATTAGAGAATAAAAGCATGGGTAAATTATTTTCCAAATGGCTAAGACCAGACTAACTTCATAATAAAATTCTTTTTGTTAATTAATTTAAAATAATCTCAATAGTGACTTTTCTATTGACAGTGATAACACAACACCATTGGAATTATAATGATTTTATATTTTTTCTACACAAAGGGGAAAATTAATATTTGATGATGATTTACACTTTCCTCAGATTTAACACAGACCTATGAATAATTTTTAACAATTAGATTCTCTGTATAACATAATCTTACAGCAGAAAATATCTGTGCCATGGTAAGATGGCATGAACATGTGTGGGATGTTCATCTATAGCATGAGACTGCCACTCCAAATGCTCATAGAATGAAAACTATTTGAGTTTGACCAAAAAAAAAAAAAATTTCAGGATGAATCTATCAGAAATCAACCAGCATGTCCATAAACTATCAGAGTGGAGAAAAAAGTAAATGCAGATGTAGGGCCTTTTGGGGGGGGGGCTAATTTGCATAAAATTTCCACCAATTTCTAGTAAGATGATTTTCATATCTTGAAGTTGCAGTACCAGGGAGGAAGAAATTTAGAGGCAACAAGAAATAAAGTAATATTGAAAAGCCAACAAAGTTTTCACCTATTTTCAAGAGTTTGTTTTGCTTTTATTAATACATGCCTGCATTTTTTCTAGTTTTCATACACATACACTCTCCATATTTATCTTTACGTAGAGAGAGAAAAAGTGCATTATATGTCAGTTAAGTCAGAATGGTGGTTTTATAAAGATCAAAGATATTCAGATACAGGTTTTTACATTCAAGTTATATATTTAGTCAATAAATGATTTTAACGCAAATTTTTTAGAAGATGAGCTATAAATGAGATTTTTTCATGGCTCATGGCGGGAGGGGGGTGGATTTTCTGAGAGCACAGGAAAAAGATGTACAGTATTCTTGAAATAAAAATCATGGTCAAAATTGTTAGGTAGTTAGAATAGGAAAAAGGAGTCCAGAATGGTGGTGGCTAAAAGACAAAGAAGGGGAAAAGCCCATGAAAATAAAACAAAGGAAGGTCTGAGGACTGGAGTGAGAACCTCAGGTAAAACAAACAGCCCTTCCGGCTCACCCAGTTTACACAGGGCAGGCTCAGGGGGAGGAGAAAAAACATATAAAAAGAGAAACCAAAATTAGACCTCTCTTTTCTTCTCTTCTTTTGGGTCTGCCTGCCCTCATGCCTACAGGATATATTTTCCTTTGCTTACCAAATAAAACTGGACTGTAACCAGGCTGTAACACTGGTCTGTCCATCACTTCAAATTTTTGCTGCAGCAAGACGGAACTGAGGAAATTACAAACTCCCCTGACCAAATTAAGGAGAAGGTGATATTCACTCTACTTATAATCATGTAGAGGTCCAAAAATAGAGGTGACAGAAAGAAAATACTACTAGCTTGCAAAAATGTCTGCAACAGAGAAATAAGATACTTAATAAAAGAAAGTTATAAACTCATTTGTTATTCATACATCAACTTATTCTCTAAAATATTACAGGTAATTTGAATAAATGCACATAATATTACTAATACAATAATTAGAAGATTTATTCATTTAAAAAATAAAGGTTTTGAGTATCTCACATGTGCCAGGCTAGTAGAGAAAAAAAGATATCTCTGCCTTCTGGAGTTTACTATCTAGTGTGAGTGACTCACAATATAGAAAAATACATAAACAAATTTGTAATGCTTTGAGAAATATAAAACAGGAAAAAAGAGAAAGAAGATTACTAGTGAAGGGGATCAGAATGTGCTATCCCAAAATACAGCACTTTAACATATACATTATTTTGAGCTGAAGGCAATTGAGAATCAAAAGATACAGAAAGAAACCTTCCTAGAGCTTCCCTTATCTGACAAAAAGCATCGACTTTTGAGAAACAAGGACTGCCTGCCATAAAGCCCCCTCCCAGGACAGTTTTACAGCCATGAAGACGACTGAAAGTCGGCACCAAGAGAGTCATACACAAACAAGTCTTACTAAAATGACCCTTATCTCTCATCAGTTTCTTCCACATACCTACCCTTCCCATAATCTGTCACCCTTAGAAGCCTGAAACTCTTTTCCTTTGGCTTGTCAAATTTTCAAAACTTATTTCTCTTTATTACAAATGGTATATAAGCCCTCAGGCCTAGCTATCTCTTTGTTCCCCATTTCTTTTCTAGGTATGCCAACATGTGAAATAAAAAGTTAATACTAATATTAATTTTTTTCATACCTTTTCTCCTTTTTGTCAGTCTAATTTGTATGGCCCCAACTGGAGACTGAAGAAAGTAGAGGAAAACTTTTTTACCCGTCCTTACACTGGATAGGGGAAGACATGCTATTTAGATACATCGGTCAAAGAATGCTGTTTTGAAGAGATAATTTTTACAAAGAGACTTGAACTAAATAAGGAAGTGGATTTGAATATATCATGGAGTCTTAATGGATGGGGTCTGACATGGTAGCTTAGGGCTTACATAATGTTCCCAGAAGCCCTACAGGAAACTGGAAAGCCTCTTAAGAATTAGCTTCAAAAGACATGTAATTTCACTTCCACCTTATTCTAGTTGACTAGGCATTAAGGCCAGCCTAGATGCAAGGGGAGGAGAATTAGTCCCCACTCCTCAATGGCAGAAGTAGCAAGAATGTGTAGCTTCCTTAATCCTTCAGAGTTGTGCAAAAGTTTCTAATCAGGTGACATATCTTTCAGTAAAGCAAAGGTCTACATCAAGGGTCAGCAAATTATGCCTAAGCAGAAAACAGCCAGCAGGCCTAATCCAGCTTTGTTTTGTAAATAAAGTTCTACTGGAACACAGGAGTACCCATTCATTTACAAATGGCCTGTCTATGGCTGCTTTTATCCTTCGGGGCAAAGCCAAATAACTGCAATAGACTTCATGGCCTTCAAAGATTAAAATGTTTACTATCTGACCTTTACAGCAACAGTTTGCTGAGCCTGTTCTACAGGAAAGTAATCATGCCACTTGGATCTCTAGCAATTTTATTTTCAATCTCAGGTACAGATCCCTGGAAATAATTAACTAGACTTTGAGTAAATCCAAGTTTGGTTCAGTTCAGTTCAATCACTCAGTCTTGTCCGACTCTTTGTGACTCCGTGGACTGCAGCCCGCCAGGCCTCCCTGTCCATCACCAACTCCCGGAGTTTATGCAAACTCATGTCCATCACATTGGTGATGCCATCCACTCATCTCATCCTCTGGTTTCCCCTTCTCCTCCTGCCTTCTACCTTTTCCAGCATCAGGGTCTTTTCCAATAAGTCAGTTCTTCACATCTGGTGGCCAAAGTCCTAGAGCTTCAGCTTCAGCATCAGTCCTTCCAATAAATATTCAGGACTGATTTCTTTTAGGATGGACTGGTTGGATCTCCTTGCAGTCCAACGGACTCTCAAGAGTCTCCTCCAACATAACAGTTCAAAAGCATCAATTCTTCAGCTCTCAGCTTTCTTTATAGTCCAACTCTCACATCCATACGTGACTACTGGAAAAACCATAGCCTTGACTAGACAGACGTTTGTTGGCAATGTCTCTGCTTTTTAATATGCTGTCTAGGTTGGTCATAGATTTTCTTCCAAGGAGAAAGCATCTTTTAATTTCATGGCTGCAGTCACCCTCTGTTCTGATTTTGGAGCCCAAAAAAATAAAGTCTGTCACCATTTCCATTGTTTCCCTGTCTATTAAGTGATGGGACCAGATGCTATGATCTTAGTTTTCTGAATGTTGAGTTTTAAGCCAGCTTTTTCACTCTCTTTCACTTTCATCAAGAGGCTGTTTACTTCTTCTTCACTTTCTACCATAAAGGTGGTGTCATCTGCATATCTGAAGTTCTTGCTATGTCTCCCAGCAATCTTGATTCTAGCTTGTGCTTCATCCAGCCCAGCATTTCTCATGATGTACTCTGCATATAAGTTAAATAAGCAGGGCGATAATATACAGCCTTGATGTACTGCTTTCCCAGTTTGGAACCAGTCTGTTGTTCCATGTCCAGTTCTAACTGTTGATTCCTGACCTCATACAGATTTCTTAAGAGGCAGGTCAGGTGGTCTGGTATTCCCATCTCTTTAAGAATTTTCCAGAGTTTGTTGTGGTCCAAAAAATCAAAGGCTTTGGCATAGTCAATAAAGCAGAAGTCGATGTTTTGCTGCAACTCTCTTGCTTTTTTGACAATTCTACAGATGTTGGAAATTTGATTTCTGGTTCCTCTCCCTTTTCTAAATCCAGCTTGAACATCTGGAAGTTCATGGTCCACGTACTGTTGAAGTCTGGCTTGGAGACTTTTGAGTGTTACTTTGCTAGCATGTGAGATGAGTGCAATTGTGTGGTAGTTTGAGCATTCTTTGGCATTGCCCTTCTTTGGGATTAGAATGAAAACTGACCTTTTCCAGTCCTGTGGCCACTGATGAGTTGTCTAAATTTGCTGGCATATGAAGTGCAACACTTTGAGATCATCATCTTTTAGGATTTGAAATAGCTTAGCTGGGATTCCATTACCTCCACTAGCTTTGTTTGTAGTGATGCTTCCTAAGGCCAACTGACTTTGCATTCCAGGATGCCTGGCTCTAGGTGAGTGATCACACCATCATGATTATCTGGGTCTTGAAGATCTTTTTTATATAGTTCTTCTGTGTATTCTTGCCACCTCTTCTTAATATATTTTGCTTCTGTTAGGTCCATACTATTTCTGTCCTTTATTGTGCCCATCTTTGCATGAAATATTTTCTTCATATCTCTAATTTTCTTGAAGGGATCTCTAGTCTTTCTCATTCTATCGTTTTCCTCTATTTCTTTGCAGTAATCATTGAGCAAGGCTTTCTTATCTCTCCTTGCTATTCTTTGGAACTCTGCATTCAAATAGTTTTATCTTTCCTTTTCTCCTTTGCCTTTCACTTCTCTTCTTTTCACAGGTATTTGTAAGGCCTCCTCAGATAACCATTTTGCCTTTTTTCATTTCTTTTTCTTGGGGAATGGTCTTGATCACTGCCTCCTGTACAATGTCAGGAACCTCCATCCATATTTCTTCAGGCATTCTCTTTATCAGAGCTAATCCTTTGAATCTATTTTTCACTTCCACTGCATAATCATAAGGGATTTGATTTAGGTCATACCTGAATGATCTAGTTGTTTTCCCTACTTTCTTCAATTTAAGTCTGAATTTGGCAATAAGGAGTTCATGATCAGAGCCACAGTCAGTTCTCGGTCTTATTTTTGCTGACTCTATAGTGTTTCTCCATCTTTAGCTAAAAAGAATATAATCAATCTGATTTCAGTATTGACCATCTGGTGATGTCCCTGTGTAGACTCTTCCTTTGTGTTGTTAGAAGAGGGTGTTTGCTATGACCAGTGCATTCTCTTGGCAAGATTCTGTTAGCCTTTGACCTGCTTCATTGTATCACTTGACTTCCTACTTTTGCATTCCAGTCCCCTATAATGAAAAGGACATCTTTTTGGTGTGTTGGTTTTAGAAGGTCTTGTAGGTCTTCATAGAACCGTTCAACTTCAGCTTCTTCAGCTTTATTGGTCAGGGCATAAACTTGGATTACTATGATATTGAATGATTTGCTTTGGAAATGAATAGAGATCATTCTGTTTTTGAGATTGCATCCAAGTACTGCATTTTCTACTCTTCTGTTGACTACGACAGCTACTCCATTTCTTCTAAGGGATTCTTGCCCACAGTAGTAGATATCATGGTCATCTGAGTTAAATTCCCCCATTCCAGTCCATTTTAGTTCCCTGATTCCTAAAGTGTCGATGTTCACTCCTGCCATCTCCTGTTTGACCACTTCCAACTTGTCTTGATTCGTGAACCTAACATTCCAGGTTCCTACGCAATATTGCTCTTTACAGCATTGGCCTTTACTTCCATCACCAGTCACATCCACACCTGGGTGTTGTTTTTACTTTGGCTCTGGAATTAAGGAAGACTTTTTATATGAAAACTGATACCCAGCAGAAACCATGTGCCTCAATAAAGACAAACGTGTTGAACCAAATCACACCAATATGCTAGCTGAGACAGAAGTGGGAAAAAAGGTCCTCTTCACACCACCTACTCTGGACAGCCACCATTATCACTGCTTCAAACGTTAAGAAGCTGAAAAATATTTCAAGTCTTAAAAAAATAAAATGCATTTCTTCTGCACATTGAATATTAAACTCATAGTAAACTCTCAGGTGTTTACACCCCTTTAGTGATATCCCAGAGAGGAGACCTATATCTACTTCATGACCTATGCCAGCTCTAAAACAATGCAACATTGCTAATATAAAATCTTGACCAGGACTTCTCTGCCAATGCAGGGGACACAAGCCCATGTGACTGGAGACCGTGCTCCCCAACAAGAGAAGCCACTGCAAAGAGAAGTTTGTGCACCTCAAAAAAAGTAGCCCTTGCAGTTAGAGAAAGCCTGAGAGCAGCAACCAAGATCCAGCACAGCCAAAAGCAAGTAAGTAAACATTTTTAAAAGAAATAAAAACATTTTAACCATTGGAGGTGTTTGCCATGATGTCTCTTTGGTATACTTTCCCATACCTGGCAAATCACCCTCACCCAGAGACAAGACTATAGCACATATTACACCAGTCCTAAAAAGTGGGGGCATCTGCTGACATCAGAGTTCCAAGTTTAGTGCACTAGGGTAGGATTCATGGTTTAATAAGCCAAATGAGCAATCTTATCTCTAAGGAAAGTGGAGGTATGTAAAGTGTACAACCATAACTGCTATAGAATAAATTTTATAATAGGCATATTAGGACTGAATAGCATACAACATCAAAAGAAATATTCTCATGAAACAAGTGTGGTATTTCTCTAGATAAAACCATTTTTGATATTGCAAGGCTTCACATGTATATCTTCTCACAATTTAAGATTAAATGTGTTTGTAGGGGGCAGTGATCACAGTTTTCCCTCTGCTGCATCCATTCTTGCCAGCCATTATACAAAAATCAAGGACTAGCTAAAACAACCACAAAAATCTAATGAAAGTTGTTATTAAAAGTACACAGTAGATATTTTTAAAGTACGCATTGATAAAAATTATGTATAAGAGGAATATAAATTTATATTAACATTAACAAAAAGCAAGTAACAAAGCCTTTAAAAACAGTAAGTATTTTAAATATAAATGCCAAATAATTTTAAACATAAAGTATAAACATAAGAAGTGACCTTGACTAATTAAATGTGTTTAAGATGACATAAATAATAAAATTCAAAGTAAGTTCAAAATAAGGACAATATACATTCATAAACCTGGATTTCAAAGTAAGAAATTAAGAATAAGAGGTTTTGAATTATGAAATAATAAAATGAACAATTACTATAGATGATAAATGATAAAGCTAGCAAAATAAATGGAGACGGCAATGGCACCCCACTCCCGTACTCTTGCCTGGAAAATTCCATGGACGGAGGAGCCTGGTAGGCTGCCGTCCGCAGGGTCGCTAAGAGTCAAACACAACTGAGCGACTTCACTTTTCACTTTTCACTTTCATGCATTGGAGAAGGAAATGGCAACCCACTCCAGTGTTCTTGCCTGGAGAATCCCAGGGACGGGGGAGCCTGGTAGACTGCCATCTATGGGGTCGTGCAGAGTCAGACATGACTGAAGTGACTTAGCAGCAGCAGCAAAATAAACGACAAGCTAATGAGAGTTAATAGGATAAAATATTAGGGACAAGAATTAGAAGATAACATAAATACAATTTTCAGAAAATATAGGAAAACACGAGATGTAAGTTAGCAAAGTCCTGAAATGAACTAAGAATGGCAAATAAAGAACAAACAAAAGAGCATGGATCAGTTTGTTAGCAGTCCTTGAACCTAGGACTATGAAACGAACCTTTCTTTTTTAAATTTATTTTTAATTGAAGCATTAGTGCTTCACAGTACAGAATTCTTTATTAAAAATAAAGACCCTAAAAAGAACAACTGCCCAGAAACACACAAGTCACAGGACTCAACAGAATAGAAACACCAGCTTGCCCTGTGCAGAGCTCTCCAGGACCTGAGAGGCTGTGAGGATGACCAGAGAGAGGTGCCCTTTCCTCCTGCCTGTCATGGAGAGGGATGCCCTGGTTCAGGCTCCAGCTCAGCCTTCAAGCGCTCTGTGCATGAGCAATCGACTGGCTAATAAGGAATGCATCAAAGGTAAACAGTGGGAAATCAGGCCAGACACAGGATACTACAGAATGCTTTAAATGCCACACTAGATCAGTGTTTGCCAAATCTGGGCATTTGATAAAAAATATAGGTCTCATCCTGGAGATTCTAATTTCATAAATCTGGAGAAGGGGAGGGAATGCGGAAGTAAATGCTCTGTGATTGTCACTGACAACCTTTTTCAAACAAGTTCTGACTTTTTAACAGGTCTCACTCACACACACACACACACACACACACACACACACACACACCCAAAGTAATTTTTATATTTATACAAGCTTAGAAAATAATGATTTATGATCTTAAGACAACCGAGGCTTTTCAGTATCCACAGGTCATGTTCTAAAACATAGGTGATGAGAAAAATGCTTTGAATAATAGCAGGTCAGAGTTACACAAACCCAGTAAAATTTGCAGCCAAGTAAGAGTGATGCTAGAAGCTAGTTGCTTTCATCTGAAACTCAACTGTTTTTAATACTTTTTGCTACTGCCAAGAACCACCAAGTTAAGAGGAAGTCATGAATATACGTGTCACTAGTAGCTTTTAAGTATCAGAATATTGCCAAAACAAACAGCAAGGGTCCTTTGATATTCATATTTCTGTGAGATCAAATGTATGCACCCCAAGTCATATCTACTTCTAGAAAGACACTGAAAGGATAAAAACTAAGATGACTCAAGGTCTTTCTTCTCAACTGCTGCAGCCCACAGTGCTATGCACAGATTGCTGGCACACCTAGGAAGTGATCATGTTTGTACAGCACACTGAATAAACCGCAGGGGATTTAGAAGCCTCTGCATGAATATGGTGAAAAAGCCCACTACATTTTCTTACATCAAATAATTTGCAAATTAAAAAAAAATTCAATGTAGTATTTGTGGGGGCAGGGGATACACATTCCAATCCCTCCTAAGGAAAGGGTTTCAACACCTCCAGCAGTCAGTTCCAACAGGGATTGCCTCACCTTCCCCAGGAACACACCAGTTATGTGGGGAAGCCCGTACCTAATGACCAGTCAAGGTAAGAGTGTAAGGACCCAACTATATCGGCCCAACAGGGAACAACTCTTTGGCCTTGAGCACTCCAGAGCTGCCTGTGGGGAAGGGGGACTTGGCCCAGAGTTTGAACTCATCATAATACAATCTCCTCTACCCAATCCTACCCTACCCACTTCTCACCACAGAGGTGGATCCTTAATTATATATATATATATATATAATTAAGGATATTATATATATTTATATATATATTATATATACTGTCCCCAAACTCCATTTCAGCAATTGTTTCTGAGGAACAAACCTGCAACAGTATTCAAAATTGATGTAGGAAGCTTCCAATCTTTTCAAAATGTTTAATTAAGAAACTTGAGTTTGATTTCCTTATTTCACCTTTTTGATTTCACCTTTCCTATCATGATTTTTGGTTGAAATGACTACTTATAATTTTTTATCAGACTTTAATAATGAACCCTTCAAATATTTGTGAATCCCCATCTAAGAAAAACTTTGTTCATACACAAGAAACAAATTTTTGAATCCAAATTTTACCACCATCTAAAAATGTGCAATGATTGAAAATCTAGTTTTTAAAAATGAATATCTTTTCAGTCATTTGTGTAAATAATATTGAAATAGTTCATGAAGTATTTTGTATCCAATCAAATGATTCTTCCCAAATGACTGACAATAATGGTGAAGCTCTTATTTGTAGTGTGTGCCTGCAAGCTAAGTCGCTTCAGTTGTGTCCAATTCTTTGTGACCCTATGGGTCACAGCCTGCCAGGCTCCTCTGGTCACAGGATTCACCAGGCAAGAATACTGGAGTGGGTTGCCATGCCCTCCTCCAGGGGATCTTCCCAATCCAGGGATCGCACCTAAGTTTCTGACATCTCCTGCATTGGCAGGCGGGTTCTTTACCTCTAGCACCACCTGGAAAGCCCCTTATTTGTGGACTGCACACTACTCTTGGAGCTATCATCATGTACTTCAATTTGACATTACTAAGAGTTAACAGCAACTGCTATCTACAAAGGATAAAAGTCTTTGGTGTGAAATTGGGGTTTAGAGTTGACCCTGATAGCTACATTAGTCAGAAGACCCCACCCCTCTTTAGGCTCATAAAACATGAACCCATTCATAAACTCAGACATGGCAGCTGCTCAGTGGTAATACCTTTTCTGAGCCATGGCCAGAGCATCCTAGCAGAACGGCAAATGCTCAATTTTGTCCACCATCTCTGCTACCCGTTTTCACTGCTAGGATGATGATCAGACCTCCTCACTCAATCAGTTCCCATTCAGTCCTGGATGAGGTTGCCCAAGCTAAGTTTGCCAGAAAAAATACAAGATACCCATGTAATGCACACACTGCATGGAACTTATTGTACTAAAAAGATGCGTTTGGTTTTTATATGAAATTCACATTTAATTGGGTGTCATTTATTATTATTTGTGCAACTTACCAACTCCACTTTAAGTCCTGAAGACTGGTGAGCCCAGGACCACCCCAGCCTGGGACGAGCTAAGGAGATCAATATCTCTTCAAATACCTATAACTCATTTTCTCTGTGTATCTTTTGGGAAATGCTGTTGCTAGATTTGATGTTGTTAATTCCTTCAGTTTGCCTTCTGAAAGTTTTCTTTGCCTTTTGTGATGTATTTAAAATAAAAAAAAACTTCTAATATTTGACCAGTGCTTCTCTGGATTCTAATCAGTTCCAGGTCGCCTAAATCAGACATTAGTCAATGTTTTCTATAAAAGGTAGACTGGAAATATTTTCGGCACTGAGGGCCATATAGCGTCTGCTGTTAGCACACTGTCCTTGTAGGGAAAACGCAGCACCGACAGTATGTAAATTCAAGAGCATAGCTGTGTTCCAATAAAACTTTATTTACACAAAGAGTGGTAGACCAAACTAGACCCACAGGCTGCCATGTGTCAAGCCCTGCTCTAAATATCACTGTACCTGGATCTGTCCCTGTCTATAATTCCACCTTTGTCAGTCTCATCCAATTACATGACGCACCTGCGACTTGTATTTCAGAGACAGCCAAATCTGCACTTCAGACCTTATCTTCCCTCCCAATCTAGAGTCTTACATTCCAAAAAGAAGTAAGATGATTCTTCCTGAATGTCCTCTAGACACTTTCATTCATCAAGTCCAGCTTCCTCCTGACTCTCCTCTTTCTATTCCATGTTTACATTTTTGTCAGCAGAACTTTTACCTTACAGCTATTACAGCTCAAAACTTCCACAGGAGTTTGGATTTTCCCTTCCCCCAGCTGCTCAAATTCCTCCAGTTGATGAAATCTGTAAACTCAGTACATCAACGCCTGTCGTATGTAGGTAACTTCTCCTTTCCTACCAGCAAGGGGATGCTTTCTGTACCTCTTACCCAGCCCTTGGCAGTATCATACAAATGACTTACTATCAGCATCTGCCTTTTCCAGTCAGATTTCTCCAACACCATCAGACTGCCTTTCCTTAAAGTGACTCTAATTTTTCTTTTTTCATCAAAACCTTTTGAACCCTTGTAATGGTTTTGTATGAAAGTCCAGGTTCTTTTGCCTGACACCAAAGACCCTCTGGGAGCCAGCTTTGTATTAATGATCCAACTGTTTAACTTTGTGTGCCATTATCTGTGGTCAATTCTCGAGTCATCCAAATACTTTCTTATCTGCTTAATTTTTCCATACTTTGGTTTTCCCCTGCCCTTCCCAACCAAGGGCCACCTAAAAGCCCTCCCTCACCTTCCAGCTAAAGAAATATTTTCATATTCAGAGCTCCTATCTAAAGGTAGAATATGCCTCCCTTACAGCTATTATCATTTCCTACCTTGTATCACACTTAGTTATTGCCCTGTCTTCTCTTACACACTGCTTGAAACCCGGAAACAGATTCTCTGAATATTTTTTTCTCAAGCCACTCAATGAAAAAACTTCCAGCCTTCCTCATTTTAGATATTAAACACATACTTGAAAAATGAATAAGAAACAGAATATTGGTGTTCTGTACACAAAAGAAGACATGTAAATATACTGCATCTCACATAAACTTAACGAGGAAGCTGAGAGTAAGGACTCAAGACTTAAAGGGTGCTTTTTATTACATACATATTAAGAAATAGAAAACCAAAGTTTAATAGTAGTCAGGGCCAGATCAGGAACTAGAAATCACACTAGTTAATTTTAGCAAAGATAATTTAATATAAGGAATTTTGACAAGGAATAAAGTTGTAACTAGATAACTGAAAAAAAAAAAAAGAAAGAAAATCCCAACATATCAAAAAGTTGGTAATTGAAAGAAGTACCTCATCCCTAGGGCCTGTGAGAAGCAAAAGGAAGTTGACAGTATTGAAACTTAGAAGCCTAAAAGAAGGGTCTCATGGAGCTGACAGACAATGGAAGGGGTGTACCTATTTAGCTGGTCTTGAAAAAACAATTGCAAGTGGATTCAGCTGCATCTACAGAAACGAACTGCTACCATCAGGAAGAAGAGACACTGCTGGGGAAACGCTTATAGGAAGGGGAAGCAGACAGGAAAGAGCAAACGCCTTCCTCCTCGTCCAGGCCTTCTAGTGCCCCCTACTGACAGAGCTTACCTCGTAGCAGCTGGCAAAACAGAAGCCTCCTTTGTGGAGTCCCAGACTCAGTAAAACAAAGACACAGAGGATAGAAAGCTGTGCTTTCAAATAAAAGGTAGTAACTTTAGTGACACAGGAGGAATACATAACAGCAAGAACCTGTTGAAGTGTGGCACTTGTGAGCTTGAAAATGAAATCGAACAAATGGAGGTAAGCAATATGGGACAGATCTCTTGCCTATTTAAAATAAAACTATAAAGACTTCTAGGTGGGGACCTGAATGCAAGTAAGAGAAAAAAAAAGATGAAAATGCCTTTGACCTCAAAAATCAAATAACAGCTCAAGATAGCAACACCAAGACAAATTACCCATGATCTTGAAGACAAAAAAAGAAAACTTGTCATAACTGGTAAAGTGTTGTTAATTCAAACCCCAAGGAATTCTAAAATGCCATTGTTTCACAGTAGAGGTCGTGCCCGTAAAAAAATATAATTGTACCATCCTTTATTGTCCCCCTGTAGCTGTTACAATACTGGAGAGCTGCTCTTAACTGCAAAGAGATTGGGTTTTATGAGACTGACATGCTAAGCAGCTTTCTAATCAAGTAAAATACTGCATTAAACAGGATTCACTTTTTTATGTTAGTGAGAAGCAGATATATTGACAGTATAGTACAGGAAACAGTATTCAATACATGCACTCCCTGATCTGTTTCTAAGTACCAACTTTTATCAGAGGTAGGTCAACACTGTTATCAAGAAACAATACTTTGTATAACAAAGAGACTGACGTTAGGTATATTTTCTTTTTTTTAATTGGGGAAAATATTGCCTGTCAGCAGAGAGCAGAGATAACATGAAACAATTAGACCAAATATTTTAACAAATGCACTAATTTTGAAGTTTATCACCTTAAATTACCTACAGCTTAGGAAACTAGACTGTCTTTATCATTTTATGGCAAATTATGATGATTCAAGGAAATGATATTTCTCAGAATTCTTCATGGTGGAGGACCCTCTTTAAGTGCAAAATTCTAATTTTTAAAATCATTTTGAAAACAGTAAAAATAAGCTGATCATTCGTTAACAAGATTATACATTGATGTAATTGAGTTTTTTTTTTTTAACTTTTTGTTTGGTATTAGAGTATAGCCAATTAACAAACAGTGTTGTAACAGTTTCAGGTGAACAGCAAAGGGACTCAGCCATATATATACACGTGTCCAGTTCAGTTCAATTCAGTCACTCAGTCGTGTTCGACTCTTTGCGACAACATGAATTGCAGCACGCCAGGCCTCCCTGTCCATTACCAACTCCCAAGAGTTTACCCAAACTCATGTCCACTGAGTCAGTGATGCCATTCAGCCATCTCATCCTCTGTTATCCCCTTCTCCTCCTGCCCCCAAACCTTCCCAGCATCAAGGTCTTTTCGTATGAGTCAACTCTTCACATAAGGTGGCCAAAGTATTAGAGTTTCAGCTTCAACATCATTCCTTCCAAAGAACACCCAGGACTGATCTCCTCTAGGATGGACTGGTTGGATCTCCTTGCAGTCCAAGGGACTCTCAAGAGTCTTCTGCAACACCACAGTTCAAAAGCATCAATTCTTCAGTGCTCAGCTTTCTTTATACTCCAACTCTCACATCCATACATGACTCCTGGAAAAACCATAGCCTTGACTAGATGGACCTTTGCTGGCAAAGTAATATCTCTGCTTTTCAATATGCTGTCTAGGTTGGTCATAACTTTCCTGCCAAGAAGTAAGCTTCTTTTAATTTCATGGCCACGATCACCATCTGCAGTGATTTTGGAGCCCCCCAAAATAAAGTCTGGCACTGTTTCCACTGTTTCCCCATCTATTTGCCATGAAGTGATGGGACCAGATGCCATGATCTTAGTTTTCTGACTGTTGGGCTTTAAGCCAACTTTTTCACTCTCCTCTTTCACTTTCATCAAAAGGCTTTTTAGTTCCTCTTCACTTTCTGCCATAAGGGTGGTGTCATTCTCCCCTAAACTTCCCTCCCATCCAGACTGCCACACAACATTGAGTAGAGATCCATGTCCAATAGAGTAGGTTCTTGTTGGTTTTCCATTTAAAATTCCGCATCATACACTGAAAATCTCAACACCTTCCTTTTTCTAAAATACCTAAGTCTGGTTGTGCTTCTTGAAGACATCAGTACCAACCCTATTCTTTAAACCATCCCAAAGCCCAACTTCTCAGGTCCTCAGCTGCCTCACCCACTGTGATCTTTTCTTGTACTCCACTTCAGCCACCAACTCACATGGTCACATCCTTTTCCTTCTCATCAAATAAGCACATCACCTTCAAAACTTCTAGTACCACTGCTTATCCTTCCAGAGCTTTTATGATAGATATATACTTATTACATTTCATTGTAATTACATATACTCTCATTTTACTATTCTCTAGCCTCATTAATACATCCAATCCAATCCATCACTTCTTATGTCGGTACCCTATTGAGAGCCTGTGATTTATCATTATAATCACTCACTTGCTACTTACTCAACTCTTGTCCAGTTCCCCTCTAGTATTTCATCTGGGTAAATCCCAATCTTGGTTAAACCCAACTATCTCCCTAATCTATGCTTCTCTCCATAAAGCTGAATGGTATCAGGGGAAAAACACAGAACTGCACTGTCAGGTCTAAATTTGAAAATCATAACCAGAGTTACATGGAAATCATAACCAGAGAGTCAAAAAGGTCTCTAAACAACCCAAACGTACTTTCAGGATATATTCACTCACCTGCTTCCCAAAATGGAGTTTTAATATCCTCTCTCCTTAAACCTCCAGCATTATTCTTTCTCTAAAACATGTATACTCTCGGCTAATGATGTTACCACATATTTGACTGAGAAAATGAAGCAGCTAAAGAGAACTACTTCCTCTTACCTCACCAAGTCAGTCCATCATCTCCCTGGATCTCCCCCCATGTCTCTGGCTATCCTTCCATTATAATGGATGAAATGTGTCTTTCCTAGCATTTATACTCCACTTATACTCCAGGACCCATCCTTTGTCTACTTCTCAAGATATTTATTCATTTCCTGGTAATAAATTTCTCCTGCTACACAAAATCATTCCCATCAACCTGTGCACTTTCTTAATTACATCCCAATGACATCTACTCCTATGGACCCTGTACAAATTCCATCTAGCCCATGATCCACCTCCAGCTTCTGAGTACCTTTCTGCTCATTTGCATGACAAAAAAATATTGAGTGAGTTACTTATAGGCCATGCCATCTCTTCTGGACTTGTTATCTTTTCCACACAATTGATTCTTCCTGCCAAGGTTATTGGGAATCATCAAAGGCCACTATGTTTCCAAATTTACTTGGCACTTCTATGTGTGTTCATCTTACTCAAATTCTTGGCAAGATTAGACACCAGTGGCCATTCAATCCTCTTTAAAATGCACCCTTAATTTTTGTGATTCCACATTTTTCTGTTTTTCTCCCTTATACACTAATCACTTCCTCTTGTCTCTTTCTGTCCCCTCCCTTCAGTTCAAACTTGAGAAGCCAGAGTGTGCCAGGGTTTCTCCTAGGCCCCACTGTTCTCCAGCTCCAATGCTTTCTTTGGCCAGTTTTTATATATTGCATAATTTTAAATACCACCTGTGGGAGACTATCAAATTTGTATCTCCTTCACACCTCTCCACTGAGCTCTGAACTCTAAACTAATTAACTGTAATCCTATGAATGACATTTCCACTTTAGTATCTAATCATTTTATTAATCCTAAAATGGCCAAACAGAATCTTGATTTCCTTGATTCTATCTCCAACATTGGCAACTTTGGCACTCTCCCACCACCAATATCTTCACCAACCACCTGGTACTCAGATACAACATTTAGCATCATTTTGGGTCCTCTCTTCCCCTCATCCCTCCTCACTCACATGCAATCCTTTAAAATATTATGTAAGATTCATCTCCAAAACAGATTTTAAATCCACCCACTCCTTTTAATATCTCCTGCACCAGAACTTTCAGTCATCATCACCTGCATTATTGTTTTGGTCTCCTTCAAGAGAGATCATTTCCATGATTGTAGAAGCTTTGCTTTCACACACATACAAATCTAAACTATATTTTAAAAATACAAATCCTCTCATGTAACACAACATACTCCCAACACACACACACTCTTAAAGCCCCATCACTTATTTCCCTTTGTGCTTATTAAAATCTAAAGTCCTTATCACCCCTACAAAAAACCAATATGACATGACCCAGCTCCACTTTTCCAGCTTTAGGACCTATCACTCTCTCCCTAGCTCATTATACCCCAGCCCAAATAGTTCTGCTTTTCTTCCTCAAACTCACAAAACTTCTCTACCTCAAGGTTCTGTATTTGCTATTAATATCTGCAGGGGAGACTCTGCTCCTAGATCTGTATGCTTGGCTCCTTCTCATTGCAGCTCAAGTTCCATCTTCACAGAGACCCCACCAGTCTACACTGTATCACCCTGCTTTCATTTCTTCATAGCACTGATCACTCTCAAGACAGAAAAATCTGTCTTGCTCATTTTCTTGTAGTTCACTTGCTTTCTTTCATCTCTCAGCTCTCTCTGGCCTAGAGACTTTGTAGGTATTTTCCATCACTATATTTAGAGCCTAGACTATCTAGAGCATGCATGCATGCATGCTAAGTCACTGCAGTCATGCCTGACTCTTTGCAACTTTATGGACCATAGCCTACCACGTTCCTCTGTCCATTCTTCTCCAGACAAGAATACTGGAGTGAGTTTCCATGCCCTCCTCTAGGAGATCTTCCTGACCCAGGAATTGAAGCCGCATCTCTTATGTCTATTGAACTGTCAGGTGGGTTCTTTACCACTAGCACCACCTGGAAAGCCCATCTAGAGCATAATGGACACTAAATAAAATCTGTGCAGAAAGCAGGAAGTTGCGAGGGAGAGACGGACAGAGGAAAGAAGGAGGGAAGAAAATAGAGTTTAATGATTTTTTTCATAAAAGTAACGATAAAACTACTTGTACAGTTTCTCTAACATCTCAACTCCCTCAATCAAATTTCATCTCTGAAAGTTGACGTGTAAAAGGTAAAGGGTACAGCTTGGCTCAGGCATAGCTATATAAAGTAAAACTAATCTGACAGGATCAGACCACTGGGGTTTGGTCATTCGTATTCTGGATGGCTGGAACGATAATGTGCCAAACCTCCTTGGGTAGTCAGTGAACCACATTCTCCACCATCTCCCTACACACTCCAGTCAATTACCCATCTGGTTTGCCTGGCTAACCCGGTTGCATTTGAATGAGGGTTTTCAGCTCAAAGTGAATGGTGTGTGTCCGACCTGAAAGGCAGCCTCCAGCAGCTGTTGCATCCTGAGCCTCCCTTCATCTGCAGCCTCCCTCTCCAGACAGGAGTCAGAGCCTCCCCCAAAGCAGCAGGGTAGTCAAAGACAGAGGAGGAAAAGGGGGGCCCACGGCAGGAGGCGGGAGACCTGGATTCTGCCTCCAGCTCGCTGTGTGACTTGATACAATCCCTGCACCACTCCAGGTTTCTGTTTCTCCAGCTGCAACTGTGGGGTTCACACTAGGTAATCTCTAGGAATTCCTTCCAGTGCTAACATTCCAGACTTAAAAGCCTCCAAGTGGTAACCATGTGCTGGGCCACAAATTCTCAAACTCAATAAGCCAATCTCCAACCTGGGATGAGTGAGGATATATTACTGCTATTTAAGATTTTTTTTTTCAATATTTTCCCAGAACCCCATAATTACAAGGTTACCATCACCACACCCTTTTGACATAGAATTGGTGACAAGCTCTAATTACCCTGCTTTGCTGGAGGTGGAAGGAAGGCACAGAATGATTCCATGACTCAGCCTCTGTTCACCAGAAGCAGTGGTCTGGCAGAGACTAGAAACACATGAACATCCCAGTTGTAGACCTGAGCTCAAGACAGCAAGCCACAGGGCTCTGCCAAAGCATACAGATGCTTTTTTTTTTTTTTTTAAATTTTAATTCTGGGATAGATGAAAAACACTCATGATTGCATTCTTTCTGAACAATTCACTGCTACTAGTGCTAACGCAACTGGATTAAAAAAAAAAAGAGTTTTATTTACTTCAACAAACCACGTAAGAACATTCTGTGTAGGTGGGCAATGAGGCATGGTGCATGGGGAGAGTGTGGACTTTAAGAGATACTCGCCTTTGTTTAGTGAGCAAACATTTTTCTAGGTATTAAGAAAGCATAAAAAGGATAAAGGTATGTAAGAATCAATTCTACTCACAGCTCTGCAAGATACTTAATTCTTTGAATCTCAGCTTTCTTATGTGTAAAATGTGATTGGAAGACTTGCCCACAATACTCTCGCAAGGATGATATGCGATGAGAAATGGCAGGTACTCCCTTTTATGGTTCCTCAATTAGTTAGCACCTTTCCCTTCACCCTCCAGAGGAAGCAAAGAGGTATTCCCTATCCACACACCACACCGTCTATGACCAAAGCCCCCTGCTGTCATCATCCAAGGAAAAATGACCACCGGCTACTAACACAAGTGGTCCATCGTCTATGGGGTTACAGGACCCCTTGGGATCTCTAGTTCCATCCTCACTAATGATATGCTGGATCGTAAGAAATGAACAACTGACCCTGTGTCGCTACCCATAACATTAAGGCTTATTAAATTGTCCCAGGGTATGTTCTGGAAGGAAGAGTCTTCCAATTTATAATTAAGAAAGGGTCTGTGAAAGGTTTATACATCATCAGACATAAAATGTAGGCGAAGCGCTATGATTTTTAGCGAGCAGTCTTTCATGTCACACTTAAATGTCTCTAGTTCTCTGAATAAACACTTCAGCCTCTTTGTCTGTCAGCTGGTCCCTGTCATGCCAGCAGCAGGGTCAAACATAGAAACCAGAGGATAAGAACAAAGAGACCAAACATAGGGAAAGAAGGCAGTTTACCAACATGGCAAACATCTTATCTCAGCTCATTTCCTTTTCTTCCCCTTCAGAGATTTGGAGAATAAGATTTTCCAATATCAGGCTTATATTGTTAGCCAACATTGTTAAAAAAAACAAAGGACTCCAAATGATAAACAAGAAACAAGCTTACACTTGGGTCATCTGTGTTATTCTGTTATGCAGAAGGAGTTTGGGGTCCTGAGATGGGAAAGTTGCTTTCAGGTCTGCCTCCACTGCCAGCAGCCTGCCTGATGATCTGCAGGAGATGGCACTGCTCAGTGAACTGAGACTCAGTTTCCCCAACTCTGTATAAGCCAGGTAAGAATGAATTGTCCCCTATATGCTTACAGAACTAAGCTCCGATGAATCCTGGAGTAATGTACATAGAGGCTAACACAGAGTATCCACACATGCTTCATATTCACAGTGTTGAGGACCCATAAGCCCAGAGATTTATTACTATCTTCACAGCTTCTGAGATGGCATTGTTCACTTCTTCTTAGAGGTAGGAATAAGTTTTATCTCCCTGAGAAAAATATAAACTTGTGCAAGAACAATGTATTTCAACACATCTGTATCGTTAACAAGTTTCCCAGGTACTTCAGATTAGAAATAGATCCAAGGACCACAATTTGAGAACTTCTGGTCTATACATGCATATTCTCAAACTATTAAACAGGAAGAAAGCAAAGGGCAAGAAAAAACATCTTTACTATTTGAAAGAAACCAGTAGTAAAAATGCTGCTTAAACATGATTATTCTCAAAATGTAGAGGGAAATTTTTAAAAATACAGATTCCTGAACCCTGTTTCTTAGCTATGAAATCAGACCTGTATAAAGGGGGTATTAATGGCCCATATACAGGTATATTTGCAAAGCCCCTAAGGCTGTGCTGCTGATGGCCCAGGTCTTGGAAACCACTTGGCAGCCAAGTCTGGCAAGTATGTCAGTCCCTCTCCTCAGCACCCAGTGGAAGTCATCTCTCCCCTCACTAGTGAACATCTGTGGTGATCATCATCATAGAGAGCGGGCTTGTTTGTTAATGGGGGAGGGGTGGGGGGCAGGGGGGGAAGAAAAGCTATTTACCTAGTTTGCAAGCCAAGGGAGAGCTTAATTAACGTCAGAACGGATACCATTTCCTCCTCTCTCCTTGCCCTAGGAACTCACAGGGATGATGAGAGGATTTTTAATTAATGTTTGAAAAGCATTCTGAGATCCCTAGATGAGAGGCTGTGGAGAAGGGCACAACATGATTATTGTTGTTATTAATAGTAGTTGTATTAATAGAAATAATGAAGTTCTCTAAAGTGATTTTTTAGAAAACCTGTGACAGCCATCGCCAGGGTGTTTTTGTGACAAGAGTTCTTTGAGAGAATAAAAGAAAAATGGGGGAAAAAAGTTTAAATGCCTTTTCCCCAATTCTTTTCTGACCCACTGAAAGAAAGAAAGTGTTAGTCACTCAGTTGTGTCCGACTCCTTGTGATCCCATGGACGATATAGCACAGCAGGCTCCTCTGTCCATGGAATTCTCCAAGCAAGAATGCTGGAATGAGTTGCCATTTCTCCAGGGGATCTTTCCGACCCAGGGATCGAACCTGGGTCTCCCACACTCCAGGCAGACTCTTTACCAACTGAGCCACCAGAGAAGAAGAAATGGTTAAAATTTTGAGGTTCTAGTACATGAACTCTATGTAAAGTTCTTACATATTTCCAAGATAAGTTAAAATACAACTATTAATCTCTAGATTACCAGTAAAGGACTGTGGAGGGATATAGTTATGATGTAAAGAAGTCATTCTGAAACATTCTGAATTTAAGGATTATCACTTGTTAGTTACTGACATACCACTTACTAATTTTTCAACTTTTATTTCTTTACGGTAAAACTGAGAGATATCGAAATATGTTCTACTAAACTCACAGACTAATGGAGATGGATGGAAATGGAAATGATAAATGTGGGAAAGTTTTATGCCTGTAAGTTATACAGATGTTACAGATGATGAAAATGATGATAATGATAACGATGACAGTGGTTCCACTAAGAATCAAACTGTAAGAGGTAGAAATGAATCTACATTACTTAAGATGGGTTTTTTAAATATATATTTTATTTAATGAAGTAAAATTATTCTATAAGGCTCACAATGAAAAGCAGCTTCTATCCCAGTCCTTATTCCAAGAGAGGCTCCTTTTCAAATCTTCAGCTGTTTCTTTTGATGTTTCTCTTCATACTGCCAATTAATACTGTCAAACTGTCATAACTTACTTTATACAAATAGGAAATAATCCATTTCCTATTATAATAGATATATTAACTTTTTTTTACTACCACTCTCATTTACCCTCCTCCTTTCTATGATATAGTTAATTTACCTTTGCTTAAATTAATATTTATGACTTACATCATCATTATTGCATAAATATTATTTATTGCTAACCAACTAGTATACTATTGTGCATTTCTTCTCATGAAATTCCTTTTTTTTAGGGTTATTAATTGCTTAACCTTTTTAAAACTACTTAGATTTCTACCTACTTTGTTAGTTTCTTCCATATAGTCTTAGAAGAAGTAAGCAGAAACAAATGAAATAGAGAGTAGAAAACCAACATAACAAAAATCAGGGAAACTGAGCTGATTTTTTGATAAACAAAATTATTATTACAATCTTCTAGCTAAAACTTCAGCTATACTTAATCAAGAAAAAAGAAAACAGAATCAAATAAAATTACAAGTGAAAGAGGAAACATAACAATCAACACCACAGGAATAGGATAAAAAGAGGTTAGTACTATGAACAATTATACACAAAACTGGTGTATAACCAGTTTGGATTATGGGTGGATAACTAGGTAGATAACCTAGAAGAAAATTAATAAATGTCTAGAAATATACAACTTACCAAGAGTGAATCAGGAAGAAATAGAAAATCTGAACATATCAATAATGACTAAGGAGAATGAATCAGTAATCAAAAATATCCAACAAAGAAAAACCCAGGACTAGATGGCTTCACTTGCAAATTCTACCAAACACTTAAAACAGAATTAATGCCAGTCCTTCTCAAACTCTTCCAGAAATTGAAAAGGAGGGAACACTCCAAACCCATTTTGCAAGGCCTTAATTACTCTGATACTAAAAGCCAGGTAAGGGCACTACAAGAGAAGAAAACTATAGTCAATACCCACACTGAATATAGATGGAAAAGTTCTCAGCAGAATACAAACAAATCGAATTCAATATTGTATAAGAAGGATCATACACCATGAACAAGGGCAGTTCAACACATGCAAATAAGCAAGCAGACACATTATAGAATGAAGGATAAAATTCACAAGATGCTCTCAGTAGATGAAGAAAACAAATCACTCCATGATTAAAAATCTCAACAAATTGAATATAACATACCTCAATATAATAAAGGCCATATATGACAAACCTATATATATCATATTCAATGGTGAAAAGCTGAAAGCTTTTCCTATGAGACCAGAAACAAGACGATGTGTCTACCCTCATCACTCTATTCAACACAGTAACAGAAATGTTAACCAGAGCAGAGTAATTGGTAATTCGCAAGAAAAAGACAAGAAAATTGGGGGAAAAAGAAGTAAAATTATATCTGTTTGCTAATGACATAATCCTATATATACAAAACCCTAAAGATTCCATCTATTGTTAGAACCAATACACAAATTCAGTAAAGTCGCAGAATACAAAATCAACATACAAAAAATGTTGAATTTGTAACAGTAACAACAAAATACCTGAAAGAGTAATAAAGAAAATGATCCTATTTATAGTTGTTTCAAAATCAGTAGAATACTTAGGAATAAATTTTAACCAAGGAGATGAAAGATAAACATACTGAAAACTATAAGACACTGATAAAAGAAACTGAAGACACAAATGGAATGATATTTCTTGTTCACAGATCGGAAGAATTAATATTGTTAAAATGTGCATATAACTCAAAGCCATCCATAGATTTCAATGAAATCCCTATCAAACTTCTAGTAGTATTTTTTTCACAGAAATAGAAGACAACCCTAAAATTTGTACAGAATAAATAGCCAAATGGCTATTTGTACAGACCTCAAATAGCCAAAGCAATCTTGAGAAGGAAGAATAAATCTGAGAATATCACATTTCCTGAATTCAAACTATACATCAAAACTATCATAATGAAAACAAACACATGGACCAATGGAACCAGACTGAAAGCCCAGAACAAATCCATGTTTATCGGGTCAAATAATAAAAGAGCCAAAAGTACTCAACAGAGAAAATTCTTTTCAATAATTGATGCTGACAAAACTGAATATCCACATGCAAAAGAATAAAATTGAACTTTTGTCATGCACAACTCACAAAAATTAACTGAATATGAATTACACACTTAAGATCTCATGTAAAATGCCTAGAAGAAAACACAGAGAAAAAGTTCCTTGATATTAGTCTTGAAAACAACTTTTTGAATATGACAACATTTTTTTGTATATGACACAAAAAGCACAAGCAACAAAAGCAAAAACAAACATATGGGTCTATATCAAATTAACAAAAAAAAACCTTCTGCACAGCAATACAAATCAACAAAATGAAGAAGCCACCTACAGAATGGGAGAAAGTATTAACAAACCATATAGCTGACAAGAGGGTAATATTCAAAATGCATAATGAACTTATAAAACTCAATAGCACACATACATACAAATACAATGCAATTTAAAGTGGACAGAGGACCTGAAGACATACAAATGGCCAATAAGTACTTGAAAAGAGGTTCTACATTGTTAATTATAAGGGAATCAAAGCCATAAAGATATATCACATCACATATGTTAGAATGGGTATTATCAAAATGACAAGATAACAGATGATGTTAAGAATATGGAGAAAAGGGAAATCTGGAGCTCTGAAGGTGAGAATGCTAACTGATGTAGCCTTTATAGATAACAGTATGGAGGTCCCTCACAAAACTAGAACTGCCATATGACCCAACAATCCATTTTGGGATATATTTCATAAAGGAATGGAATTACAATCTCAAGGAGATATCTTTGCTCCAATGTTCATCACAACATTATTCACAACAGCCAAGACATGGAAACAACCTAAGTGTTTATCAGCAGATGAATGGATAAAGAAAATGTAACATATGTACATATACCTATAAATATTATTCATTCAAAAGAAGGAAGGAAATCCTGCCACATGTGTCAACATGCATGAACATTGGGTGGATTATGGTATGTGATATAAGTCAGACAGAGAAAAACAAATACTATGTGGCTTCCCTGGCAGTTCAGCTGGTAAAGAATCTGCTAAAGAAAAAGTATTACTTATAAGAAGGAAGAAAGTCTTTCAACATGTGGCAACATGGATGGACCTTGAGTGCATTATGGCATGTGACATAAGTCAGACAGAGAGACAAATACTATATTAAACGTTAAAAGCCAGATTCATAGAAACAGAGAGTAGAATAGTGGTTGGGATTGAGAGTTGGGGAAAGTAGGGAGATGTTAGTCAAAAGGTATAAATTTCCAGTTATAAGATAAGTAAGTTCTGAGGGATCTAATGTAAAGCATGGTGACTATGATTAATAATACTATTAAATACTTGAAAACTGCTAAGAGAATAAATATTAAGTGTTCTCACAATAAAAGACAACAATTACATTATGTGATAGATGTGCTAACTAACCTTACTGTGGCAATTATTTTACAACATATACATGTATCATGTTATCATGTACACCTCAAACTCACATAATGTTATATGTCTATTATCTCAAAAAAGCTGGGAGATTTTATCATGAAGATACAGTAGTCCAGATAAACATATATCAATAGAATTGAGAGAAAAGAAATAATTTCTTACATTTCTTGCAAGGGTCAATTCAAGGAAGGGGAAGAGGGTGAGAATGGCATGGAAATAATTGAATATCCACATGCAAAAGAATAAAATTGTGACCTAACCTCACAAAATATACAAATATTAACTTAAAATGAATCATAGACTGAAATGGAAGAATCTCTAAGGCCATAAAACTCTTGGTCAAATCTTTAGAGTAAATCTCTTTTATCTTTGATTTGGCAATGGTTTCTTGGAAATGAAAACCAAAAACATGTGTGAAAAAGAAAAATTAGACAAATCAGATATTATCAAAATTAAAACGTTTTGTTCAAAGCACGCTATCAACAGTCTTACTGTGGAAATAATTTCTCAATGTGTATAAATATTATTAAATCATTATGTTGTATACTCAAAACCAATATGTTATATCAGTTATATCACAATTATTTTTTAAATCACACTAGCAAAGGAGTGAAAAGACAATCCACAGAAAATGATAAAATATTTACAAATTTTATATCTAATCAATGTCTTGCATGCAGACTATATAAAGGATTTGGAAATCCACCATTAAAAGATAAATAACCCAAGCAACGGATCTGAATAACCATTTTTCCAAGGAAGATATTCTGTCAAGGAATGTTCAACATCACTAGTTATCATGGTACCACAAATCAAAACCATAGGTAGTACTTCACATTTGCTAGGATTGCTAAAAGGAAAAAAAAAAAAGCAATAACAAGTGCTGGCAAGTATTTCATAAATTGTTCATGGAATTGTAATATGACACCTCCACTTAGAAAACAGTTCGGCAGTTTCACAAAAAGTTAAACAGTGTTTTCACATAACTCAGAATTCTATTCCTAGATACAAACACCCAAGAGAATTGAAAACATATGTCCACACAAAAACCTGTACACGAATGCTCATAGCAACATTACTTATAATAGCCAAAAAAATGAAAATCTTAATGCCATCAACCGATGACTGGAAAAATAAATCATCCTTTTACAACAGAATATTATTCAGCCATACAAAGGAATGAAATGTTGATACGTATTATTCAGTCATTAAAAAGGAATAAAGTAATGACATAAAATATAAGTAGGTCAATGATGAACACTAAATACATTATGCTAAGTGCAAGACTAAATACATTATGCTAAGTGCAAGAAGTCAATCACAAAGGCGAAATATTGTATGATCTCATTTTTATTAAACGGCCAGATCAGGTAAATCCATAGGGTGAGAAATCAAGTTAGTAGTTGTCAGGAGCTGAGAGGAGAGAATAGGGAGTTAGTGCTAATGGGAGTTTTGTTTCAAGGTAATGGAAATGTTCTAGAATCAGATAACAGTTACGGTTATAAAACCTGTTAAGAGAGTAATAGACCACTAAATTGTACACTTAAAAGACTCACAGTTTTTCATATGCTATGACATATGTCAAAATTACTCAGAAATTATGGAGAGATCACAATATTGTATGTCAGTAAATGTAAAGAAAAAATACTCTGTAATAAAAACTAGTTTTTAACAGGTAAATTTGCATTATTAAAATTATTACAATAAACATTTTTTTACCCTAAAATACTATTGGTGCTGAGTAAATTTGTCTTATTGAATGATATTGTTTCATTTTTGCCATCCAGACCCCTTCAGAGAACATCTTTGGAAAAAAGAATTTTCACCTTTAGCTTATCCTTCTCAATTGTCTGAAAATCACACATATCTTTCTAAGAGTGTGTACTGGGAGAAACTCACATTGTCAGTGTCATCATTTTCATAGTTTTTCATGTGTTTACTGAACTAACTCATTTGTTTGGAAGTTGTATGGATATACCACTGAGTTATAAAACAAAATGCGATTCTTATACATACGAATCCATGAATTCTTTTCTCTCAAACAGTTCTACATCACAGAAGAGCACTGCTGAGGGCAGAGTCTACATCTAGAGTTTGCTGCAGATATAATATATTCAAACTAAGACTTCTGGCAGTAACTTTTTTACTCTTGATTACTGTCTAAATTCCAAAAACAAATCTAATCATATCAGCTTCACTCAAAACCTTTGGGAATGAGTTTAAACTCATACTGCCAGAAAGAAGAAAAGGAGGAAAGAAAAGAATAGGAAATTTGAGGCACTCTCAGCACTATAATCAGCATTCTTAAAACTAAGTTATAAAGCTCAAAAATAAACTTTACTAATGAAGGTAATAAGGAGAAAGACGCTACTTATGGTTACCAAGCGGCTATCATTATGAAATGCTGGACCACCAAATGGTGTCCAGTAAACACTAAGAATCTGGAGGGCTATGGGTCCTTGAGCTCTTCAAAACAATGACATCATCTCTCAAAGGACAGAAAGGAAATGCCACCCATAGAATTACAGCCTTTATTTAATATCCTAAAGTTAACTCAATATTGCTGTGGTCATTTTGTTGTGGCTATTAGCAATAACTTGCATTTTTACCATGCTGTGTTCAAAGCACTTATACACTTATTTAATTTTATTATCACAGTCATCATCTAAAGTCAGAAGAGATTAAGTATTATTACTACCATTTTCCAGATAAATCAACTGAAATACAGATTTAACTTCTTGGCTTGACAACCTTGTTTTCACAGGCCTGTGTGCCTTTCACTTCTTGAGACACTTCTTTGATAAAATATCACAAAAATACTTGGAACAAAAGTCAGTAACTAAAGCATGCATGTACAGGAGTCATTGATTAAGACCATCCCCAAGAAAAAGAAATGCAAAAAGGCAAACTGATTATCTGAGGAGGCCTTACAAATAGCTGAGAAAAGAAGAAAAGCTAAAGGCAAAGGAGAAAATGAAAGATATACCAATTTGAATGTAGAGTTCCAAAGAATAGCAAGAGGAGATAAGAAAGCTTTCCTCAGTGATCACTGCAAAGAAATAGAGGAAAACAGAATGGGAAAGACTAGAGATCTCTTTAAGAAAATTAGAGATACCAAGGGAACATTTCATGCAAAGATAGGTACAAAAAATGACAGAAACAGTATGGACCTAACAGAAACAGAAGATATTAAGAGGTGGCAAGAATACACAGAAGAACTAGGCAAAAAAGATCTTAATAACCCAGATAATCACCATAGTGTGATCACTCAACTAGAGTCAGACACTCTGGAATGAGAAGTCAAGTGGGCCTTAGGAAGCATCACTACAAACAAAGTTAGTGGAGGTGATGGAATCCCAGCTGAGCTATTTCAAATCCTGAAAGATGGTGCTGTAAGAGTGCTGTACTCAATATGCCAGCAAATTTGAAAAACTCAGCAGTGGCCACAGGACTGGAAAAGTTAAGTTTTCATTCCAATCCCAAAGAAAAAGAATGCTCAAACTACCACACAATTGCACTCATCTCACATGCTAGCAAAGTAATGCTCAAAATTCTCCAAGCCAGGCTTCAACAGATGGTGAACTAAAAACTTCCAGATGTTCAAGCTGGATTTAGAAAAGGCAGAGAAACCAAAGATCAAATTGCCAACATCCATCGGATCATGGAAAAAGCAAGAGAGTTCCAGCAAAACATCTACTTCTGCTTTATTGACTATACCAAAGCCTTTGACTATGTGGATCACAACAAACTGTGGAACATTCTTTAAGAGATGGAAGTACCAGACCACCTAATCTGTCTCCTGAGAAGCCTGTATGCAGGTCAAGAAACAACAATTAGAACCATACTTGGAACAACAGACTGGCTCCAAATTGGGAAAGGAATACATCAAGGCTGCATAATGTTACCCTGTTTATTTAACTTATATGCAGAGTACGTCATGCAAAATGCTGGACTGGATGAAATATAAGCTAGAATCAAGATTTCCGGGAGAAATATCAATAACCTCCTATATACAGATGACACGGCCCATATGGCAGAAAGCAAAGAGGAACTAAAGAGCTTATTGATGAAAGTGAAAGAGAAGACTGAAAAAACTGGCTTAAAACTCAACATTCAGAAAACGAACATCATGGTGTCCAGTCCCATCACTTCATGGCAAATAGATGGGGAAACAATGGAAACAGTGAGAGACTTTATTTTGGGGGGCTCCAAAATCACTCCAGATGGTGCCTGCAGCCATGAAATTAAAAGGTGCTTTCTCCTTGTAAGAAAATCTATGACCAACCTAGACAGCATATTAAAAAGCAGAGACATTACTTTGCTGACAAAGGTCCACCTAGAAAAAAGCTATGATTTTTCCAGTAGTCAGGTATGGCTGTGAGAGTTCGACTATAAAGAAAGCTAAGCGCCGAAGAATTGATGCTTTTGAACTGTGGTGTTGGAAAAGACTCTTGAGAGTCCCTTGGACAACTAGGAGGTCCAATCAGTCCATCCTAAAGGAAATCAGTCCCGAATATTCATTGGAAGGACTGATGCTGAAGCTGAAACTCCAATACTTTGGCCACCTGATGAGAATAACTGATTCATTGGAAAAGACCCTGATGCTGAGAAAGACTGAAGACAGGAAGAGAAGGGGATGACAGTGGATGAGATAGTTGGTGACATCACTGACTTGATGGACCAGAGTTTGAGTAAGCTCCAGGAGTTGGTGATGGACAGGGAAACCCAGTGTGCTGCAGTCCATGGGGCACAAAGAGTCAGACACGACTGAGTGACTGAACTGAACTGAAAGTATGCATGATCTAATCTATTTTCTAATAAGCACACACATTTTTTTCAAGCTAGCTCCTTAGAACAATTTATACCTTTTTTATAATTAATAATTTTTATAAATAGCAAAAAGATAAACAAAACTTTTAAGTCCTATTAGATGCTTCAACATACAATGCTCTGAAGAATAAATACGCAACCTCTAAGCGAAGTTCCAAAGAGCCAGCCACCAACTACTGAAGCAATTAGCATTTAAGCTTGTCTCTTAGATAACATTATCTTTGTAAGGCATTCTATACCAGAGATCATTTGCTCATTTCCCCATGAAAATGGGCCTAGAATATGACAAAATGAGACTGATGTCACATTTAATATATTTATTAAGCAATTACTCTAAAAACTTTGTTGAGAATGAGAGGCTACTTCAAGTCTTATTTCAGGATAATTTTACTAAAGAAACAGATCATAGCATTTGACATTTATTATTCGGTAAATATCATTTATTTCTATGTGTCAGGTTTATTGGTGTCACTAAAAATATAGTACACTAAACAAGAACTAGAAGGTCTTTGCCCTCAAGGAGTTTACATTATAGTAGACAGAAATGAAAAATAAACAAATCCATATGTAAGAGAATATTGCTGAGTAGAAGCTTATACAGAGAGAACTAAAATAGGGCAATGTAAGAGAATAATTGAGCGGATATGTTTGATTGGATAGTTATGTCTGCTGAAGGTGATATTTAAACTGACATTTTGGTAACCAAGAGAAACAAATTGAACAAAGACATTGAAAGATCCCACAGTGTTCTAAAATGGAATGAACTTGTAGTTTTTCTAGAAATAGTCTTTAGGTTCTTTTTTTTTTTCCAATTAATCTCTGCCCCCATCATCTTTTTCTAAATGTACAAACTAATCCTTTGTTGAAAGCAATCTATGCAAACTTGTACAATTTTCTTTGGAAAATTAAAGATGGGTATATGTATGAATTAAAAAAAGAAAAACAAGTTTAATTTGGCAGAAGGAGAAAGAGAATCCTCCTGTGATTATAGTGGTTACCAGATGATGTCAGAGAGATAGGTCAAAGGCAGATTACATGGAGTATTTTGGTTAAACCAGAATAAGAGGTTTTGTGTACTAATAGGAACAATCTAGAATGTTGGGAATGGTGGGTGAAATGGATGATGGTGGACAGAGGAATATCATAACTCAAGAACATGATACTAGCTTTCACTTACCACTCTTATTTTATCCACTATTTTGGAGGTGACTGAACTGGAATACAAGTATACTGACCACACTCTATATATAGTGGTGAAGATTTCAAGTAAAGCTAGCTCCATTAGTTCTGACTTTGATGCAACCTATTTGCTCCAAGCAATGAACAATAATACATAAAGGTAAAACTAGTTACAGATATCTCAAAATCAAGATAAACATTTCTTTAATGAAAAGGAGTAAAAATAAAAAGCACTCAACCAGGCTAAAGTCATGAGCTGTAGACCTCTAGGTCTGAAAAAAAGGGTGACTAGCATGCAGGGAGAAGGAAATGGCAACCCACTCCAGTATTCTTGCCTGGAGAGGCCCATGGACAGAGGAGCCTGATGGGCTACAGTCCATGGGGTCGCAAAGAGTCAGACACCACTGAAGTGACTTAGCACACATGGAGCATGCAGGAAGTGGGCTTCCCAGGTGGCACTAGTGATAAAGAACCTGCCTGCCAATGCAGAAAACATAAGAGATAGCAGGTTCAACCCCTGGGTCAGCAAGATCTCCTGGAGAAGGAAATGGCAACCCACTCCAGTGTTCTTGCCTGGAAAATCCCATGGACAGAGGAGCCTAGTTGGCTACAGTCTATAGGGTCACAAAGAGTCAGACACAACAGAAGTGACTTAGCATGCACAGCATTCAGGGAAAGAGACAGAAACCAGGCTATTACTCGAAGCAAGAGACTTTTGGTGGGGCTATTTCACTTTTTGGATAAAAAATTAAAATAAATTCCCACCACTTGCCTAAAACAGCAGTTTTCTACTGAAGGTGCTTTTGTCCCACAGGAAACATTTGGCAATGACAGGAAATATTCTGATTGTCAGAATTGGGGATGTAAAGATGCTACCCACATCTAGTGTATAGAGGTTAGAGATTCTGTGAAACATTCTATCTCACAAACAGACACAAAAAGTTCCCCACAGCAAAGAATTATCTGGTGCAAATGGTCAGTATTGCTACCATGTAAATAGTGCAGTACTGAGTGCCAAGACTCAACTGTGAGAAATCATAGTCACTTAAAGCCTAGAGACATCAAAAATACAGGCAAAGTCTCTCAACCAAAGACTAACCAAGCACTCCAATGGCTCAGTGATCACAGCTGTGAATTCTCCAATATCACTTAAAGCAGGAGCCACAAAATGAATAATGAGACTTGCTCATGGACTGCAGTCCTAAAAGTCAGTCACTAAACCCATAGGAAGGGAAGAGCGGGAACAGAAATGTGAAGAAATATCAATTCAAAATTAACCTTTTGAACAAAACTCCAAAACATGTGAAGAAATGCTAAGACAACAGAACCAAAAATTAGAACACGAATTTACTTAACTTATATCTACAATCAACAGAAAAACATAATCTCCTAAAAACTGTCAATTTCAAATTTGAGTAAAAAATATCTTGCACAACCAACAAAAAACGTCATCAGAAAATAGCTAAAAATCTAACAGACTTCAGACTTCCAAAGCAATTCTTAACACAAGGAGACTACAAAGCAATGAAGAAAAAAGTCTGAAGCAACTGAGATATATGAGACATAACAAAACTCTGGTCCAAATATAAAGACAAGAGAAAACATTTTTTCATGAAAAATTAAAATATATTTCAAGACTTTTCTATGGCAATTACCAATTATGAAAAACTGTGGCACAAGAATGAATGAGTATTGAATTAATTTTGTCATAAAATTAAAATAATCTGGACACTATACAAAAGAGAATATAAGTGGACAAAAAGAATATGTAAAGAAAGCTGATAGGGAAAGGGAGGAAGAGAGGCAGTGAATATGCATGGATTTAGTCATCTCATCACCTGCTAGCAAAAGATATTCTACAGGTGTAATAAATTAAGTAATTATGGCATTTGAAGATACAAAGGTAACATTAATAAAAAATATATATATTCAACAGAAAAACTGCATGGCAAAATAATAGAGATGAAAATGGATAAATTAAAATTGTACTAGTTTCATCATTGCTTACAGAAAGGAATCAAGTATAGTTGTTGGCTCACAAACTGGTAACCATACACAGAGAGCAAAAGAAACCAGAGAGAGAGGCAGGCCATCCCAGACTGGTAGGTTTCAGGTTAACCGAGTAAGAGAACTCACTTACCAGGCTTGTCTTGAGTGGCAGCACCAGGAGCATGAGACAGGCTGGGACCTGGGACCCTCTGCTGCAGTGCGTGCACCTAAACAGACATCTACTCCTCCAGCAACAGATTCAAAGAAATTATAAGGGACCAAAAATAACTGCACACATATGCACTCGGGGCAAATCAGGAACAAGATAGGAAAAAGCCAAAACCCAACTGCAGGGAGGTGTGGAAGCAAAAGCAAGGTACTGAGCATGATCCCTGTGCTGAGCACTGCCAATGTGGTGAGCAGACTACCTAAGCCACTCCTTCCGGTCAACTCACCCCTCCTCCACTATCCCCGCCAACACACACCCTATTTAAGGAACCAGCTCGCCCCAACCCCCAGGGAACAAGTAAGGACACCTGTTAGTTGTTTCCCTCCCCTCCCACAGGCCACCATAAATCCTTGCCTGAACTCCTTCTCTGGCCTGTTATCAATTTCTATTGATTAAAGAGTCCTAGAACCCAGGTGGGTAACAAGTAGACACTCCACACCTGCCCACTAGAATCTTAAAGTTTATGCAGAGGGCTTAAAACAAGGTCCAGCCACCTGCACAGTCCAGATCCTCTCAACAACACAGTGCTCTCACAAGGCTACATCCTTAAGAATAGTTCCCATCGAGGAAATGGAGAGCAAGGAGTACATTACAAGGACAGGGGAGGGGGTGAGGAAACTCCCATTGCCCTGGTCCAGCTTTAAGGTCAATCAGCAGTCACATCCTTTTGATGACCTCCTACAACAACAGTTCATAAAAATAAAAAAAAAAAAAATGCTGAAACAAAAATATGTTGAAGGGCCCCACAGAGAATGGGGTTTCCCAGGTGGCTCAGTGGTAAAAGAATCCACCTGCTAATGCAGGAGACACGGGAGATGGGTTTGATCCCTGGGTTGAGAAGATCCCCTGGAGGAAGAAATGGCAACCCACTCCAATATTCTTGCCTGGAAAATTCCACAGACAGAGGACCCGGGCTGGCTACAGTCCATATAGGTTACAAAGAGTCAGACAGGACTAGCATGCATGCAGCACAGCCTGAGGCCTAGGTTCAGCAGCCTACACTCCACTGCGTGGGCGCCTACCTTGCCCTGCCCACCACAGCTTTAGGGGCTGTGGGCAGTGAACATCTAGATGCTGTGGACAGCCATGCTCTGCTCTCCATGCATAAATTTACAGACATAAATGGATACCAAAAGGGAACAGTGTTGGAGCAGTGAGAATGAGCAATTTTGCACAAGAAGCTTGGGAAGATGTTTACTGTAGTCTGCCTGAGGTTGGGACAAAGTTAAGCAAACAAGGAGTTTGGTGCTTTGAAAAGTGTGAAAGCGCTGGTGAATTCTATTCTCGTCTATCAGGAGAAGTTACTAGAATTGAATGAAGTTCTAGTAGAAAAACTCAGGACTTGTCCACAGATCTTGTTAGGAAAATGGTTGGCTGATCAAGACACTTAGTAACCTTTTAGAACTAGATAAACTACAGAGTGAACACATTTATGAGAAATACACAAAACCTATTGAGGAGTGAAAATAGAACCCCTAAATGAACTAGTTGGAAACCAAGAAAGCTCTGAAAATATCTATACACAGAAACATACAAATCATATGGTGAAAGGGGAATATAGAAGTGTTGACCTGAAACAGACAAGTTGCCAGATATTTCTCTAGCAATGATGGACATCAGATAACTGTAATTCAGAGTTTCCAACCACAAACGAATTCCCCTCAGGACAAGGGAAGAAAATGCTTATAGAGGAGAAAAGAAAGTTAGGAGGGCTGTTGTTAGCAGAGTCCATGTCTTTTCACTGGTTGAGTCCTCACCAGGAAAGAAGAGGAGTCTGTCTTCTTCCTATTGGGCTTTGCTATCAGTTCAGGCCATGAGAGCTCCCTCCGCTAGTCTCCCAACTCTATTTAGCTGAGGTTGCTATTTGTTAATTTTTACAGAATGAATTAAACATAAGAGAATTAAGAAAAATATAGCTCATATAAATAAACATACTGTATGTTTTGTACATATAGTGTAAGAGTATGTTAAAAGAGGAGCACAAAGCAAGATTCAGTTCACGGTGTCCAAACTTAGGCTTCCCTGAAAAAGCAGCCTGAAATAGGCGGTTAATTTGGGGAAGTAACCACAAGAATCGGGAGTGGAGGGCAGAGAAAGGTGAAACAAGGAAGTGGTGTGTCATGAGGCTGATTACCCATGGGCAACTTGAGCTTGATCCCACTGGGAGCTCTGTGCAGCCATGTGAATGTATCTCAGAATATCCTTTCCACCCAAGACATGGAAAATTTCCATATCACTGTCCCCTGCCCCCACTAGTCATGAAGTTTTGCCCATAATATCAACTGAGCAGGTATATAAAAATACATAACTTGATGTTACAGACAAGGTGAGGTAGTCAGATTATACATACGGAGAGCCAGCTGCTGCAACAACAGCTGGAGTGAAAAGCGGGCCACAAGAATGTGAAGCAGGGCGCAGCTGTGTCTGACAGCCATGCCTCAAAGAAGTGGCTATATATACATAAAACAAGTTGGCAAAAGCCTTTTGGGTAAATGCACATAGAGGAAGATTTCAGACAAGGTTGAATTCACAGCAAATATTATTTACAGGGTACGCTTCACAGAGAAGGTCTGAAATTACATCTTTGTAATTACAAATTATATCTTTGTAATAAATAATACACAGCAATTTCCATAAAGCAAAGGCAACAGAAAATACGAGGCGAAAGACACAGAAAACAAGATGATAACAAAATGTTCAGGAACAACTCTGGAGTCCAAAAGGAAATCAAAGTGAAATAGGCAGAATATATTTTGAACATAACAATTAAATAGAAAAGAAGAGGAAAAAGTATAATAAGAGTTATTCTTCAAAAGAGTAACTGGCTCCAGTGCTTTCATCAAGAAATTCTATCAAACTTTTTTCAATTGACATATGATTGACCCATAACATTATATTAGTTTCAGGTGTGCAACATAATTCACTATTTGTATATAATGCAAATTGATCACCAAAATAAATCTAGTTAACTCTCATCACCACATATAGTTACACTTTTTTTTTTCTTGTGAAGAGAACTTAAACTTGAACAAACAAGAAGAGTTTGATGCTTTGGAAAGTATGAAAGCTGCTGGGGAACTCTCAGTAACTTTCAAATACAATACAGTATGATTACCTATAGTCACTATTCTGTGCATTACATCCCCATGAATTATTATTAAGAAACAATAATAATATTTCAGCTCTTCTAGAAAAAAGATTTTAAAAGGAAATCACCCAAATAAATTTTATGAAGCAAATGTAACAATGGTACAAAGCCTGACAAAATAGCATGCACAAAAAAGGAAACTACAAACAAATTTCATGTACAAATACTAATGCAAATATCAAAAAAATATTAGCAAGCAGAATGCATCAGAATTTTAAAAAAATAATAAACCATGGGAGAGAGAGATAAATTAAGAACACAAGATTAATAGATACACACTACTATATATAAAGTAAACAACAAAGACTTACTATGTAGCACAAGAAACTATATTCAGTATCTTGTAATAACACATAATGGAGAAGAATCTACAAAAGAATAAACATATATGTGTGTGTATAATCTAATCACTTTGCTGTACACCTGAAACTAACACATTACTATAAAACAACTACACTTCACCTTAAAAAATAAATAAACCAGGACAATATGTCTTATTCAAAGAGTGCAAGAATAGTTCAATACCAGAAATCTGCATGTTACTCACCACATTAACAGCTCATAAACAAAAAAAAAATCACACAAAAACTATATAGTTGCTGAAAAGGCATTACAAAGTTTAACAACATTCTTCATAAAAATTGTTTTTAAAAATAGATTCTTCTGTGTATGTGTAGGGCTTCCCTGTTAGCTCAGCTGGTAAAGAATAGGCCTCAGTTTAGTCCCTCAGTTGTGTCTGACTCTCTTCGACCCCATGGACTGCAGCATGCCAGGATTCCGTGTCCATCACCAACTCACAGAGCTTACTCAAACTCATGTCCATCGAGTTGGTGATGCCATCCAACCATCTCATCCTCTGTAGTCCCCTTCTCTTCCCGCCTTCAGTCTTTCTGAGCATCAGGGTCTTTTCCAATGAATCAGTTATTCTCATCAGGTGGCCAAAGTATTGGAGTTTCAGCTTCAGCATCAGTCCTTCCAATGAATATTCAGGACTGATTTCCTTTAGGATGGACTGGTTGAATCTCCTTGCAGTCCAAGGGACTCTCAAGGGTCTTCTCCAACACCACAGTTGGAAAAAAGCATCAATTCTTTGGCACTCAGCTTTCTTTATAGTCCAATTCTCACCATCCATACATGACTACTGGAGAAACCATAGCTTTTTTCTAGGTGGACCTTTGTCAGCAAAGTAATGTCTCTGCTTTTTAAAATGCTGTCTAGGTTGGTCATAGCTTTTCTTACAAGGAGAAAGCATCTTTTAATTTCATGGCTGCAGGCCATCTGGAGGGATTTTGGAGCCCCCCAAAATAAAGTCTCTCACTGTTTCCATTGTTTCCCCATCTATTTGCCATGAAGTGATGGGACTGGAAGCCATGATCTTAGTTTTTCTGAATGTTGAGTTCTAAGCCAACTTTTTCACTCTCCTCTTTCACTTTCATCAAGAGGCTCTTTAGTTCTTCTTCACTTTCTGCCATAAGGGTGGTGTCATCTGCATATCTGAGGTTCTTGACATTTCTCCCGGAAATCTTGATTCCAGCTTGTACTTCACCCAGCCTGGCATTTCACATAATGTACTCTATATAGAAGTTAAATAAGCAGGGTGACAATATACAGCCTTGATGTACTCATTTTCCGATTTGGAACCAGTCTGTATGGGTCTATGTCCAGTTCTAACTGTTGCTTCTTTTTTTTTTTTTCCTTTTTTTTTTTTTTTCTTTTTTTTTTTTTTATTATTGTTTTTGCCATACATTGTCATGATATCACCATGGGTTTACATATGCTTCCCCTCTGGGTCCCCCCTTCCTCCTCCCTCCCCCCCGGGAAATCTCGCTGCACCAGTCCCGAGCATCAATCCTGGGCTGGCGATTGATTAGACACATGACAATTAACATGCTTCAATGCCCTTCTCCCATATCATCCCACCCTTACCCTCATCCACAAAGTCCACAAGTCTATTCTATACATCTGCGTTCCTTTTGTTGTCTCCCATGTTGGGTTCTTATTACTGTCTTTCTAAATTCCATATATATGTGTTAATATACTGTATTGTTGTTTTTGCTTCTGGCTTACTTCACTCTGGATAATGGGCTCCAGTTTCGTCCATCTGTTGCTTCTTGACCTGCTTACAGATTTCTCAGGAGATCTGGTATTCCCATCTCTTTAAGAGTTTTCCAGCTTGTTGTTATCCACACAGTCAAAGGCTTTGGAATAGTCAATAAAGCAGAAATAGACGTTTGCTGGGATTCTCTTGCTTTTTCCATGATCCAATGGATGTTGGCAATTTGATCTCTGGTTCCTCTGCTTTTTCTAAATCCAACTTAAACATCTGGAAGTTCACGATTCACATACTATTGAAGCCTGGCTTGGAGAATTTTGAGCATTACTTTGCTAGCATGTAAGATGAGTTCAATTGTGAGGTAGAATAGGTCTGCAATGCAGGAAACCCTGGTTCAATTCCTGGGTCGGGAAACTTCCCTGGAGAAAGGATAGCCTACCTAATCTAGTATTCTTCCCTGGTGGCTCAGTCTGTAAAGAATCTGCTTGCAGTGCAGGAGACCTGAGTTTGAACCCTGGATTGGGAAGATTCCCTGGAGAAGGGAATGCTATCCACTCCAGTATTTTTGCCTGGAGAATTCCATGGACAGAGGACCCTGAAGGCCTATAGTGTCCATGTGGTCGCAAAGCATCTGACACAATTAAGTGACTAATACTTTAATCCCAAAAAGACAAATACCATGTAGAATCATGCTCTTGAATATGTATTAAGACTATATCAATTTTCCCTAGATTGATCTATATTTAATCCCCCTAACAATAGTCACAGTTTATTTTTAACAAGTTGATTCTGATATTTTTATTGAAAATATTAACAAGCAAGGAAATCCAGGAAACCTCTGAAAGAATAATGAGAGAGAAAATGCTCTACCATATGCTAAAACCTATAAAATTACAGAACTTATCATGAATAGATAAATCATTCAAATAGAACTGAAAGTTCAGAATTGGACTTAAATGAAATCTAGTGTATGATAAATGTAGCATTTTGTTTCAGTGGGAAAAAGGTAGATTATTCAATACAGTGTTTTGAGATACCTGGGTTGCCTACATGGATTCCTACTTTGCACTTATGCCAAAAAATACACGTTTGCACACATGTACATACATACACATATGTATCTATCAGATAGATCAAATATTCAAATATAAATTTTGTGCAGAGGTACTACATGAAATTATTGGAGAATTTTTTCTGTATAATTTTGGAAGAATTATCAGTAGCACACAAAGCTCAGAGTCCTAAATGTAAAGACCAATAATTTTTATTAATAATTTGCTTTGATTATCTACTTGGCAAAAAATAATAAATTATATCCAAAAAGGGACTACATATTGAAAAATATATTCAATATTCATTATATAAAGACCTAATTTCTATTTCCTTCACATATTTTGAGTACTCAAAATTCTATAAGGAAGTGATTTTTAAAATTACAAAGAATTTAAACAGACAAGACATAAAAATAACTCCTAAATATATGAAATTTTTTTCAACCCCACTGAAGGAGATTAATATATGCCACGTTGGCGTAAGGATTATTTGAGCTGAAGGCAACTGAGACACACCAAACATAGGAAGAGCTTCCCACCATCTCCCTATCTGCCAATAGGATACATTTCTTATAAGAAAGGTATCCTCCCTGTACCAGGTAGAGGTGAGCCCTGTGATCACCAGAGGAAAGGAATCAATACTGAGATGAGCCTACACAAATAAATCTTACCAAAATAACCCTTACCTTTGATACATTTCCCTCATATTTCCTCATATATGTCCTAGTTTACCTCATATATTCTTTGTTTCTCTTCTACAATTTATTGGCCCTAGAAACCAAAACCCCCTTTCTTCTGTCAACTCACTTCTCCACAATTTATCATTCTTTCTTAAAATGATATATAAGCTCCCAAATCTAACTGCTTCTTTGGGTTTTCACTTCTTTTCTGTGAACCCTCCATGCACATAAAAATATTAAAGTCAATAAAAATTGTATACCTTTTCTCCTGTTATTCTGTTCTTTTATCAATTTAATTCGCAGGTCCCAGTTACTAAACCTAAGAGGGTAGAAGGAAAGTTTCTCTTTCCCTAAACTACTCACAAGAAAAAGAAAGTTATAAAAATATCATTTTTACTTATATTGACCATGAAAAAATACACTGAATTAGTGGAAAAATACAAAGCAGGCAGATCCAAGTGTAAATAACTTCAATAAATGCAACTGGACCATCTCTTTTGAAATTTAAAGTGAACGTGATACAAACAAAATTATGTACTAAACAGAAATAGAGACATAGAAAGCAAACTTATGGTTACCAAAAGGGACAGGGGTGGGGCATAAATTTGGAATATAGGATTAACAGATACACACTACTAGATATAAAACAGATAAACAACAAAGACCTACTGAATAGCACAGGAAACTATATTCAATATCTTATAATAACCTATAATGGAAAAGAATCTGGAAAAAAAATAGATATGTATAGCTGAATCACTTTGTAGTACACCTGAAACATTTTAAATCAACTATACTCCAATTTTTTTAAATTTTGAATAAACATATTCATTTTCCCAGCAGTGCTGCTCCTAGGAATTGCTCCTATAAATAAACTTGTACATATTCAAATTAATAATTTACAAGTATTCATTGAAGTAGTTTTTGTAACACAAAAATGTTTCATAGGAAGGAAGCTAAATAAATAATGGGAAAACTTTCCATATAATGGGATCAGATGCAGTCATTTTAAACAGTTATTAAGCTCAAAACTGACTAATAAGGAGTGATTCTTTGGATGCATTTTAAGTGTGAAAAAAAATCGGGGTTCTGTGTAATGAAAGAAGGACTATATACACGGGTGCTCACATATTCATAAGCGTAATATATCCCTAGAAGGATCCACTAGAACTAGCAAAAGTGGTTGCTGCCATTGAGAAGTCTGAGTTACCTAGGGGATATATTTTTAATTTTGAATTATATTTAGGCATTCTCAATTCAGAGAATAAAATTTGGAATATACCATACATGTTAATGTGTATTATAAATCTTTAGGTGAGGTTTCTGAAATGTACTGAATCACAGAGTCATTTTTTAGTGAATATATGGTAGAAACTCTCACCCTTCCTCAAAATCTTCATCAGTAAGAAATGATCTTTCCTTTCTCTTTTGCAATCCTCAGATGGTTTTACACATCGTATGTGCTGTGGCAGTACTAAAGAAATTTAAGACTTGGACTATATTCACCTATATTCATGTTTGCTCCACCCCCTTTAGATCACCCAGTCCTTGAAATCATTCCTAGTTCCTTTTCCATCTTATTCATTACCAGCATTTCTCATAGTGCCAAATAGAAGAATATGTTAAAGTGACACATCTCGTACCCTTCCATTGTGCATTGGAAGGAACACTCCTGGGAGAGGGCACAGGGGCGCCACAAACAGGGACATATGGCACGGCTCAGTGAGGCATGGGCTGCCCATCCATCCAGAAGAAATCTGAGTGCCCAGTCCCCTTGGTTACCCTGACTGGTCACTTGACTATTCAGCAGCCCTTGTTATTGTAATCCCTCAGAAGGCCATCTGCTCTGCTCATGTGGGAGGGCTGGCCTCAGGGAGAAGTGCTCAGCTGCCCTGCATCCTTGAATCAGGTCAATTACACCAGGGCTCCTTAATTGCTCATGACAGCTTCGCCATTGTGTATGAAGCATCAGTAATTTTCAGTTCATTGTGGCTAAAGATTTTGGGCTAATGAAGGTTTCAACCTGTCCCTCAGGGTCCCTGGCACCACTCAGCTTGTACAAGTTGCACAGCATGCGGGGTTCCATTTCACACCCTATCAGCCACTGAATTTCAAGCTAAAGTCTAGGGTAAAATAAAACCATACCACAAAGGACAAGGCAAGAAGAATGTCTTGTAAAGACGGTGATTCATTTTCAGCGGAAAGGAGCAGGGAGAGCTTAGCCCTGACAACAGCTCTAATTACTCCTTAGAGCAGCAAGCAGCCTGTGGCACTGAGCACTGGCGGTGGTGGCGACTGTTGTTTCATCAGATGCATGACTGGTTCCACAGGTGATAGGGGCAAATGACGTACTGGGCCGAACTTAGGGGCTTTTGTGATATTTCAGATGAGTGAAATTGTCTTCTCAAACTTCTCACTTGAAAAACTCTGGTGCTCATGCTTCATCTTGCCCTGGTATAAATGAATAGTCTTGCAAACTCATACATTGTGAACAGTTGGGTTCCTTTCATCTGATGGTGAACAAAGAAAAAGTTGAAGGAAATTTCCCAAGTAGCATATTTGAAAAGACTGGATTTGTAACAAAAACAACCTCTTCTAGCTCTTAGTAATACTTAGAAATTTAAACGTTTCAGGTTTCTCAACTTTTCTCATGTGCTCCTCTCTCCCTCTCTCTTTCTCTCTCTCTCCCCTCTCTCTCTCCCCGCCCCTCTTTCTCCTCTCTCTCTCTCTATCTATATATATATGATTATATATAATACTCAGAATTAATTGCATACTAGAATAAATTTTCAAGTTCAAGGATCCATTGATAAAGTCTTTGATAAAGGTACTAACAAACAGTGGATGTCCTGTCAACTTTACTTTCTCAGTTTTCAGACAACTGTACCTAAGAGTTCAGATTTAAATAGATGCTGCTTCCAACATGGCATCACATTAAGCCAAAATGCCAGCCTTTTGCTGTCATCTTACAATATTGTAGCTAACTATTTTAAATCCAACATTTTTTCTTGGAATTATTTCAAGGAGTTATCCAACTAAAAGTAAACTTCAAGAATATCTTGCCAAAAAACCCTTCCCTTTCAGACTAAGGAATCCAGATAGGTTAGATATATTTCCAAGCCACATGGCTAGACAGTGGTGATCACAGATCCAGCACCAGCATCCTGGGGAGGCAACTGGGGGTCTCAGGGAGTTTCCACTTGCCTAAGAGACCCCCTGAACCCTCTTTCTTTCTCTCTCTCTCTACACAAGCACACAAGCAGAATTTTTAGTTTTTCATCACCAAATGAAACTGTGCCACTTGAATTAAAATAATCAAAATTTGTTCCTTCTTTTCTCCTGAATGTTACTTGGAGACTGTAATAGCATGTGTAACTCTGGAAAGTATTTTATTCAAAGGAATTTTGAAAACCCACTTCCCAGGTCTTGAAATGCAACGCATGAAATGCAATCTAGGGTTAAATAAAACATGTTAGGCAGAATTTCAGATGATAGGTATAGGATCATTGGCTGACAAAGGCTAAATGTCCTCCATTCGAGGTGAGGTTACATTTAAGTTATTTTCTACAGAAAGGAAGTTATTATATCCTGGTAGATATTCAGAGAGAAGAGCCCACAACACGTCCCGGTGACCCATGTTCACATCTCCCATCTATTACGGAGAGAATTCTGAGCTAGATGTCAGATTTGAGTTTTAGCCAATCTTGTTCCTTACTCGAAGGGTGGCCCTGAACACAAGTTTTTTAGTCCTCATTTGTCAAGGAGAGCCCATCCTTCCAACTCTGCCTCTCCTATTCCTTTAGTTGCATGGCCATTATTCCCTAATCTTATTTTTTTAATGATACTTTTCAGGCTTCCCTGATGACTCAGATGGTAAAGAATCTGCCTACAATGCAGGAGACCCAGGTTCAATCCTGGCTTAGGAAGATCCCCTGGAGAAGGGAATGGCTACCCACTCCAGTATTCTTGTCTGGAGAATTCCATGGACAGAATAGCCTGGCTGGCTATAGTTGGTGAGGTCACAAAGAGTCAGACACAACTGAGCAACTAACACAAACACTAGCACTCTTACAGAGAGAGTAGGTACATGTCCAAATAAATAAATAAAGGCTACAGGTTGTGACACTAAAGTAATGAATGTGTCGTGTATTTGTTTTTTAAAAAATCATTACAGCAGTTATCTTCAAGATAAGCATTCTTCCTTTTTAAGAAGCTATCTTAAGAAGTTATTTGGCCTAAAGTCAGTTTATACAGCAAACACAAAATTTCACACCATTACCTTAGAACTTCCTTTCATTTTTTTTAAAAGTAATGGTTTTGCCCACATCACTCAATTTATTTGCCACAGATAACTTATGAACATTCCTCCAGATCAGAATACCATGAAGGATGAAGGTGTGTCATCACTGGAAGTACTTCAACTAGTGGCCTCAGGCTTCAAATATAGTTAAAAAAGGACAGAAAAAAATTCTTTAAGTCATAGTAGCAAGAGCTGAAGAGGAAAATAGCTTCCCAGGGAAAAGATGCTGAAAGGAACCTCCCTCACTCTAATGTGTGAATATTAATATGCTTTAAAAATCAGTAGCATGGAATAGAATAGAAAGTACAGGAATAAACCTCACGTATGAAGGGGTTCAGAATATGCCACCTCCAAATATGCCACTTGGGCCTACTGATTACTCTGAGTAGAAGATGCTTGAGAAACAGCAGAGGCCAGAAGTCTCTCTGACCTTCCCTTTCTACCTAAAAGCAGATCATGAAATTGTACCAGGAAGAAAAGGATGTACTTATCACCAGAGACTGGCAGCTGATGCTGAAATGGATCTATATGAACAAACTTAAGAAAATAACAATTATCTTCCATTAGTTTCCCCATATATTTCCTAGTCACTATCCCACAATTTATTGCCTGTAACTCAAATCCCTTTGTTTTATCACATCCCCACAATCTATTGTTCTTTATTTTTAGAAGTATATATAAGCTTTTAGACCTGACAGCTTCTTTGGACCTTAATTTTCCTTTTAAAAACACCCATTACACAAAAAAATATTAAATAAAATTTGTGTCCTTTCCTCCTATGAATCTGTCTTATGTCAGTTTAATTTTTAGGCACAGCCTCAAAACCTAAAACAGTAGAATAAAGTTCTTCCTCCCCTACACATATTAGTCAAATGATTTTCAACAAGGATACTAACACAAATGGGACGTGGACAGTCTTTTCAACAATCAGTGGGAAAATGAATATTCACATGTAAGAGAATGAAATTGGATGTTCTTTTTATGATATGCAAAATTTAACTCAATTGGGTCAAAGACCTAAATGGAAAAGAAAAAAGCCATACAACTCCTAAAAGAAACCACAGAGAAAAAGCACGACATTGGATTTGGCAATGTTTTCTTAGATATAACACCAAAATCACAGACAACAAAGAAAAATAGAAAATTGAATTTACGCAAGTTAAAGCATCTGTGCATCCAAGAAAACCACCAAGAGAGTGAATAGGCAACCCACAGAATGGGAGAAAATATTTGCCAATCATACATTTGATAAAGAGTTACTACTTAGATTACATAAAGAATCCTTACAATTTACCAACAAGAAAATCAAACAACGTGATTTTGAAAATTAGCAATAGACTTGAACAGACATTTCTCCAAAGAAGATATATAAATAGCCAATAGATACATGAAAAGATGTTTAACATTACTAATCATTAGGGAAACACAAATCAAAACCACAACAGGATATCACTTCACATTCATTAAAATGGCTATTAAAAAAAACCCAGTAAATAGCAAGTGTTAGTAAGGATGTAGAGAAATCAAAATGTTTGTGCATTGCTGGTAGGAATGTAAAATGGTGCAGCTATTGCGGCAAACAGTGTAGTGATTTCTCAAAAAGTTAAACACAAAGTTACCATGTATACCAACAATTTCACTTCTGGGTATATACTCAAAAAAATTGACAGCAGAGACTCAAAAAGATATTTATATAATAATAGTCACAGCAGCATTACTCAGAATAACCAAAAAAGTGGAAATAACACAAATGTCCATTGACAGATGGATAAAGTGTGGTATATACATGCAATGGAATATCATGCAGCCTTGAAAAGGAATGAAATTCCAATACTTGCTGCAATATAGACGCACCTTGAAGATATTATGCTAAGTGAAATAAGGATAGATATTGCATGATTTACTTACATGAGGTACACAGAGTAGTTAAATTCATAAAAACAGAAAGCAGAGTAGTGGTTACCAGGGTCAAGGTGTTGGAAGAATATTTAATGAGTAGAGAGTTTCAGCTTGGGAATGATGAAGAATTTCTGGAGATGGATACTGATGATGACTACACAACAATGTGAATGTACTTAAGCTACTAACTTATTTAAATAAAATGGTTAAAAAATCAGTAGCATGACTTTGAGGCACATATCTATCATAGAGGTGGTCCAGACCACCCATCGAGAAAGAACTGGCTATTCAACTGCAAGGAGCGCAGGTGATTGAGAGCCTCCTGCTGTTACCACCTTCAGGACACATCTCAGCTTTCAAACTGAGACCACATCCTTCCCAGGCAATCTCCAGCCAATGACTGAGTAAGCAGAGCCATAGGACTGGCAATTTCTGCCCAACACCAGCATCCTTATGGGTACTCGTAGCTCTAGAGCTCCTGTTGGATTGGCTGAGATTTTGTGAGACCTGCAACATGGTCTGTAGGCTTTCCCTGTCCAATCCTGCTTGTACCCCTTTTTCCTATTTCAGTCATTAATCCCCAGTGAGCCTCTAGCCCTCCTGACTCTCAGTGTCTGATTCCTGAAGGATCTGACTGTCAGATAAAGTATATATATGCATATTCATAAATGCCATAAAAATATACCAAAGAGTAATAACTGCTACATCTTAGTGTGATTATGAGTTAATTTTTTCTTCTACTGTAAATATTATTAGTAAAATGATAAAAAATACCTTCAGATTTTTAAAAAGAAATTCATGATCTAAACCCACTTACAACACTTTAGAGAATAGAATGTGTGTGTTGTTCCCATTCTCTATCCTCAATGAGATATTTAAATGTAGTATCTCATACTAGCAAAGTGAAATTTTAATGTTTAAAAAAAGTAAAACAGTGAATCATCAAATTTGAATTATCAAATTCAAATACTGGGTATTGAGTGTTCAAAAGCACTGTTTAGAACAAAAAACCAGGCTTCTTCACCTAGTAATTATATTATTTGTCTTTATAGTGATAACTTCAGATATATTTTTCAATATTAAACCTATGTAAACAGAGAAAATGTCCCTAGGAGGTAACCAAAATATTTTGGCTATATTTCCATTTAAAAATGACCCCTAGCAGATCTTAACATAGCTTCTTCTGAATTAAATGCTAAAATATCCATGTAGAAAAAGGGACTACTTAAAACAAAATATTATGTTTTATCTCTTTATGCTATTGTTTAACATGTTGCCATATCCCCTGTGTTTATAGAAAGCTAGTAATGAGGTCTTGAGGCTTGAACACATTCAAGTTGGATGCTTTTAGTAAGAAAAGTTGTGCTGTATATTAATTTTCATTTCTCTTATAACTAGCAATGTTGAGCATCTTTTCGTGTGCCTGTTAGCCATCTGTATGTCTTCTTTGGAAAAATATATATTCATGTCTATGATGAGATGCCACCTCATACCTCAGAATGGCTAACATCAAAAAGTCTATAAATGACAAATGTTGGTAAGGACGTGGCTAAAAGGGAACCCATATACTCTGCTGATGATATGGTAAATTGGTGTAGCACTAAGGAAAACAGTATGGAGGTTCCTAAAAAAACTAAAAATGGAACTATATGTTCTAGCAATTTCACTCCTGAGTATATATCCAAAAAAATACCTCAAAACACTAGCTCAAAAAAATACATGCACCCTAATATTATTAGAAGCATTTTTTACAATAGTCAAGATGTGTAAGCAACACAAGTGGCCATCAACAGATGAATGAATAAAGAAGATGTGAGATAGATGTAATGGAATACTACTAAGCCATAAAAATGAATATAATTCTGCTCTTTGCAACTATGTAAATGGACCTGAGTAAACCGTTTAGTGAAATAAGTCAGAGAAAGACAAATACTGTACACTATCTCTTCTATGTGGAATCTTAAAAAATAAAACAAACATGTATATAATGAAACAGAAACAGATACAGAAAAAAAAACTAGTATATACCAGTGGGGAGAGGCAAGAAAGGGGTGTGGGATTAAGAGATACAAACTACTATGTATAACTATATATACATAGTTATATATAATAGTTAATTATATATAACTATGTATATAATTTCCCTACAACACAGGGAAATGTAGTCATATTTTGTAGTAATTTTAAATGGAGAATATTTTATAAAATACGGAATCATTATGCTATACACTAATATTGTAAACCAATTATACTTCAATTTTAAAAAGTTATGCCATAGAATCCCATCATGAGGTATGTAAAGTTTAGTTGTTGTCTCTTCTTAATGTTAAGACTGACTGGGGCTTTATACATATTATCAGTCATAGCCTCCCTTAAATGGTCTCCATCTGCTTTTTACCTAGTAGTCTTAGCAACCATTGACAATATTACCTTTATCCATTATATTAGGAGTTACTAGATGGTATATTTCAATTTTGTCGTTCTTTCTTCTTTGATAATTCATATACAAAGAAAAACTTCACCTATCAACTATTTGGTTCCACTTGAATGGAATAACAGGAAAGCCAGTACAAATGCTTGATTTTGAGGCAAGAGCACTACCCTCCAAATCTTCAGTCAGACTCGTCCAAGAGTACAAATAAGCCAGCTCCTAAGAATTCCCAGAACACTTGAAAGGGAATGGGTCCTGCGATAGAGAGTTGGGGGTGGGAAGGAGGGGGCTTGTCAGATGAGTAACTAGAGTTCCTGCTGAAACAGGGAACATATAGTGAAACTTAATTAACTATAGTTAAAAATGATCCAATTACTATGCATAGGCTCAGGATGCGTGGGAAAATTCAAGTTACATTAGGTTTTTGCACAATGTCAAGTTACTGAAGAAGAGAAAGATTATGTATTAAACTAGAATGAGACAGTTAAAACTCTGTATTAAAACAGAGTGAGACAATTACAAAGATATTTCAAGTTTAAAACTTATATCACCCTTAACTCAAATGTTACAACAACAAAAAATGACTTTTGAATTAAAGAGTTAGAAATAAAGCAAAAGGAGCATGGGATTCTTGGTATATATCTCCAACTTTGTAGTAAAATTTCTAAGGATAATTTCAAAGGAAAAGGCTACACTGGGGAAAAATTGGTGTATTTGATTTCATATGAATTTTAATACATTTGTCAACTCTAACACAAAGAGTAAATGACAACCTGGAAAAAATTAACAAACAATATCCTCAATCTATAAGAAGCCCTTCTTGCCAAGTCAATAAGAAAATTATGACCATTAATAGTAAAAAGAAAAAATAATAAAACAGAAGATTTATATGTCATTCAAAATGTAGAAACACATGCAAACTAACACACAATAAAGTTATACCTTTAAAATTGATACCAACTTTTTCTCTAATGTTGAAATGTACCATTAAAACCAATACAAGAAAAAGAAAGCCCATGCTCTATAGACGGAATCATATATCAGTATAATTTTTAAGAAAGCAACTTGGTATCATGGATAAAGAGTCTTAAAAATATTCTGACCTTTTGAGCTAAAATACCCTGCATTTAAAATATACTATAAATTAAGAATTTCTTGTAAAACCATAAACAGAGATATACATTAAGACTTGTGTACAATGTTGTGTCTAGTAGGGTGAGAGGACTCAGAAACAATTTAAATAAACAATGTACACCCATGTGGTAAAAAACTATATTATTGTTAAATATATTTCCAAAAATAGCTTAAAACATGTGGAAGTCTTTCACTATATAATAATGAGAAAAAATAAAGCTCAAAATAATTTCTATAGGCAAAATCTAGTTTCATCTAGTTTCACTGATATACACAAATTTGAATATATATACACATATTTATTTACACATAATGTGTATAAATGTATTTTATGTTTGTACATACAAACTTATATATTTATATGTTGTGTGTATGTGTGTGTATTGTGTGTGTGTGCATGAAGATAAGTGACTAATATGCTTAGTAATAGTACCAAGTGTAAGGATTTTTTCCTTCTTTATAAAGTTTATTTTTTAATTGAAGTATAGTTGATTTACAACGTTGTATTAATTTCAGGTGTATAAAGTTTTTCATTATGCATTTCCCAATGAAACATCAGTTTATAATTCAAAATAATGACAAATATTGTATATTAATCCATGTGCATGGAATCTACAAAGATGGTACTGATGAACCTATTAGAAGGGCGGCAATGGAGGGCAGACATAGAGAACAGACTTGTAGACAACGTGGGAAGGGGAAGTTGGGATGAACTGAGAGAGTAACATGGAAACATACATTACCATATGTTAAACAGACAGCCAGTGGGAACTTGCTGTGTGACACAGGGAGCTCAACCCCAGGGCTCTGGGACAACCTAGAGGGGTGGGATCAAGAGGAAGATGTGAGGGAAGTTCAAGAGGAAGGGGACATATGTATACCTGTGGCTGATTAATGTTGGAAAAAAGAAAAATTAGTATTAGTTTAAAAGAAATGTCTTGTGTGATTCACTCAGCTGTTCCAACTGTGTATGTTCATTTCATCAGTGTCAAATTTACAAACATTTTCTATTATGTTCCAGACACTATCAGTACTAGGATCCATGGGAAAAGGGCCTGGTAATCATTATAATATTGAATAAGATGCTGATCTTCACCTTCGGGAAGCATACCATACTGGAAAAAAATAGGTCTTTACCGAACTAAGTATGATACCCTATCCTCAGAGCTCTATAAAAAGTAATACATACTAAGATCAGACAGCTATTACACAATCCAAACGTTTTCCCTTAGTGTAAGTTCTTTTTCTTGGTGTGGGGGGTGGGGGGCGGCAGGGAGTATCATATGGTATCTAAGTTCTCTCACCAGGGATTGAACACATGCCCACTGCATTGGCAGCATAGAGTCTTAACCACTGGACCATCAGGGAAGTTCCTACCTCAGTAAGTTCTGATTGGCACAAATACAAGATTTTCAAGGCCAATGATCTGTGCAGTATAGATCGGTCTCCAGCAAAAAGGGAAATGTAGACAGAATGCAAAAGACTCAATGTTGTATTTAACATGAACAGTGTCATTCACTGCTACGATGCAGGACTATCTATATCATTGCTGTATGGTCCTGGTTTTCTCTTAAGTCATCCCTACATTCTTCATGCTGAGGGTTGCAATAGTTCAAGCTTCTCCCACTAAACATAAGAAACAGTTACAAGCCATGCTTGTCTTTCTCAGCCTCTCTGCTCTGTTCCACATCAGGTAGCACCAATCCAAACCAACCTTGGAGGTTTTGCTTCCTGAGTTACATGGGCAGAGTTAATGGAGCTATCACTTGCTCTTATCTGCAAACAGGGAATGATGGATGGCTATCTGCTAGTTGCTCCTTAGCATGCAAGAGAAAGGCAAAATTTAGATTCTCCATTTCTTCACTCACCTCCTGTATTCTAAGAAGCTTTTGTCTTCTCTTCCCTCCTCATGCTAGTCACTAACATAACTAACAAGTTCCTCAGTGTCAGCCCACACACACAGAATTTATTTAACACAGTGCATCCATTCATTTATTCTACAAACATTTATTGAGAACCCATTAAGTGGCAAAGCTCTGTTTTAGGAGCTGGAGAGACAAAATGAATAAAACATACTGCTAGTACTTGAGCTCTAATGACATAGTAAGAGAGAGAGACATTAAAAGAGATCATTGAAATAAAGGATTGGAGGTGTTCTAACAAAGAGAATACACAGAGGAACAATTATAAATCCTTTTAATTGAGAACCTGCAATATAAGTATTATGATAAATATCTTACACACATTAAAATCAGTCAATCCTTACAATATCCCTATGAGACAGTAAAAAGTTAAACTAACATACTTTCCTGGAACAATATTTTCCTGCCTGTGTGCTAAAAATACTAGACCAAGTTAAAGGAAGTACTCTTTTATTCCATGAAATACTTGCTACCAGAAGATAAGACTATGAGCTAATTAAAATACCTTATCAAGATTTAACTGTTCATCAGGGCTTGCTTTAAGATCTTGCCTAGCTATGTCTACCATCAAAAGTTATTTTATCTTCATCACTGGCCCAAAGCCAACCAATTCTCTGCCTTAAAAGGCTGCCCTTAAAAATCATACAGCTTAGGCCTTAAAATGTCATAAATATCCTCCCCTCATTTCTCCGTCTTGAGACACTACTAAAAGTCAGCCCTTACTGATTTACTCTCCCTTACTTCAGTAGGCCTGATGAACTTAGCTTTGCTCAATCAATAGGTTTTCCTGGCATCTTTTGAGGGATCTATGATCAGCAACTGATATTATAGCCACCATTTCACATATCTTTCAAGATTTATGTGAGTCCCTGGGTCAGAAAGATCCATTGCAGTAGGAAATGGCAACCCACTCCAGTTTTCTTGCCTGGAAAATCCCATGGACAGAGGAGCCTGGCGGGCTACAGTTCACAGGATCACAAAGAGTAGGACACAACTGAACACAGAGCACTCAATCTAAGCCTCATATTTCTGTCATTTATGAGGGATTGAAAGAAGTGATATTTTCTTGAAAAGAGACTAAAAGAAAGGCAAAGTAGAGGTACTATTTAAGTCAAATTTTAAAAGACAAATAAAATATTCATTTGATCTTCAAGAGAGGAAATGATATTTGTGTGCATAGTGATGGAGGCATGAATCTGTAAGATAGATTAACAGAACTTAAAATTTTAGAAAATGGCTAGAGCTAACAATACGAGGTCAAGTGAAATGCTAGGATAGGAGGCTGGAAGTATAGATGGAGCTAGATCACAAAGGGTTCTACTGCCATCCTAAGAGTTTTGGTTTTATCTTGTAGGCAATGGAAAAACATAGCATTATTTTTTGCTTTGTATTTTTATGAAGATTATCCTGGCTACAGAATGGAAGACTAAGCTGAAAGTCTTAAGACTGGAAACAACAAGACTCATTAAAAGAAACTTTTGGTAACCTAGCAGAGATTCTGGTAACCTGCAGGATGTCAGAGGGATTTATGACAGAGATTGGAGCCATAGGATATTGTTAGGGAAAAAAAAAGAGTTTGGGATGACTCTAGGTTCCTAGTTTAGGTTAATGGATACAAAATTACACCATTTTGAAGGTGGAAAATTCAGGGAGAAAAACTTCTTTAAAAAAATAAACACGTGTTTGGCTTTAGATGTATTTTTTCAGACATACTGAGTTCTAAGTATCTATGAAGTATTTGGATATAAAGCTAGATAATGTTGAAGTATCTGAGAGGCCCAAAGAATAGCATCCTTTTGACCTGAGCAAGTGAAGAAATGAAATAGTGGGGAAATGCTGATAGTAGACTAAAATCTGACCTTTTCTACCATACAGGCCAAGAAGGGAGCTGTGGCTTTAGGTTGGTTATCCAAATGGGCTTCCTAACAGGAGTGCACAAACAGATGGGCACATCAGCTCTACACCTGGAGTGGGATCCATGAGTCAAGCTAAGAAACTGAGAGGGAGCAGTCATAAGTAAATCAGAAAAGCCAAGAGAAAGTGATATCACAAAATCCAAAGCAAGAAAGTAAACATAAGGAAGGCATTTTAGATACTGTACTGGTCAAGTAATTTGAAGCCTGGAAAAGTACAAGTCAAAAGGGAAATTCAGGACTTTGAGACCTAAGAGCAGGGGCTCAAGTTGAAAAGACAAGTGTTCCAATCTGCAAGGCAGTGAAGATATTGCAAAATTCTAGGCCTCACTCCAGGGAGCTGTGGTAGAATTCATGGAAAGACCAATCCAAGAATCTGGGCTAATTCCTACACTCTTTTCTCATCTATTACAGCCTCCAAAGACAGAAAATTAGGAAGAAACTATAACCAACTCTTCTTTCCTTGTTTAGTGGATAAGACCAAGTGATTTATAACGTTTGATACTAAGTTACTTTTAAAGCTATAAGAATTTGAGTGTAATAATGAATGAATACCACTAGAACCATAAAGTCCCCAGAAGTGCTTCTGAAAGAGACAGACTTGGAGTCTCCTTTGAGAAAGATGCAATTTATGGCTGGTTCTAATCAAGACATTCTCTTTGCTCTAAGACATGTCTTCTCATTGTTACTTTGGAAAAACATTTTTATCCTGGTGTGCAAGTACCACCCAGATCAGACCCTTGGCTATTTCCTTCCTGCATCCTTTCATCCATCCTACTTGCTAGTCCAGGAGTCAGCAAACTATGGCCAGTGGGCCAAACTGAACCTACACCTGTTTTCATAAATAAAATTTTATTGGGACCACGGCCATATCAATTCATTAAGGTATTGCCTACAAGTATCTGCAATGGAGACCACACGGCCCACAAAGCCAAAATATTTGCTATCCAGGCCTTTACAGAAGGCCATGAGCTTTTATGGCCTTTACAGCTGACCCATGTGATACAGCCTATTCTTTCTCATGAATACCATTTGAGACCTAAAAAAGACCATTTTATCTTTTTTACTCTATCCTCACTTTGTGGAATGCCCCTCAAGTACTACACAACCTTCAGGAACCAGTATCCTGAAGTTCCATGTCTTCCAGAGTTCCCCAGTGCCCCTCTCTGGAGGGACTTTCTGCTGTTTCTGAAACCCTATAATGCCTAAAGTATCTGGCGTATGTTGGGAATCAATGAGTAACTGAAAGAATTAAGGAAGGGGTCTATTTTCAGATATTTGTCTGTCCATTCTTTTGTTTTCATTATGTATACATCACTAGAACCTCTATATAGAGGGTGGATCAGTCTGCTAAACTTCTTAAAGCAAGGTACCTTGACCTGTGTAGAATATGACAGGTATTTATTAAATGAAAGGCTCAGAGGCAGGAGGACAGTAGTATATGAATTGGCAGTTAGGGAAGAGGAGTTCCCACCACTCTACATTCTGGATGCTTCTCCAAAGTGAGCACAGATTCTAAAATCTTTGTAGGAACCTCACATCATTAGCTTTTATATGAATTTCTGCAATGGAAACATTGCTTCCTTTTTATTTTGCTCTCTGATATTTGAAATGGTTGAGCAGGAATCATGCAATAGAGAAATGAGAATTGACATCTGGGAACCTGAGACTCACAAGTTAGCTAAATAGTCCAGGGAGATATGAAATATGCCATATCCTTGTGGACCAGGAATCTAAAAATAAAGTCAAAGGACCTTTGGTTTGGATTGAGCAAAGCCTAAAAACTAAAACTAGGACCTGAATCACTATGTTTATAATTGTAAAATTTACAGAAGATAACATTTACCTTCTCAACCATTTTTAAGTGCATAGTTTGGTGGCATCAGAGGCATTCACAATATTGGACAACCATCACTACCACCCACCTCCAGAACTTTTTCCTTTCCTCAAACTGAACAATTTAAGTTCAACGCTGGATCTGCACATTTTTAATCTGGATTTTCTCAGGTTTTATCATGGGACAATCTATGGCCTAAGTCACCAAGTGACTTGTATTATCAGTTTATCAATGCAAGTCATTTGGTGACTCCTTCCAAGTATTAATCCAAAATATAGCTGATTGTTTAGAAATAATCCTAAAAAAATGAAATTTTAGGAAAAGTAATTATTAAGTGTGCTATTATATTATTAAATAATTATTAAGGACTCTAAGGAGATTCAGGCAGTTACAAAGAATCCACCATTTATTTCCTGGTGGGTAGGACTGGAATTGAAAGGAATTATCAAGAAATATATTTTATGTAAGCATCTGTTCCTTTTTCATACAAAAGGAAAAAGAAGCTACTCCCCAAACCATTCCCCATACCCAGCTACACTCATTTCCAACAGATGTTCCCATGTGTCCAAAACAGTCCCCAGAGGGGATTCTGTATCTTCCATCCAATCGTTTCCAGAAACACAATCTTCTCAGCTAACATGGCAATCGCTGCAGGGTGTCTCACAAGAGGGCCACTCTTCACCTTGTAATGTCTAACCATAGGCGTGTCTGAACAGCAAAGATTGATTTACAACCAGAGGTGTCTGGTCCCCAAGGGCCACTTGCTTCTCTCTAGCCTTCAAGAATCGTATTTCACAGTCCCAGATAACCTGCTTGGGTAACAATCAAACCGAGCACCAGAACTGGGAGCAGAAGGTCTGGTGGCCAGAGAGCTGGGATGGCCTGCTTTGAGGCGGGTAGATGTCTCGGGAGATAGAACTGACTCCGAGCCAGACTTCTTGATTGACTGACAAGCATCACTTCTGGCTCCTTGTCAACATCATCCGACAACTGTAATGTTTAACTGCACTGGAGGCTCCAGTTCTCCATCCAAAAAGGTCGTGTCTATTATTCAGAAGGCCAAATTTTTGAAGGAGCTTGTTGGAAGTACTCCCTGGTTTTCAGCATCGGGGGGTCACTGGACTGGGCCTGGGCCACCAGCACCAAACCAAAGGGAGGGAAAGGGCTTCCGCCCAGCACTTGCTCCTCTCCCCCTGGGGCTGACTAGGGCCTGGGGCAGAGGCTGCATCAGATCAGCCTCTGCCTCTTACAGTGTGCCCCATCCTCGGCACCAGCAGAGGCCAAGCTAAGGAAGTTCCTTGGGCTCTTTGAGGGAGGGAGAGGAGGGAGTAGTAGGGGAGGGAGCCTAAGCTGGTGCCACTCTGGGTCCTAAGCCCTCTTTAACCCAAACAGCTTTCTATACATGTTAAAATGATTAAAGACGACAATTTATGAGATACAAACTTTAACATTAAATGAAGCAGGCAGTCTCCACTCTCACGGGTCCAGAGAATGAGGCAGAAGGCAGAAAGCTTTTATAGGGTAAAGAAAGAGAAACAAGGAAGGAAAAATATAAAATGAATAAGGAAAAAACAAGTAAGTAAAAAACCCAGAGCTGGCCTGGCGTTTGAGGATCAAATAACTGGATATTCTGGGTTTCTGGTTGCGTGGAGCATTTATAACAGCATAAAAGTTATAATATTTGGTTTGCAGCCATGTATCCTGGGAGAATCAGCTCTATCTTGGGCCTAGAAAGGTATTTTAACAAATATGTGTGTGTGTGTGTGTGTGTGTGTGTGTGTGTGTATAAAACCATTTTTTTATATTGGGGAAATCTACGTAAGATCTATATAGCTTCCTCTTTTTTAAAGAATTCTGACATTAAAAAAAAAAAATTCTCCAATGAGAAAATAGATATTTCTACCACAATGGGCTTCCCTGGTAGCTCAGGTGGTAAAGAATCTGCCTGCAATGCAGGAGACCTAAGCTCAATTCCTAGATCCAGAAGATCCTCTGAAGAAGGGATAGGCTACCTACTGCAGTATTTTTGGGCTTCCCTGGTGGCTCATATGGTAAAGAATCTGCCTGCAATGCAGGAGATCTGGATTTGATCCCACGGTTAGGAAGATTCCTCTGGAGGAGGGCATGGCAACTCACTCCAATATTCTTGTCTGGAGAATTCCCAGGGACAGAGGAGCCTGGTGGGCTACAATCCATGGGGTCACAAAGAGTCAGACAGGACTGAGTAACTAACCACAGCACAGCACAGCAGGGTACAAGTTCTTACAAACCAAGTGAGGTCCAGAGATTGGAATCAGTGTCTTCCTAACACCCATTGTTTCCTCCACACTCCACTGCCAGTTTCACAGAGTGCCCTTTACCTTTGAAATGCAGAATGGAGAAGCCATTTAAATGCTCTGGTCTCAATCATCAATCAGTGCGAACAGCAGGAGAAAATGAAATCTGAAAGAAGTCAAAAGGATCTGCCTGTGGACATCCTGAAAATCAGTGATAAACCCAGAACAACCACAAATAAGCCTGCCATAGGGTCCAGGGCTCTCTGCCCTTGAACTCATTCTCACCTTCCTATGAACCCTCCACTGCCTTTAATGTTTGTAGTTCCTCCTTATTCAAGATGTATAAGGTGAATAGTGAACTCCTGATGCTAGAATTTCTCCCCAATTAGGCCTATACCTGGGCCTTGTCAAGGAGTTCTAGGATTTCAGTACCTTCCCAGCTAGTATATTTTTAAGTGAAGGCTTGCTTTTTCCATGCAATTGAGAGGCTCAGCCCTTCAGACAGAGAATGTCTCCCCCTTGATATGCTCTTGCAGAAGCCCTGAGTTAACTGTGGGTGTTCCCTGAGTAATTAGTTTTCAATGCCATGGTCAGTTACTTGGAGCAAGGAGAATCAGATTCCTGAGAATATTGTCTCATTTTTTTCAGAAAAGGAAAGAATTTCATATATGGTATTTTCCAAGTTCTCTGCACTACATTATCCTCACAAGACCAAGTGCCTTTTTTTTTTTTCTAGATATTTGAGTGAATATGTTAGGGGAAGCACATTGACTGAAACTGCCCATCCCAGCCAGGCACTCTAGTAACAATTTGCATGAGTTGTTTTATGACAGGAAGTCCCGGTAAGGCACACAGAACTAATAAGCCACCACCAAGAGTTCAGTAAAGGTCAAAAGGAAACATCTGTAAGGCCATCCCTTTTGCTCTCCTTTCCTGCCTCCTCTCCCCTCTTCTTTCAACCTGGCTTCCTTTCCTCCTTTTGAAATCTTTGAAGACCTCAGATATTTTCATTTATTCTGCTAGTACTTGGATCTGATGTTCTGTGTCTATAGGAGATTTTCTGATATGTGCTGGTATTCTAATGGGAAACTTGATGACTTCCCAAAAGTTAACAAAAGGACTGAATGAATCAGCAAATAGGCTTATAACTTTTATGATTTCTATCTAAAAAATTATGGGTTTGAATCTTTTTCCAAGAGTTGGGAAAACCTTCCTCTCAAACTAATTATGACAGTAATTTGGTAAAATTATATGTTATAAACAAAACAATTATATTTTCTCTCTATCTGACTTCTCCAGAGATTGGAAACTCCTAGGTTTCCAGTAACCTTATCAGATGAGTTAGGAAGGTTATCTCACTAACAGGTACAGAAATCTCAAGGAATTTTTGAGACCTTGAAAAGGGAAGAATTCACCTAGATTTGTCAGGCAAAATCTATGATGAACCTTTGGTGCATTCCAGCCGTGTTTTATTTTAAAAGTTCAGTCTGAGACTCTATGAATGTTTTGGCAATGCAAAAAGTATATGATCAATTATGGTTATATAAATCATCAGGCCAAAATTACTGAGAGCAGAACTATTTTGCAAACAAACTATCCTTAATTTGGTTATATTTGATAAAAATGAGGGTAATTTTAAGGAGAAAAAGACATTTCAATAAATGTTAAATCCCAGTTTGTTAATGGAGGTCTGCATCTAGTAAGACTCATCTCCTGGATAGATCTTTGTTGTTATGTGATATTAATGTAAAATTTAATTGAATTCTTAAAGAACACCTACGTTTGTTTCTGAAGCTTACCTCAGTAATCTATCTTTGGATGAAGATCAGATGCCTCATGAGCTGCAACCAGGACTGGAAAAAGGCATAATTTAAGGAGCTATCTCTAACCTAGATAGAAGGACCTTTCTATCAGGTACTCTTAACTGGCTCATGTACAGTGATATAGAAGGGAAACTGACTCTTAGATTAATTCCTACTTACAAAGTCCCCTGCACTGGACTGGTCTACAGAGAGGACAGCTGACCTGATCTCACCTTAAAATGATGCTCAAACAGAGGAGAAACTGCACTGCACTAGGATGAGAAGAAGACTTCAGAGGTAGACAGCTTGCCCAAGATGCTGGACCTGATTCATATGATCATTTATAATGTTTTCCTGACTTCTTAGACCTCTGCATATAAATCAAATACTTTTCTGTCGTAGGCCTGATCCTATGCTAGTTTTAGAAATCAATCCAGATGTTGGGTTTGTGGCCAATTACCTGTGTCTAGTTCTGGGCTACTTTGGTGAATTTCTCTACTCCAAGGCTCTAACTGGTTGGCCCTGAGAAAATTTACTTAAAAAAAAAAACTATAGTCATATTCAGGTCACTATTGATATTACTAGATGGGATCCCCTTACCTGGCCAATTAATAATGCCTGCTCTGACTCTGTCCATAGAGTTTTCTTCTATGACTCAAGCTCAATCAGAGCAACAAGCAAAGTTTCAGCAAAGGAAAAAATCTCCCACAATTATGGAATGGATTTATATAGATAACACCAGGCTATGGTAATTTAGGTTTAAAGTCTCCTCTGTGTTGGAAACAACTAAATCATACCAAAGATAATCAGTCTAGTAACACTAGAAAACTGGGCTCTGTGCCTTATAGACAGTACCAATATATAATTTCCCTGGAAGATGAAGATTTATACAGAGCAGACTAAGCCAGGTGACCTGGGATATACTGCACTACATCTAATGGAAGCTTTTAGCTTAAGTCTTGTGACTTTACTAATACTGTTGGCTATGTTATTTGTATGTCATCTGTTTTACAAAACTGCTGTTTCTTATACTGCCAAATGTGTGACTGAGGCCTCTGATAAAATAATATATAGTTCCATATGAGATCAATGATGGTAACTGTGTAACTCTAGCTATGGGAAGAAACACAAGAGGGAATGTTTTCCTGGACCAAGAGACTAATAAGACAGGTTATCTAGAGAATTTTGGACACTGTTTTATGGCCTAGTCCAGTAATAGCACATTGAGTTAACAATGAATGGATAGAACCTGAAAATGGACATTCTCAGCACCACTGGATTAAATGGTCATGAAATGCCCCCCTCAAAATCATGGTCAAGTTTATGATCAAAAAGAGGCTCTGCCAACTGAAAACTGACACTTGCCATCTACCTCTACAAAGATTAAATCATGGCCACTGCGGCTGCCAACCTTCAACACCCCTGAAAGGAGTTCAGGGTGAAAATCAGGAAAGAGGCACTCTGTGCTCTGGGAAAGACTGGCAGAACAGGCCTTCAGATAGCTAGATCTTTTCAGGAGAAGATTTTATGAGTCCCAATTCTTGCATTTTCTCATACCTAGAAAAACACTGACATCACTAATGGTGACATCTGCTTTGACTATTAAACAGAATTTTACAATTAAAAGTCAAAATAGAATAGCTATGGTTCAGACATCCTGGGAAATAACTAGGTGATATTATGGGTCTAATTTCAAACTAGACCTTGTATTGCTAAACAACTGAGTTTTCTGAGTCATGTCAGGCTTAGATGCCACCAGGTATCCTAAAAACAATGTCTACTGGCAGCTAGTAACAGCAACCTTGGTTTTTATAAAACTAGGCAAGTGGCTATCTGGCTGCAAGCCTCTCTGAAATGCCAGGTCCAGACCTGTTCTTCTGAAAAAAAATGAGATTTATTTTGTCTGTTAAAATTCCAGTTGTCACTTCTCCAATTACTTCTAACTGGATCTGTTACACCAAAATGGCAGACCAAGGGATTGAGATTTTAATCACACAAGACTTAGATATATGACTTGGAAATCAGGAATACTTCCAATTCTGTGTCTATTCTCCAAGCTGAGGCAGTCTTAAGCCCCATTTTGACAGGAAGTTATCACAGTAGTAGTTGCCCAGCTCCCTGAATTAAAACTATGCAGGACTCCATGGGATTCTGGAGTATAGATCTGTTCTGTGTATTCCATTTCTTGTCTGTAGGATATAAACTTCATTCAGCCTCCTTGACCTTTCCTGAGTTCCAAAGTGTAGATTCAAACAGTTGCTAATCAGGGAAGAGAGGGGATATACAAACAGAGGCGGAACAATCAAATGGTGGTACAGCCTTGAGGCAGAGTCCTGGTTCCTACTCAATAAATATGCATAACAATATCTTTGAGTTCTTCTGCAGAACTGGGGCCCCCATCTAGGTGGAGGATGGTAACTTCAGGCTGAGCACAAGATTCCTGGACCACTGCTCTGTTGCCTCACCACCAACCAATCAGAACAAAGTCACACACCCTTCAGCCCTCACCCCAAATGTTGCCTTTTTGGAGCCCAGTGATGACCATCCTTTTAGGTCTCCTGTTTGGCCCTATTTCATCTCTGACAGGGGCCAACAGTTTCCAGCTAAACTGCTGTCTTTACAAGGGTGAATGCTGGTTTCAGGTACAGAATACCTCTACTTAGATCAGATAAAGAGAGACTTCTGCTCTGCTAGGCAGGCCTACGCCCATGCACCGCAGGAAGAAGTTACAGAAGAAAGAGATCTCCTCCCCTATTCCCAAGAAGTATCTTGAGTATGAAGTCTCTGAGGGGGGAGTTGTTAGGGAAAGCACACTGCCTGAAACCACCCACCCTGGCCTGGCATCTTAGTAACCGTTTGTATGAGTTTAACAACAGGAGATCCTGGTAAGGAATATGGAATTAATAAGCCACCACCAACTGGAAGAGTTTAGGAAACGTCAAGAAGAGACACCACACGTCTGACCATGTCCAAGAATCCTTCTGACTGGCATCTATCTTGGCTGAGTGGTGTGTGCACCACCAGGAAGGACTCTGAGTCAGAATGATTGGCTAAAGACCACCCAGAAACTAATCCCATCATCATAAAACCCAAGACTGCAAGCCACATGGCAGATCAATACTCCTGGTTTCCCTTACCCTACTTCTCTCTGCCCATGTGTCCCTTCCCAATAAAATCTCTTGTTTTGTCAGCACATGTGTCTCCATAGACAATTAATTTCTGAGTGTTAGACAAGAGTCCACTTTCAGGCCCTGAAAAGGGTCCCCCTTCCTGCAACAAATGCATTGATTGAATCAACTAGTAGGAGGCAAAATATGTTGCCCAAAACACTTTTTCTTCCATTCATATAAATGATAAAAGGAATCAAAACACCAGCACACAAAGAAACAACAAAGACTTAGGCAAATTCTTAGATTTTTATAGTTTGGTAAGCTGAGGGTCACCCAGAAATTCTACGTAGTTCATGGTAGAACCCACTTTCCAGTCCTGGATCTTGCTCCCAAACCCCATGACAACAGTAAGCAGGGAGACACCATATGGGACCACCTCGGATGATGTATGTTGTCCCAGTGTAGCTACTCTAGTGCCTCTGTCCCTCTCAAGTGTCCCAGTGAAGGCAGTAAGTGGCTTGGGCATATCTCCTAAGGACATGCATCCACTGGGCTTCAAACTAAGATACATAAAGCCAGGGGAGGAAGCTAGAAGTATATAGAATCTTAGCCCTTGGACTGAGCACTCAGAAAAACCCAACTGAGAGCCTAAACCTTGTGTTGCTGTGCAGGTACCTGAAATTCTCAGAGATATCCATAATCTAAAATCCGTGAACAATCACTAATCCAGTTCATGGCCCCACTTCCTGAGCAACCATCTAAGAAACCATCAGCTGGGCTGTCTCCTCCTTTTCTCCTTCTCACTGCACCAAACCTTTCCCATGAAACTCAAAACCTTTCCAAATGAATTAATACCAATTTCCTGGGGCCTCTCACTTTGGCAAGATTCTGTTAGGTTTGTCATGTTTCAGAGTGTCATGATTAAGAATCTTAGAGGGCAGTGGAATGGGAGGGGCAGAGAAAGAGGAAGAGGAGGGAGGGGATGCAGAGGGGAGGAGACAGCAGAAGAGAAGCTGGGACAATCAGCCATGGGACTGATTTCAGTTTAAGCAACAAAGACTGTTTTGTTTCCTGAGAGCTCTCAACTGAGCAGTGTTTAGCTGCAGCAGAAGAAAAGGATCCCCAGGGAAAGGCGGGGGTGTGGTGTTAAACTGCCTCCCTATCACCACAGGCTGTCATCTCCCAGAATCCTGGCAAAGCTGGGTTCAGTCCATTCCAGGGAGGAGACTTGAGAGGCTGCAGGTGTCTGGGTGATGCCACTGGGGCCACTCTTCCCTCTGAACCCCTCACTAGGAGGTTCACCCTCCTGGAGATCCTGCCTTCTCTCCTGGAGACATGAAGTAAGACTCAGATCACCTGGTATGTTAAAAATCCCGAGGTGACTGCAAGGGGTGAGAAAGTTGTTAGAAGGGATGGGCTTTTAACCGCAGGACCTGGCAGCTTAGCTCCCAGATTCCTTTCGAGGTGAAGCCTAGCCATGGTCTTCTCTCCCTCTGCCTTCCTTCAAAATGAAGAACAGTGCTCACCTGAGAAATGTCTCTGGAAGAGCTGCCGTGAGGATCAGGGACACTCTCACCGTGCCTCTGTGGCACCCACGGCAGCTCTCGTTAGCGCTCTGAAAGGGGCTCTGCATTTGATCCGTGAAGAAGTCTGATGTCCTCAGAAAGCAGTAAATGGCTTCCTAGAAAGAAGCCTGACCACTCAGCCATGGGAAGCCCACTGTAAAAATGGTGTGCATTCAGTCAGGTCTTTGAAGGAACAGTAGATCCTGGTCTCGCTGAGAGTCCTTCCCAGCACCCTCCACTGGAAAATTAGCACATCTCAATTTACAAATTTACCTCTAGAATGGAAGTAGGGAAATGGTCACATGAGGCTGGCCTTTCCCACACACACCAGTGCTGGAAGGAAAGACATGAGATGAACAGCCCACATACAGACCCCAGAGGGGGAAAATGAGTGTCTGGTCGATGTGAATGGGGAAATTCTTCCTAAAAAACCTCAGACCTGGAGGTGACAGAAGGATCTGCCTTAAACTTGAAAAACCCAGAGCACGTGAGGCGGGAGACCTCTCTCCAAAGTCAGGAAAGAAATGGACATTTTCACTTCCCTTCCCCCTCCCTGCCTTCCCTCTCACTCAGTTTTGAGGCCAAATGCATTCACACCCCAAAACTGAGAGCTGACACTGCATACTGCCTTTCAATATCCCTCCCCCTGGCTTCTGGCGGGCAGAAGAGATCCTGAGCCGCCCTCTCTGGAGTATCATTCGCTACTGCTCTGAACAGGCTGGGACTTGCTTTCAAAAGGCAGCTGGGCCTGGGGACCATGTTTCACTTCTTGACACCATTAATTGGGTTATGAGTCAGAGCCGTAATGAAGACAAGTTTTGGTGTCTCCTGCAACTGTCCTGGGAAATGCACTCACACAGGCCAGAAAGCCACAGAGGGAGGGAGAGCCGGACAGATTCGCTTTGTTTATGGGGCCCGCATGGCCACAGATAAACGGTCAGTGCCATGGGACTCCTCTGTGGACAGACCGACGGTTTTTTCTGCTGCTCCCAGAGGCCCTTAAATGTCACAGTCTCTCACCCAGAGAGGCTCATTAGTAACAGGGGGAAGTGGGAGGAGGGGGAAGCAGGAGGAGACAGAAGTAGATTCAAAACAAGCTACAGAAGGAGGCTAAAAGGACGGAACATTTTGAGAGCCAGTGACATTAAACAGGAGACAAGAGCTGGTCTTGCTAGAAAACCAGGCTACTTCATGTCAGGTTTGAGACCAGCTCCCTACATGAAGGCAGAACTTGGAGTCTGCAGCAAAGAATACACCTTGAGGGTCTGATTCAAAATAAATGGCCTAGTTTTCTCAATGTTGAAGAAGGCTATACTTCATGCTTTACTGAGTCTGGCCAGTGAGGCTGCATAAAACGTGCAGGCCGATGAGTCCATCACAACAAATTCGAAAGGCTAATTACATTTATAGGATTGCCAACCTCTCTAATACCTCCAGGCAACTGTATCAGACTTTGCTTTGTTTCCCTTCCTTTTGGGTTTACACATTTGCAGCCCCAGCTGCAGTCTTGCTAGGATTTATAAATCCCTTGGTCTGTCGTATTGTTTACAACTAGCCAGGCAAGAGGCTCAGACAAGGTCCTTTGGAGAGGATGCTTTATGACATCATCTAAGGAAGTCACATCCCCAGTGGCTCAGTGGTAAAGAATCTGCCTGCAATGCAGGAAACTAGGGTTCAACCCCTGGGTCGAGAAGTTTCCCTGGAGAAGGGAATGGCAACCCACTGCAATATTCTTGCTGGGAAATCCCATAGACAGAGGAGCCTGGTGGGCTACAGTCCATGGCGTTGCAAAAGAGTTGAACACAACTTAGCAACTAAATAACAACAAAGGAAGCCACAACACCACCTACAGGCTCTCCTTTAAGTCCTCTGCTCTGGAACAATTCCATAAACCCCAGTATTGCAAAAATCAAACTATAGAAAGGCACATTGTCAAATAAAGACTTTCTGAAACAAGTACTTTGGAGCCTCTTCCTGGACCAAGAGGGGAGACTGGCTCAGTACTAGGTTATCTGCCCCTAGTCCTGGGGTTGTAGGAAAGCTGCGAGCTAGGGTGGGGCAGATGGGAAGCACAGAGAGAGAGGAAAGAGTTTGTGTCCTTGAAGGCTGATAACTTGTCTGTTCATTCTAAGTGCTCTGGAGTCAGACTGCTTACTTCCAAGTCAGCTCCATTATTTGAGTCCTTGGGCAATCACTCTTTGTCTCCTTTTTCTCTTTTGTAACATTGAGAGAATGGAAATGTCTGCCTCTTGGGATACTTATTACAGAAGGTAACACAAGTGACGTGCATAGAGTGATGTCAGGCATGAACCAATTGCTCAGTACATGTTAGCTCTGATCCAAGCGCCTAACCATGTGGGCTTGTTTTCCTTTCCAAGGAAAATGGGAAGGTACAGCCTCTGCCCCTCAGTGGAGCGGAATGTTACCCCAAATAGCCAGGCGACTTCGTAATGTGGTGGCGCCAACAGTGACAGTTACCTCTACCTTCTCACTCAAGAGACCAGATAGAGGCTTTCTTGCTGGAACTTCCCAAAGACAATACCAGATGAGTCATCCTGAGCAGCCTCACATTCTGCTGCCAACCCTGGAATCAGATAGTGCACTTGAGACTGGAACCTGGGCTCTGAACCGTGGTGACTCTCATAAGTACCAGTTAGGCCCTTCCTCAAGTTTAGCAAGCGTGGGTTGCAGAATGTGGGTTGCAGAATTTGAATGCATTATCAGGCAACAAAAAGCCAAGGATTTCCTGTTAACCTTGGTTGCCTCTTAATCCTCCCATCTTGAGTGCTGCAATCTACCCTAATAACATGGTTATTTATCCTCAGCCTGTGCACCCTTATCCATTAACTGGCATCTATTCCACAGGAAGCTACCATCCTAGGAATTTCCAGAAACGAGGCTGAGCCCCCAAGATTACACACTCCAGTAAAACTCTCCTGTGAAATTAGTAGATGATCCCCCACCTCACCTTCACCCCATCCTACCCCAGATGGAGGTATGATTTAGAAGCTATTGTCATCAAATCTCACGTTAATGGTGTTTGCACCTAACTTGGTCTGAATTGTGAATATTTCTGGGCTCACTTACTCTTCAAGACAAGCCCAGCATTTCGCACTGAGATTAACACTCTTTGACACAGCACACAGTGCCAGAGTGTAACATTTCAAGGGGAAAATAACTTGAAAGTGAAAAAGACTAAAAAGGCATAATTACCCAAGGCAAACTGTTTTGTTCATTCAGCGATTACAGTGGTTTTAAAGCCTTATAATTTATCATAGCTCAGAACAATTTAAATCTCAGTTGTACTCCTTTGAGAAACCAAGACACTTTCCTTTCCTTATTCCTTCTGACAGGCTATTCTTTTAATATTATCTTAGTTCTGGGATGTCATAGACTACCTTCCCTATATCACAAGCAGAGAAGAGGAAAGCTGACAGCAACAGACTCATACATTTGAATTAGGCCCAAATAACCAAAGAATCCAACAATTCTGAATGGGTGTAATTTCTTTCAGGTTCAAGTATCAGTTTGCTTGTTTTGCTGCTGCTAATCACCTCTTAAACAAACAGTTGCTTTATCTATGTCCTGTGCCTCATTTCACTTTCAAATTATGTGTGTGTTTGCTCCTAACAGCTTATTATGATCTATAATTAACAATTTTGCTGAAAGCAGAGCCACGTATTGAAAAGAGCCCACATGCTCTATGAGAAGTACTTGAAATGAGAGGCTTTTGTTTTTCCCCCCCCCAATTTGGCAAACCTACTGCCATCTTTGCTGTGCATTGTCTTCTCCAGAAGTCCACAAGTGGACAGAGAGAAAATTAAAGATTTCAAACTCTGGCAGAATTTCAATTTGTTACCTTCAAATCTAAATAAACCAAGGGTTTTCAGATTTAGCCATTGTTTAGAATCACTTCGGAGCTTTTAAAAGAATGCTTAGACCTAACCCCAGACCAATTAAGTCAAAATCTCTGTGCAGGGACCCAAGCCTGAGTACTTGTGAAAATTCCCTAGTGATTATAAAGTGCAGTCAAGTCTAAGAACTACTGTGGGAACTGATCCAGTCTTCTTTGCAGGAGCCCAAAGAAGAAGGTAACCACCATGGGTAAGTCTTAAATGGTTAAAAACTGAATTTACTAGACTACACTGAAACTTAGGTTATTTGCCAAAAACCTGCAATATCTCCCGTTTAAGTAACTTGCACTAGATTCTTTTGACCTACCTCTCAGCTTATTCAAACCCACCAAGCAAGCAGCAAAGTTGCTTAAATATTTCACCATTGGAAGCAAGTCTTTGAGATAATGGAATGGAAAATCATTTGGGAACAGATTCCCTGGATTTATTCTGAAATGCAAGCAACCTGCATTTCGCTTGTGGTTCAAATACTTTAGAACATTCTCTGTGAGGCTGGACAAAATTATTAAAGACACAGCCCCTGAATTCTTATGTTGAAAGGCCTGGGTGTGGATTTCAACTTCCAATACAGTTTGTTAGATTGGAGGAAGACTGGCTTCTTCCATACACATCAGAGATGTGAGGTGTGAGCTTTACCACAGTGAGCCAGTAGAACTTTTAGGCATAGGTATATTTTCTTCCTTTATGACACAAGTTTGGAGCTCCACCAGGAGATCTTCTCTTGGACCCAACACCAAAGGATGCCAAATGTGTCTCCTGTACTTCCCTTGACCTTCAGTGTAACTCTCTCTGGAAATTGCTCTGGAAATATCTCTTCTCTATTAGACTTTGTATCAACAAGCTTCATCTCATCAACCTGCAGATGTATATTCAAATTCAAAATGCTAATAAGAAATTATTAAGGGATAAACTACAACTGGGGGCAACATTCTCTTCTCATATTTCTTTTCTTTACTGGAATATCATTCCTTTACAATGCTGTGTTAGCTTCTGCTGTACCACATCATGAATCAGCTATACGTATACCTATATCCTCTCCCTCCCAACTCCCCATCCCATCCCTCTAGGTCATCACCTAGCTCAGTGCTCTGCTGATACTTCAGCTTCCCACTAGCTACTTTACACACGGTAGTGTATATATGTCAATGTTACTCTTTCAATTTAGCCCCTCCTCTCCGTCTTTCACTGTGTCCACAAGTCTGTTCTCTATGTCTACACCTCTATTCCTGCTCTGAAAATAGGTCGATTAGTATCATTTTTCTAGCTTCCACAGATACAGTTAATATACGATATTTGTTCTTCTCTTTCTGACTTCACTCTGTCAAACAGGCTCCAGTTTATCCATATCACTATAAAAGACTCAATTTTCTTCCTTTTTATGGCTGAACAATATTCCATTGTATATACATACCACACATTTTCTTCTTGAGTGCTGCACTCAATATGCTAGCAAATTTGGAAAACTCTACAGTGGCCACAGGACTGGAAAAGGTCAGTTTTCATTCCAAACCCAAAGAAAGACAATGTCAAAGAATGTTCAAACTACCGCATAATTGCACTCATCTCACCCGCTAGCAAAGTAATGCTCAAAATTCTCCAAGCCAGGCTTCAACATTTCATGAGCTGTGAAGTTCCAGATGTTCAAGCTGGATTTAGAAAAGGCAAAGGAACCAGAGATCAAATTGCCTACATCCACTGGATCACTGAAAAAGCAAGAGAATTCCAGAAAAACATCTATTTCTCCTTTATTGACTATGCCAAAGCCTTTGACTGTGTGGATCACAACAAACTGGAAAATTCTTTAAGGTCCAGAATGGGACCTTTCGGAAGTTTCCAAAGTGCTTCTGCTGATCATGCATATTTGAAATGTCTGATTCACTCCCTAACAGAATGCCAGCTCAGACAGAGCCCATAGAGGTACATGGGAGAGATGTTTAGAAGTAGGGAAGAATTGGGGGCACCTCTTCAAGTGGACAGTGAAGTTCTAGCTGACACAAATCCTGTGCAATAGAAATGACCCTGCTCAGAGCATAACTGGTCCCTGGGATTTGCAATTCATCACCACCACTACCCAAGTAGTTCACAGAACTATCCAGACATTAGGCTATCTTTAGCCATAATTAAGATTCTCATTTTCTAAAACCTATTCTCCACAAAATAAATGAGAACACATATGCTGTGTCAGAGCCTGCTCCTGAAGCAGAAACTTCCAACTAGGAGTTAGAGGGGTACAAGTGATGGAATAGAAGGAAGAGAGAGTTGTTCAACAAAAGGTTTGTGAGAGGGTTAAATGCACAAAACTTGGAGGACAGGAGACCTTCTATTTAATAACTGGCACCATACAAAAACATTTTCTAAAGTGACTGGGCAGGCAGGTGGGAGAGTGCTGTAGAACTGTTCTCAATATCTCTCATTGGTTTGTTTGTCTCACAGATTCTCCTCGTGAAGAAAATACTGCAAGGCAAGAAATATTGTGACTTAAATTGCATTCATGAGATTCTCTGATAAAAAAAAAATCAATGTGTTCGATCAATTTTTCTTAAACAAGTTCATCATACTCTAAAGTGATCAATAGGGAATGTTTTTAGCCACTTCCCAGCCTTCCCACTTCAGTAATTGCTAGAATTTCATATCGACAGGTCATAGGATGATTTGAAGGCTGAATTGATCCATTAACCTGTGGTGCTACAAGGCTGGGTCACAACAATAATGCAGTATCCCCCAAGGGACAGGGCTAGAATCAAACAGGAGATAAACCAGGACATTATGCATTTGACCCTGGAGGTGCCAGACTCCCGTTTCTGTCTGTCACCAGGGAAGGAGGAAGAGGAAGAAGCAGGAAGCAGGAAGATAGGAGGACCAAGAAGAAGGGACAGCAGAGACTGGGGAGGAAGGAAACATGAAGAAGTCAGACACCTCTCAAATGTTGAAAGGTCCCTGTCGAAGAGGAAACACTACGTGGCTGGGTGAACCACATATGCTGGGCAGCTGCAGTCAAGAGAAAAATCAACTTGAAAGGACTCCAGGTTGGAAACTAAATGGTGCTCATCAGTATCATTCTGGAGCTGAACTTCAGCTCATAGTTCTTCTTTAACATTAATGTGTATAATTATTTGTGCCTGGGGCGAAGGAGAAAGGGAGCTTCCTAGAGTGCAGCCAAGGAAGAGTGAGCAGAAGGGGCAGAGAAAACAGAGACACTCTCTTCTTTTGCCAAGAGGTAAAATTATTCATCTTGTAATCATTCCTGGACAGCAGTACAATGCATTTACACAACCCACTAGCTCAGCAGGTTATCATAATGGGGATTATAAATACAAAAAGCACCTTATAGAAATCAAGGCTTGATTCACCATAGAGTAGACCTACAAAAGGGGGCCAGGTCATACTGCATTTTGCAGCACAGATTCTAATTCTGGTAACAGGAAAATAAAATCTGACAGTCAGAATGTATTCCAGTAATAGGCACTGATTCGCTTGTTACAAAGTCACAGTTAATGTATTAGTCAAAGAATTGTTCATTAACTGTCCTACACATCACTGTTACATGGGCTTCTCAGAAACCTGTTGGAGAGCAATGTCTGTGGAAAGTAAATTTGCACTTGAGATGGAAATTGCCCACCACATGCTAGCATGGTTAGCCTTCAATTTTTATGTGGAAATTAGGTATGCCTGATTAAAACTCAAAAGCCAGGGTTTTACTGCTCTCAAATACAAGCATATGTAGGTACCAGTAGCATGAGCATAGTTCTAAGCGACAGGCTGGTATATGTGAGCTGCTGGTTTGGACCTACCAGAGGATAAACTGACATGTCCTGCTATGTCACACATTGCTCTCTGCATGAACCAGATATCCCAAAGGATGTGGACCTCCTTGGCAGCTCATGGGTTTTTCATTTTCCATGAAAACCTTACATAGTGAGTCCATGTGGGTATTTGCTCAGTATATTTCTCAATTAGAGTCCAACATGGACCTCAGGCAAATATAATTAATCTGTCCACACTGAATAAAACAGCTGCAGCATCACCTATGTGATTTTTGCATAAGAAGTTAAACATGGGAGAAACAAAATTACAAAAACAATGACTGTTTCAATTATAGGTTTGTTGAGTAAGTTACTAGATAATCTCATTGACAGATAATATTATGCAGTTAGCTATATATTTATCTGACCAAATCTATAGTGGATTATGGAAAATTAATACCTTCCTTTTAGAAACAACCACAGTGACCCATAAAGGGCATAAGGATGGTGGCAATATCAACCTGGCTTCCCACTTTGAGTGACATGGACAAGCTTGCTACCTGAAAGTCTGCTATGAAGTCAGGGGATAATTCTCACAAAAGGCAAGACAGACAGGCCACCCTCTACGCAGGCTTCTGTGCTGCTCCTATCAAAACTACCATTGGAATAAGTGACAAATAAGACTGTCTCAGGAAATGAACCTCACATACACCCTGTCTTGAACCAGCTTTCTCCAAATAACTAGGGAGGTTTTCTAAGATACTGATCCCTAAACTCCACCTCAAAATCCAAAGTAGGCTCTGAAATCTGGACTTTTTAAAGTTCTGCAGGTGACTCTGATGGACAGCCTAGGGTGGGAACCAGTAAGTTCCACCTGGTTCCCTAGGTGATCTAAGTCCTTACTATGCAAAGTCATGGAAAATAGATGGGGATCCAGTAGAAACAGTGACAGACTTTATTTTGGGGGGCTCCAAAATCACTTCAGATGGTGATTGCAGCCATGAAATAAAAAGACTCTTGCTCCTTGGAAGAAAAGCTATGCTCAAACTAGACAGCATTACTTTGTCAACAAAGGTCCATCTAGTCAAAGCTATTGTTTTTCCAGTAGTCAGGTATGGATATGAGAGTTGGACTATAAAGAAAGCTGAGCTCCAAAGAATTGATGCTTTTGAACTGTGGTGTTGGAGATGACTCTTGAGAGTCCCTTGGACTGCAAGGAGATCCAACCAGTCCATCCTAAAGCAAATCAGTCCTGAATATTCATTGGAAGGACTGATGCTAAAGCTGAAACTCCAATACTTTGCTCACCTGATTCGAAGAACTGACTCATTTGAAAAGACCCTGATGCTGGGAAAGACTGAAGGTGGAAGGAGAAGGGGGTGACAGAGGATGAGGTGGCTGGATGGCATCACCAACTCAGTGGACATGAGTTTGAGTAAACTCCGGGAGTTGGTGATGGACAGGGAGGCCTTGCATGCTGCAGTCCATGGGGTCCCAAAGAGTCGGACATGACTGTGTGACTCAACTGAACTGAACTGATGCAAAGTATGGATCAGCAGCATGTTAGGATCGCAGAGTCTCGGGCTCCATCTCAGACCTACTGAACCAGAATACGCACTTTAACAAGATCTCCAGATATCTTATGTAGATATTATTAATAAAGTTCAAGAAGCACTTCTGCAACTTGTTTGCATATTTATTGAGTTACTGGAAGTCATCAGCCTAGTGCTCTCTGGATTGCCACCACCTTGTTTCATGATGCAAAGAAACGCCCTCACTAAGTTACACCATGGGATTTTGATAAACTTTAGGAAGAATGGCTTTGTAAAACTGTTGTTTAACATATCATATATTGCTTAAGGCTGTCAAATGTCTCTTGCTCTAAAGGTCTATGGAGGAAATTATTTTTTTAATTAAAAAAATCTAGAAAGTAACATATTTACACACAAAAATACAGATAAGCAAAAAAAAAAAAAACCAAGAAAATAAAAGTGATTTATAATTCCACCCTTCAAATCAACATGCATTCTAAATCCTTCAGCTATGTCTGACTTTTTGCAACCCTATGGACTGTAGCCTGCCATGCTCCTCTGTCCATGGGATTTTCCAAGCAAGAACACTGGAGTGGGTTGCCATGCCTTCCACCAGGGGATCTTCCTGACCCAGGGACCAAACCTGTGTCTCTTATGTCTCCTGCATTGGCAAGCAGGTTCTTTACCACTAGTGCCATCATACCATCGATATTTTGTTATAGAGTACATATTCAAACTTTAAGTGTATTGGCATAAACATTTTCACAGAATGAAAAGTAGGCATTTTCAACATGGCTTTTTATACCATTATAAGATTCTCTTCTACGAACATATATCACTCTTAGGTAATAGTCAAATGTAATATTATACTATTACACCACTCTTCCTCAATGTTTACTTCTAGTCATTAGTACTTCTTTGCTGATATAAACAATACTGGTAATAAATATCCTGAAAATCAGCATTTAGATTGTATGTTCCTTAAAATATTTTAAAAATATATAATATCTAAAAAACTGGCTCACCTCAGGAAATGCTAACATTTTTCAAGATGAAAATTGTAGTGAATTGAATTTCTCCTTTTACGTTCATTGTCAGGAAGCTCAAAATCAAATGTAATGCTCAATTATATTAATTACACTAACCTAGATTTTATATAAATAGATGTATATATGCATACACTTTTTTTTATACTTTTGAAAGTGTGCATCTTTAATAAGACACCTCGAATCTTCCAGTGCAGCAGGGGACTTATCAATTTAAGCAGGTAATTAGTGGATTCAAAGGAAAAATTCCAAAGCTGGCAGAGTTTCTTTTAATGCATGTCAATAAAATTATATTTAGATTAGGAAAATAAAGCCCAACATACATACTATTCTGTAAATACCACAGAAACTTTTCTCACTATTCTGCTATCAGAGACTTATTTCTTTAGACCTTAAAGTACTCCCCTAAAAACACGCTTAAGTCCATATTAAGTGAAGGACAACATGAAATTCAAAGCAAATTGCTACAGAGGGAAGAGGTGACTAGAGCAAGATTTTTCACTGCAAAAGAAGTTTAGATTCCCTCAGATTTAAATGCAAATAAGTGATGAAATTAAGAAAGGGAAAAAGTGACAATTATTATATCTATCCCTTTTCAGATTCAACATATTCATTTGAGATATTGTCAGACAGATTTGTCTGCTCAGATTCAAAATTATAAAAGGGAGGAATCGAGGAAAAGCAGACAGCAGAGCAGTTCCCATAGCAACCCCCTCCGTGGTTCTTAGGTGACTTGACCCAAAGACTGGTCTCACCAATAACTAATTCAAACCCAGCGGATAGAAACTGAAGCCTTTTATAACATTCAGGGCCTTCTTGCTTGAAGTTAGTTAAAGCTAGGAAAACTTCTAACTCTTCAAGAATGATGAAAGTAGATAATCTGAAATCACAAAATACACTTGTGACAGGCTATTTGATGTTAACCTTGAGAATATGGACCTTCCAAGCCCCAGACCTCATGTTACCTCACCCCTGAGCCAGAATTCTGCTCATGGACAGAAAGCCTCTTGGAGACAGCCCTTTATTGAACCTCTTCCTGTTAGAGAAGAGGGAATAAATAGCTTGTTCATTGGGAGAGCAATTTAACTCTGAAGCAAAGTATTTCTGTAATAAAGCTCAACCAATGGAAAGAATTAATATAAAAATAGGTAAGCAATGAGTCTATTTTCAGAGAAGTGAGAACAATTCTGCTTAGCTATCTCAGAATCAGAATTTTTGAGCTGAATGAAAATGGACTAATTCTGGAATCCAACAGTTCTCAGTGAGTGAATCCTGATGTAGTTGACAGAATAATGGCCCCCAAAGATGTCTATGTGCTAATTCTAGAACCTGTGAATATTTATGTTCCATGGTAAGGGGTTGTTAAAATTGTAGATGAAATTAATGTTGCTATTCAGCTGACCTTAAAATGAAGAGATTACCCTTGATTATCTGAGTGGGCCCAATGTAATCACAAGGGGCCTTTAACTTGCAAGGAGGAGGCAGCAGAGGAGATCAGTCAGAGATCTGCAGGAACTACAATGTTAGCTTTGAAGATGAAAGACGGGGCAACATGCCAAGGAAAGCAGAGAGTCTCTAAAAAATAGAAAAGGCAAAGAAATGGGTTCTTCTCCAGAGCTTCCAGAAGGATTGTAGCTTTGCCAACACCTTGCCTTAAGGCCAGTGAGAAGTATTTCAAACTTTTGACCTCCAGAACTGTAAGATAATGAATGTGTTGTGTTAAGCCACCATGTTTGTAGTGATTTGTTGCAGTAGCAGTAGGAAACTAATACATGTGGGAACTTGTTAGAAATGCAAATTCTCTGGCTCCACCCCAAAGCTACTGAGTCAGAAACTCTTGGGGTAGAGCACAGGAATGAGTATTTAACAAACCATCCAGGTGATTCTGACACATGTTAAAGTTTGGAAACTACCGAGCTAGTCTAACTCCTTCTGAGACACATAATAGTGAAGCTGGATTTGCTAATGTCAACAGCCTCATTAGTGGCAGAATCAGAACTAGACCTAGATCCTCTAGTTTGTATATTATTGAGTAAAGTGTATATGTGTGTGTATATAAGTTATTTTTATGCCCTTGTATGAATGTGCTACTATTTAGCCTAGACCTAGGTTTTCTTTGTCAATGAAATAAGACCAAGTGTGTCTAACAGACCCCTCAGAGCACCACTGTGAGCAAAAATTTAGGTAAGATGTAATTGAGAATTCTTTGAGCAGAATAAACTGTTGCTCAGAAAAAGGCGTGTTGGCTAGGCTGATTAGTAGTAATATTACAATGGAATTTATAGGAGACTCCAATAACCATTATCTTTGTGTGTCCAGCAAGTTATTCTATGTTTCTTGTACAAATGAACTACTCTCTCCTCATCTTAGAATATCACCCACACATTTTGGGTGATACGACCCACCCTAGCCAAATAATACCTCATTCCTCTGCCCAACATTATAGAGAATCAGGTGACCAGACAAGGGCAGACAGTGTCTGTCCCTCAGATTGTCATAAGCATGGTCAGGCGACAAAGCATTTCCCATTGTGTTTGTTAAACCCTACCATTTAGAGAAATTTTATCTGCAGAACAAAGTCAACACAGATGAGAAATGGATGGATGGATGGATGGATGGAGATGGTGGCAAGAGGCAGAGAAAGGCACTGGAGTCAAGTTGGTTCAAGTTCTTGAGGCCCTGGGTCCTATGCTGTAACTTCAGTCCAACGAGCTCTACCTATTTACTTCTAAGCTATGTGAGCCAATACATCCTTCTTCTTCCTTAAACTGTCTAAAATGAGTATCTATCACTTGCAGCCCAAAGAGTTCTGAATAACGTAGTATTTTTTCTTCTTAAATACAATACTGTTCTTTAACATCAAAATGTTGCCTTTCACACTGATAATTCTCTTCATCAGCACTTCATAGCAGTTTCAATCTGCATTGCCACCACCCTTGGAGGCAACTCTTTCAGGATCAATTACCAGGCATCTGGGTCTTAGCTGGAAGCCCCCTCACTTGCCTCATCCACTCCCTGTGCTCTTACTAGCCTTCCCTTTACTCCTCCTCCATCAAAGTTCCCATGAGTCAACAGCCTTATAGCATAGCACTGAGCCTTGCTACAAGGTTTTCCACTGTTTCTTTATGACTTCTGCATAAGAACACTTTCATAATTCTCAATAACATCTATTATACAAGTGCTGTCAAATATTCCTTGAAGAGTCCTTGGGAATCCAACTCTCATCAAGTTCCTCTGGGCCTCCTAGGTTAAGAGAAGGACTGATAAGAGTCACGACTTTCTGACGTCTTTAGTCCAGATTTGACTCAAGCCAGGTACCACCTGAAGTGATGAGGGTGTCTGGATTATTTACTGCATGTACAATATGAGGTTATAGTTTGTAGACTGTGTTTAATGGGCAACTGCTCGTGCAGCAGACATCAAGACAAAGCCTCTCAACTGAGGTGGGAATAGGCTGAGTTTAGAAACAACTTTCCTAATTATAGGAAAGAAGGTATGTCCAGTGGAAGGAAAGGAAACAGAAAGGAGAAAGGAAAGAAGGAAGAAAGGAAGGAAGTCTTCCACCGGCCAAGCAAAGAAGGAAGGGCATGAGGACGGCTGGTTCTTTAATTTGGATCCTTACTAAAAGACATTTTTATAGATACAGAGCATTTTCAAGAATAATAAAGAGTTAGGCATTGTAAGGTGGACCCTAAAGAATGTTAAATTTACCAAAAATACAAAAAACCAAATTATATCACTTATATCAAATTATGTGGTATAACACACCTACCTTCTAGACTGAAGCAAGCATTTGTCCTAAGTAATAAGGCAAGATCACATCATCAGGGCTTCCCTGGTGGCTCAGATGGTAAAGAATCTGCCTGCAATGCAGGAGACCTGGGTTCAATCCCTAGATGGGGAAGATCCCCTGAAGGAGGAAATGGCTATCCACTCCAGTATTCTTGCCTGGAGAATTCCATGGACAGAGGAGCCTGGCAGGCTACAGTCCATGGGGTCGCAAAGAGCCAGACATGATTGAATGATTAACACTCACTTCACTTTCATATCACAGAGAACTCATATTGAGCTGTCTTCCTATCTAACCCGTATCCTAGAAGGCAACAGACAACAGTCTTCCCAAGTCTAGGAACAGCATGTATCTTTTTGAGTCAACATCCACTTCCCAAACATGCTCCTTGGACCTGATGAAAAACTGCATCTACCACATGTCTGAGTTCACCACAGCAGGCTGCCTCATCTAGAAGGCTTCTTCCATTACAAGCTTGGCTATAAAATATGGTTTCTCAGCCCCATGGGCTAATTAAGCACTGCTGGTTCTACATCAGCCCCACTCAAGTGTGACGATTAAGCTGGCAAGAAAAAAAAATCAATCATTATTAATCACTAAATCCATGTAGTGACTTTCAGAGGTGCTAAATGAGTGCAAAGGACGATGGTGATGCTTTTCATCAAGCAATCAAATGGTTAACATGAGAGAAAGCATGCATTCCTCCTACAACAAACAGCCTGGGTGGGAACATCAGATGTACATGTGTTTACAGAACAAGAAAATCTAGTTAATGTGGGAATTAAGTGCTTACAATTTCCCACACATTGCAGTCCTTCCAATTTTGGCTCGCTACTAGGGCCAAAGAGAGATGCTATTGCCACCCAAACGGTACCTCTGTTAGACTTTAAGATATCTCTTTTAGAGTGAATATATATTCACTTGTAAAGTGTTTTCATTGAGCAGACTTTTTCCCTTTTATTGGACTATTCCCTACAGCCCTTTGCCTTATGATGCATTGAGAGTTTATGCCTTTTCCAAATACAGTCTTAACTGAAGCATTCACTGTAAAGCAGTCTGGTTTATACCAATCCCATTTAATTTACCAAAACCATCCTCCCTTTTAAGAAAGGTGGTGTAAAGCTTTCAGATTTTCATGTGGAGAACAATTAGCAGTAACATTATTATTGCTTTGTATATTGTTACTTTGTTTTAGGTTTGTCTTCCTGTATTTAATTCCCTTCTATTTCTTTGGCCAAGTAGGCTGACTTCAGAAGCTGTGGGAATACTTTATTGTGTCCACAATGAGAATCACTTATCAGATAAAGAATCCTACCTCTTGTCTCATCATTAGCTTAGAAGCCACTTGTCCTGTGCCCTGTGATACGGTGTACAGCCAGGGTGTGCCTGTTTACCTAAAATGAAGCAAGTCCTGGTATTCTTTCTGGTGCAAAATGAGTGCAAAGACTACTTTGGGTGACAGCTCCTTCCATGCTGCTGCTCCCGCTACTCCAACAGGAGACAAGTGACAGCGCACGGGACTCATTCATAGGCCAGACTGAAAAGCTAACAGGAAACAGGGCAACAGCCTTAAGCCGATGAGGCAGTTTTCGCATTTGCCTTTGGATACTTAGTTGAGTGTTTTCACTGTAAACTCAACATGTGAACTGTCCTGTCCTTGGGTCTCTCTCTGGGGATTCTTTGCTGGAATTAATAACAATAACAATAATAATACTAACACCTATGGTCAAGTTTCCTTCTCCTTTCAAAGTCAGAAGAGCACAAGGAGAAAACAAAAGATGTGTTCCTTTAGTCTCCATTCCCCTTCACTCTCTGGAAGCACAATCTTTAGAGACAGAAAGCACAGTAAGGAAGAAGAAGCTGACTGAGATGGCAAAAGAGAAGCAACAGTGTCAAGAAGAGATGAAGAAAGGGAGGCGAGAGAAGAGGGCAGGAGGGACCGGAAAATGGGCATGAAAAGAAAAGGCCTGGACAAAACATCAAAGTAAGGACTTCCTTGGTGATCCAGTGGCTAAGATTCTGTGCTCCCAATGCAAGGGGCCCTGATTCGATCCTTGGTCAGGAAACTAGGATCCCACATGCCACAGTGAAGACCCAGCAGAGCCAAAATGAAAACCAAGGAAGCCAAGATGGCTTGTTCACATCTCCCATTGCTCTTAGCAATGCTTCATGCCCATCCATTCGTACTGTCTGGGACTATGTGCCTTGCTCTTGGAGACTCCATCACGTTGTCATCCACTTGCCAGACTGAATTCTTATGGTCTCACTTCCCTTCTGTGTCCACACAGCCTCCATCATAGTGAAGATGCAATAAGTACTCAATATGTACTTACTGAAAAAAAACATAGCTAAAATTCAAGGGCTGGTGGATTACTTTGTTGTTACTGGTTTGTTGCTAGGTCACATGCAACTCTTTGCAATCCCATGGACTATTACCTGCCAGGCTCCTCTGTCCATGGAATTTTCAAGGCAAGAATACTGAAGTGGGTTTCCATTTCCTTCTCCAGGGTGTCTTCCTGACTCAGGGATCAAACCTGCATCTCTTTCATTGGCAGGCAGATTCTTTACTACTGAGCCACCAGGAAAGCTCACTATCAACTTTAAAAGGTTAAATATGAGGAGTTTCATATATCTGTGACCTAAATGACAGATTTTCCCAGAAAAAAAATCATCAGGCCTTTGAGTAGGCATCATGGTTGTTCAGTCTTTGGGAGCATCTTCAATTTCCACCAAGACCTACCCATCTGCCCAAGAAGAAAAGAAGAGAGGCAACAAAAGTTTGACTTGTGTGATAGTAGATGCTTAATTCTGGCCCAGGGCACACACACGCACAAACACACACACACACACACACACACACACACATGAATCATCCAATTCTCACCTATTACTCTACAATACTGGATTGATGTCAGAAATTTTAAACTATGTTTTGAACATAGTGGGACCGCTAACACCTTAAGCTGTCAGGTATATAGTGTGAACATGTGGTTCCTAGGCCTATTTTGATAAAAAGCAGGGAAGAGAATGGTAATAACTATTAATCTAATTGGGCGTCATAGAGTAATAGGTTAGGACCCAGACAGAAAAAGAAAAATGTTCAGATGCCCTCAGACAAGCTGCCCAGGTGTGATCTTCTAGACTAGAAAATCATTGGCTGCTTAAACCAGACACTTACCCAAAACCTGTGAAGCTGACACTCAGTCAATCACTCAGAATGGCTGTTTTAAGTTTCATGAACAAGACGCTTCTGTGTTTCTGGCAATGCAGGTGACCCATATGAAGAGGGCCAGCTGTGTCAAAAAGCCACTTCACCATCTGAATGCATGTTTCCCATCAACAGGTTTTGCAAACAAGCTTCTCTCCAAGGGCTTAGCCTGGCACAAAGTAAGCAGATGCCAAGAGGAGGGAAGTGTAGGCAGTCGGTAAGCAAAAGCAGGAGAGAGTGATTGTGGACATTGGCCAGACTGGGTTTCCTGAATGAGACACCACCAAGATCCCAGCGTTTCAAAGAGGGAAAGCACAGATTTAAAAAAAAAAAAAAAAAAAAACAGACACACACACACACACACACACACACACACGCAGCCACACATAGAGTGAGAACAGTTCAGGACTGAGAGGAACTTCAAAGTAGGCACCAGTGGCCAGCAGCAAAGTCAACCGAGGCCTGAGACAGGAAAGCAAAGCCCCCAGGGATATATGACCAGAAGCGAATTTCTGGCCACTGGCAGCTCCAGCTCCCAGCAAGCAAAAGAACCTGTTGACTAGCAAGTGGGGGCAGAGGGCAGCTGGGAAATCCAATCGTGCTTTTTGTAAAAATCAGCCCTCTCAATGCCTTCTCTGGTGAGTGCTGCAGGGTGCTGGCCACCTGCAGATGCTCAGCTAGACAAGTGTGACCCTTCCTTCACACCACATTTCTCAATAAGAGGCTCCTGTGACAAGATAACCAAGCTAGAGTGAAACACAACCTCCTGTAAGGTATCCTAGGAGAACCTGTTCCACCAGTTGTGAATCCAGCTACCCACTTTGAGAAGATAAAAGGGGAGAGGAGGTAGAGAGAGAGGATTGGTGAAAGTTTCTTTCAGAAGAAGGCTGTGCTCACAGTGACTCCCACCACAGGGGGAGCCCCACCACAGGGGAAACCCCACCACACAACCCAGGGGTAACATTCTGATTGTGTTCTGGGTGTTCAACATGTTCCAGAGTTCCAGAAGTTTCTGAATATACAGACTGAAATATGAATGCTGTGCCTCAGAATCATGCAAAGCCACAGCCTTGTCCCATGGCATCTCGTGTCCCTGTGGGGAACAAGAGGAGGAAGCTGCCTTCTCTCCACATGTCTAGTGAGGGAGTCTGCAAGGGTTCACTTCAGAGAGCTTCAAAGTGGATTGCCCATCACTGAGACACAGAAAGAACTTGTGCTTGATTCATCCTTGAGAAAGACAAAGCAAACTATGGACCAAGGACTGACTCCAGCCCACAATATAAAATGGTGCGGGAGGAGGTAACTGTTTCAACAGCAAAGACAGGAGTGCATGGCCACATGGAGGCATCTGCAGCCCAGTGTTCACTACAGCAAGTGGGAGGTGGGGACCATATGTTTCCTGTGGGCCCAAAATGGGTCACTTAGTACAGCAAGCCACACGGAAATTTATTACGGTCTCTCGGGATAGAAAAGCATCAGTCCAGGTCCAGAAAGCTCTACAAGAGAGAAAAGAGCTTCCAAAATTCCTGCCAAATGCCCGCAACCCATTCAGTGGCAACCCTTTGCAGTACCAGAAAGCAGAAGCTACCAGCCAAGTAAGAAGTGCCCTACTCCGTATACCTTCTCACTCCCACTCTATCCACTCCCCTTGTCCCCAGTAAAATGGAAGCTGGCTCTGGGAGAAGGTAAGCCTGGAGAGGAGAGCAGGAAAGCCAAGAGCACCCCCTTCCTTCTCCACTGAAGCCCTAGCTGGGAGGGATTTTAAATTGTATGAGTTTGCTGCTATATGACAAATTACCACAATCTTAGCAGCTTAAAACAACATCCACTTATTACCTACCAGTTCCAGAGGTCAGAAGTTCAGTATGGCTCAGCTGGGTTCTCCACATAGGGTCTTATGAGGCTGAAATCAAAGCCTCAGCCTGCTACATTCTTATCTTGAGGCTCTGGAAAGGAATCCACTGCCAAACTCATTAGGTTGTTGGCAGAATTTAGTTCCATGTGGCTATAAGTCTAAGGTCCCCATTTCCTAGCTGTTGACTACAAAATGTTCTCAGCTCCTTCCAGCTCTCTGGTCCTTGCATGTGTCCCCATCTATCCTCACATGCAATAACAGCACATGGAATCCCTCTCAGGCTTAGAATCTCTTGGACTTCCCCTCTACTTCCAGCAAGAGAAAGCTCTGCTTTTAAAAGGGTCATGTGCTTAGATTTGCCCTACCAGAAAAATAGCCCTTTTGCTATTAAAAGTAACACCACTTGTAAACCCATGGTGATATCATGACAATGTATGGCAAAAACAATTAAAAAAAAATGTAATGTGCTTTACACTGGGAAAAAAAAAAAAGTAACACCACCATGAGAACACAAAACTCATCATATTCCTGGATCTCACCTACACTCTATAGGAAAAGGATTATATTAATATAAGACTGAGGATGTATAAGTTCGATGCATGAAGCAGGGCACCCAAAGCTGGTGCTCTGGGACAACTCAGAGGGAGGGGGTTCAGGGTTGAGGGAGTACATGTATACCGGTGGTTGATTCAAGTTGATGTATGGCAAAAACCATCACAATATTGTAAAGCAATTATTCTCCAATTAAAATAAATTAATTTTAAAACAAGACTGAGGGTGTCAGAGGTCATTCTTAGAAATCTGCTTACCACAAACAAGTTAAGTAGGAAATTTTGATTACTCTTCAGGTCTGAAGATAAAAATTGTTAAAATCAAAGGTGTGTTTGTAACACAAAGGAACTGCAGGACTGTCTCTTAGTGAAGAATGAACATAAAAGTTCATGGCTTCCATAGTTTTCATGGAGGGAGAAGAAATGGTATGAAGAGATCATCACCAATGAATAAATGTTAAGGACAGAGGGATAAAACATTGTTTTGTTTGCATCACTGAGTTGTACTTATTGGATGTACAGTTTACCCCAAGATGGTAACCCTAGAGAGAGGTAGAAGTGAATCAAGCCCCAAAAAAGCATGCTAATAATGGGATACTAGAGAGGATATTAAAAACAGAAATAAAGAGAAAATTCCAATTACTAAAAGGGAAGGTTAGGTGAATCTTTGCACTACAGGGAAAAGCACAGTTATGTCAAGGGAGGCCCAGAGTGTATGCCAGGAGATTTAACCCTGGTTCCTGTAGTATAAACTTGGGCAAGACCCTAACTCCCTAGACCCCGTGTCCTAGTAGAAAAATATAACAAGAACGTATGGAGTATGGTGGCATAAACTCTACAAGTGTAGAACCTGAAGGCCCATATGCTCTGGAAGGCCCACAGATGTGTTTTGTTTGGCCCATGAAGTGTTTTACAATATATAATATCATTTAATGCCAACACTTGGAAAAAAAAACAGATTTCCCATTTAAAAAAATAAAATCCATATTTCCAGCTTCTCTCGAAAATCTGGAAGATCTGGACACACAGGGCCTGCACTCTGTCTGGAGACAGTCTTCTGTGGCTTCTGCATCCAGTTCCCACCACCCTCACCAGGTGGGCTTCAGGCTCCAACCTTCTGGGAGGCCTCATCGTGCCCTGCTGGATCTGCATCTTTGATCTTGCCCTAAAGCATTACACAAGCGTTGGCTGTTATTACCTGTAAAATGAGGTAACTGGAATGGATGAGCTACTTCCACTCAGAGAAGCTGTAATCCCAGTCCTTAAAACAGGTCTTCAGTCACTTTTCCCAAAAAGGTGTAAAATGATCACCCCCAAACCCAGGTGGTCGTTGGTCCCTGTGAATGATATAAAGACCATAAAATGTGCTGAAAATCAAGTATTTGTACTGGGAGTTACAGAAAGACTTCAATAAACTGAAATGTGGTTTTCCACTGGACAACATTTAAGCACTGCTTCTTTAAAAGCAAATAGAAATGAAGATGAGGAAAGGACAAAGTCGGCATCCCCACTAAGAGAGAGGGCAGACCTCCAAGAGAGGAGGGGATTTTAGGGAAAATAAACATTCTCTGTAAGAGAGCTAATCCCAGTGGTTCATCCCAAGAAAGGAGCCAAGAGTTTATAGTTCTTTGGGGTTTGTTTTATTTATCCCTGCCACAAGATATAAATCAATCTATTTAGATAGGGATGGTTGAGAGAACACATTTTATTGCAATGGATAATTCCCCAAGGGAGAAGGATCACTGTGTTTCACTTCTAACATTTTTTTTCTCTTTGGGTTTTGTGAAAATCCCACAAGTTTATGAAAAGTTGTCCAGATGAGGACACAGAACTTAGCAAACTATTCCCATCTTTAATTCTCATAAAAGTGGAAACACATACCCATGCTCATGCACACATAGCACTAGACACCCGGAAAACTAATCGAGTGCCAAGCACTTCTGGTACCCTAAGGATATATATATATTTTGGTAGCCTGAGGCTGCCAGAAACTTTGCCTGCTGAATGAATTATAGAACAGGAAGCAGATGGGCTGTGTATATGAAACAACCACTATCTGGCATGATGTGCTGTGCAATTTGGCTGCAAAGATTAAATTGAGCTATTGAATGTTTAATACACTATGCATAACAAATACAGCCAGAGCCACAAAACAGCATAAATTACAGAATTGGTATTCACACGGCCTTTCCCAGGAATCAATACGCTGCCACCGCTCATAAGAGTCTGTTGTTTAATACACATAAAGAAGAGAAGAATTCTTCTATTAAAATGAGTTATCTGGGCTATTTACCAAAGGCAGTGATTTAGCAGTGGTAAAGTCTATGTAGAGCTGTTGAATGCAGATGATAATACTTCTTGTCCTTGTCTGCCTGTTTCATTGGGCCTATCAGTTGCTGGGGCTTCAACTCCCTTGGGTACATTAGCAGTCAGCCCAGGAAGTGTGTTTAAGTAATGGACATAATGTTCACATTTGCTAGACCAGCCTTCTCCCTAATCATGAATTATTCTTCCCCAAGGCTCAATTGGAACATTACTTTAGAAGCAGAAGATTTAATCCTTTTCAGCTGATTGGAGGGAATGATTACAGTATTATTTTCTTGTACAGGCTGTCTCCAGTGAAGGTGCCTTTTTCTGTCCCCATCTTTAATAGGCAGCAATCTTTATTTCCCTGGAGGGAAATGGCAATGAATTTGAAATGGGATAAATCTTCAGGAATGCAAGGTGCTGAAGCGGTAGATCACTGCTGGTTAGTTAATTAGTTTAGCCCTCACTTGTTTCATCTCCAAGACAGAATACCTTGTAACAAGGGGAACCAGTGGGTGGGTGGGTGGGTGGGTGGGTGGGAAGATGGGTGGAGTGGGAGAGCTGAGGAATCAGCTGTAGGCAAATAATCAGATACCTTAAAGCAACAATACCTCCATGAAGTTCCTTCTTTGCAAATGCTTGGTTCTGGATCTTTGAGTTCCACTTGCTACCATCATTAAAATAAGCAGTGCTTGCTTTACTCTGATCAGTCTGACTTTTAAGGACAATCCAAGTCACCAAAAGGAACTGCATCTTTATCTAGCGGACATGATTAAAGCAGAGTCAGGCAGACAGGGTACAAGAGGAGGCTGAAGAAGACTGGAGTTGTTGCCCCGTGAAAGTGAAAGTGAAAGTCGCTCAGTTGTGTCTGACTCTTTGTGACCCCATGGACTATATAGTCCATGAAATTCTCCAGACCATAATACTGGAGTGGGTAGCCTTTCCCTTCTCCAGGGGATCTTCCCAACCCAGGGATCGAACCCAGGTCTCCCGCATTGCAGGCAGGTTCTTTACCAGCTGAGCCACAAGGGAAGCCCTGTAATGATATTTATATACAGGGCTGGCCCCAGACTAAGTCCTGGGAGGAAAAAAAAATTGTGTTTGAACATTCCTGGTGAGTGCTCTTTAAGCCCTGCTGCACTGAGAAGCAATAAATAATAACTGAGTCAGTTTTGGTTTTTTTTTTTAATTTTCATGATTAATGTTTCCAGAGAGGGGAAAAAATGTGGCTTCAAAATTAATTATCTTGGGCTGGAAGATCTAAGCCTCAGACATGTTATTTTCCTGCCCCTACCCCTTCTGAGGGAAAGTCCATGCTATGTAACCTTCCATCGCTGAGCAATTCCTGAAGTGTGGTTTTCTGGGGAGCCCGTACCACCTTCCCTTCACCCACCACCAATTTTCTGTTTCCTTTTATATAAATAACAAAGAAAGAGATCAAACCTAAAGAGATCAACAGAATCATAACAAAGTCCTTGACAGCTAACACGTTTTGTGTCTGATTTAAAGCAGGAAGCCCCCATGTCTAGCTGCTTGTGATTTATTTAGAATAAAACAAGGTCATGCTGCCTTGGCCCTGATTATAAATATATTACATTTAAGTGATGAATGCGGCATTCATAAGGAGCAGGAGATCAAGAGTGCCTGAGGCTGGCACTTTCAATCTCCCCTCAGCCTCAAGTCCAAGATTTCAAATAAACATGCTGTTAAGGGAATGCTACAGGACCCACACAGGGAGTGCTGCGAAGGTTTTGTTTCTCAAGTGGAAAATAATGGGAGAGGAGAGGCTGTGTCAGAGCTCCTCAGAAGATGCCAAGAAAACCTTCTTCTGTAGGCTTTACCCAGGCCCCTTGGGTCCCTCCACCCACCAATTCAATTATTATTCTAAGCCACCACGAAAGGCAGGAAAGGTCACAGTTCTTCATATCAGAGGGAAAGATGGCATGATGTGCCTGTTTTCTGTGGACAAGTTCAGCCCTTGAATTCCTTCATCTTCCATGAGCAGTCACACGGCTCCTTGCCACTCCCACAGATCCTATGATAGGGTTGATGTAGGAACCCCACAGGGAGTCGCTTGGGTCAACACTCTTGTCTTTAAAAGGGCAGAACGTTGTTTTAAGGACATACCACTGGGAAACAGCCATCTGAGACTGTGACCTGTAGGATCCAGGGCCATGTCTATCTGCAGGCCATAAGCTGCCTACCCTCCTGTCATCTTGTTCAAGGCAGCCCTGGATTCTGCCCCCAGGCACCCCAAAGTCCTCTGAATCCAAAAGACCCCAAGCCTTAGTAAAGGACCACCAAAATCCCTCTCCTCCCTCTGGCATATCTTTTAAGTGATCGACCAAATTAATACTGACCGATCACCTACTGACTGGCCTCTCTTCAAGGCTGAGCTCCAGCAGAATGGCCCTTCTTGTTCCAAATCACTTTAGTTGTTGTCTGACCCACTTTTTTTTTTCATTTTACTTCCATCAACTTCTGGCTCAAAAAAGTAGTATTTCTCCCCAAACTGACATTTACCTATAAAATGTTATGTTTCTGTTCTGCTGTGGCAGGAAATGGGAACGATCATCATATGCTACATAATAATGGAAAGAGCAAGTGCTGACAGTCTTTGCCTTTTCTGCCTCTCCTTCTCCTTCCTGGGATAATAAAATTCAGACAAATGACCAAAGCAGCAAATAGGAAGATGTGCAGGGAAACAGAGCTAAGGAGTCAGTAGAAATGGATCCTAGTCCTAACTGCCACTGAAATGACTTATCCGACCTTGGTGAAGCCACTCAAGCCCCTCAGGGCCTTGGGACTCTTCATGTGAAATATTAGGGGCTGGACATAGGTCCCTGACTGTTCTATATCTCTATGGTCCTGCTTACCCCGAAAACATTAATTGAATTTTACATCGTTTGGTTTCATTTCTGGACATTTACAATTCTCTGAGTAATGGGTAACATTCACAGCCCAATTACTTTCCCAAGCTCATCGAAATTTAATTTGCTGCGTGCAGTGACACACAGCCTGAGTTTGACTAGGAAGTCAGCAAAGCCACACCAGTGATTTACACAAGGCTCCCTGACTACAAAATTTACCACCAGGAATGTCTAATGAAAGTTTGTCTCATGTAAACATATAGCTTTCACATCAACTGGAGTAGGAGCAGATGAGCTTCCTGAGACAGAATGTACTAGACAATACGCTCCTTTTCACATAATGAGCTCAGAAAATTCTGCACTGAAATGAAGGGTCTTGGAGTTATTATAATGATTCATAAATGAGAACTCTATCTCTTTCAGGACTTCACAATGCTATTTGCATGTTAAAAACACCTGACCCCTGGAGGCTGCATTTCTTCTACCACAGCTCTAAAAATACTATGACCTCCACATTTACATTTAAATACTGATACCTGTGCATTTTTACTCTCCATCTACTGGAAGGTTTTGGTGAGGAGGGCATTTTGACGAAATTAATGTGACTTTCAGAGGCAAGAAATATTATTAGAATGTAGAAGTCACTGATGCAACCATCATTAAATCGCTGGATCAAAAGCATTTTCTTCTTCCTGTCACTGTTTTTAAAACCATACATCTGTGCTGCCCAAAGTGGCAGGCACAAGTCACATGTGATTGTTGAACATTTGAAATGAAGTGAATCCAAGCTGAGATGTGCCTTAAGTGTAAAATACACAACAGATTGCAAAGATTTTGCATAAAGAAAGAAGGTAAACTATTTCAGTAATCACTTTATACATCTATGTACAGATGACTTGTTGAAATGATAAAAGTTAGGATATCTTGAGTTAAATAAAATAGATTATTAAAATTCATTTTACCTGTACCTTTCTAGTTTTTTAAGGCTTCTAGAAAAGTTCAAACAGGTTACTCACATAGTCCTACTGAACAGCTCTGCTCCAAAAATCTTATAGTTGGGTATCATGCTTCATACACCTAGCATATACACCTTAACTTAGTCTGAAAATTTTTTCTAAGGGTTTACAAAGTGCCATGCTCTCTGCTTGACAGAAGGAACTGGAAAATGAAATGATAGTTCTTAAGGGTCTAACATTTTAGAAGAGGAAGTAGAAGTAAAGATGCTTAAAATCTACTTGATACTCACTACTTCCCAAGCAAGACCCTGACTTAACTTAGGAATGTTCATATAAAAGATGAACATTCCGTCTCCTTTGTAGCTCTGCAACCCTTGTGATTAAATCTCAGGTCTAGTTTTTATGTCTTGGTCTGGATCCAGATTTGGTGGAGCCTGAAGCTTAAGGAAGCCAGCTTCAGGGGTTTTTTTTTTTTTTTTTTAAGGTGGGGGGCAGGATACAAAATGATAACAAAATGGTTGAGAGATGTCTCCCTCTAGAAGATCACGGACTCAGGTCATGTGTGATGACTAGGCACTTTGGTTAGGAGGGTGGATTAGCTTTCCCTTCACAGGAAAGAGCATGAGTAAAGGTACTTCTGGCAAGAGCATGGAAGGTGCCAATAATGTAAAGAAGTGAGGCTGAACAGAACAGGGCCAGGGACACATTACATGGGGGCCTGCATTCCAGACAAGGGCATGCCAGTTTCATCCCTGAATACAATAATTGGGAACTACTGAAAGATCTGGAATGACATAAGGCCAGGCACACTTTTGATTCAGCACTTGTACCCACATCTCCACAGAAGGTAGCATTTCTAATTTGAGGAATCACACCAGTCTGTCCCAGTGTTTAACATATCTCGACGGTCAACCCCCAATCCTGTGTGCCTAGATTACAGAATGCCCTTTCCCCTAAAATGTCCAAGCAGTTCTCTGGGTTGGCTGGTGTCCACTGAGTCAGTGTTATCTCCCACCTACCCACTAACTCTAGATCTCAGGCACCGTCCTCCATCACCCAGGAGGCACTGCTACTTCTGAATGGCACCACATTCCAATCCAGAGACCTGGTGTGGCAGTTAGCACTGGGAAACCCAAGGGTTTTTATATAGCAAAGAGTTTGGAACCTGAACAAACAGGATTGTCCCAGGGGCCTGAAAATGAAGGGATGACAACATTCCACTTGAGGTGACCTCAGCCAGTGACACCCCGGACCTACTGTGTCCTGGCACCTCAAGACACAACTCCTTAGACTCCCTCATGCAGCCAGTCTCCAAATCCCAACCTGCCACCCAAGGGATTTGCTCAGGTAAGTCTTGGACCCCCTGTGGCCAAACACAAAAGCATTGTTTTCTGTTGATGACTGAGTGTGGGATGGAGGTCATCCGATCAGTCTCTCTTCTTTATGCACTTTGAGTGGCCTCTGTGGGGGTCACCTCAGTTAATGCCTAAGTGGCAAACCATAACTTTGAACTTAGTTATGAACCTTGTGAACCCATGTGCTACTTCAGCTAACTGACTTACCCATTTTCCACAGACTTCTAAATCCACCTACCCCTAGGTCCTCTGGCAAAAGTAAATAAATTGAACTTCTAGCTTTTCAAATACACAACTACTGTGGGAGTCACAGAAGGACATGGAACTCAATAAATGTACCCTCAAATTGCTTCAGAGAAGGCAATGGCAACCCACTCCAGTACTCTTGCCTGGAAAATCCCATAAACGGAGGAGCCTGGTAGGCTGTAGTCCATGGGGTTGTAACGAGTCGGGCACAACTGAGCGACTTCACTTTCACTTTTCACTTTCATGCACTGGAGAAGGAAATGGCAACCCACTCCAGTGTTCTTGCCTGGAGAATCCCAGGGATGTGGGAGCCTGGCGGGCTGCTGTCTACAGGGTTGTACAGAGTCAGATACAACTGAAGCGACTTAGCAGCAGCAGCAGCAGCAAATTGCTTACTTTGTCCTATTTCTAAAGTAAATCCCCACTATAGACCTCTGTGTGTGCTTGCTCATTTGTGCCCAACTCTTTGCAACCCCACAGATTGCAGCTCACAAGGCTCCTCTGTCCATGGGATTTTTCCAGTAAGAATACTGGAATGGGTTGCATTTCCTCCTCCAAGCGATCCTCCTGACTTAGGGATCCAACCTGTGGCTTCAGAGACTCCTGCATTGGCAGGTGAATTCTTTACCACTGAGCCACCTGGGAATCCCACTGCAGAGCTCTATAGGACAGTAAATATCCCTGACTCCTCCAGGCCCTGAAAGGGGGTCTGATTACACTTGGGCACTCAGCCTGGCATCCTAATGGTACTGTCTACCTTTTACTTCATGATCCAGAAAGTGAAGCTCCTTTAAACACAGGAATATTGAAGAGCAAGTGTAATGCGAGTGACTAAACAGAGCTAAATTCCAAGGTTGAGAGCAATGTATTTACCTAAATTGAAGCCAAAACACCTGTGAACATCTTCAAGAGGGTTGAAAGTCATGCTTGTAACTGTTCACCTAAATGCAAGCCTTAAAATGTCTTATAGGGTTTTATGGACCAAACTGTGACCCCTAAAATTCATATGTTGAAGCCCTAATTCCCAATGTGACTGTATTTAGAGACAGGACCTTTAAGGAGGTAATTAACATTAAATGAAGTCATAAGTATGAGGCCCTAATCCAAGAGAATTGGTGTCCACATATGAAGAAGAAGAGACACCAGAGATGAGCATGTACCAAGAAAAGGTCAATTAAGCACAGAACAAGAAAGGAGCCATCTGCAAGCTAAGGAGAGAGGCCTCAGGAGAAACCAAACCTACCAACACCTTGATCTCAGAATTCTAGCCTCCAGAAGTGTGAGAAAATTAATTTCTGTTGTTTAAACCTCCCAGTCTGTGGTATTTTGTTATTGCATCTCCTAGCAAACTAGTATGCAGGTTATCTGAACAGAAGAAATACAAGTTAATTTAACCTGTTTTCCAGTTTGAAGAAAGAAGCTCAGTTTCCTTTTTCTCCAAAAGAAGTGTGATTTGATGATAAGGTGATACAGTGAGGAGGTGGTAGAGGAACTTTTGAATGTTTTCCACCTGCCAGGAACTACTCTAAATGCCATGTATACATTGAACCATTTGACCCACCTGAGACTAAAGGTAGATGTTATTACCCTCCAAGTTTAGCTGAGGATGGGGAGGGTCAGATGATTAACACCAGTGTGAGATATAAGAACATGAAACCACTGTGTGTGAGATCCAGACAAGAGGTACAAAACGAAAAGTCAAAAAGAGAACTAGAATTCATACCTGAGGCCTTGCCTCTTCTTGACATTTGGCTCTTCTTGTAGGGGCTCTGTCACGCTGGTGGTGTAACCACTTTTCACTGTTCGTATTACATGTGTATAACTCCAATGCAATGGGATTAAAAATGTGCTCCCTTGGAAGCACCATAAATCCCTCAAAAGAGATTTCCTGAACACACTCAATGTAAGCCATCTTTCACCCTTAGAAACTTTAATTACACCATTCTGTCTGACTTTCTATGACCTCTTATTCCTAGATCTTATTTATTCTCTATATGTCCATTTAGACCTGAAGATTAATTCTTCCAATGGCTATCACACCAGAAGACATGTAAAAATCATAGAAGTCAACATTTCAAGTGTTCATTTTACATGTTATCAATTGTTTTTTTACACCATGCTATTTGCAAAATAAATATCACATAACTCTGTTACGTTATTTTTCTAATCCATTATCGGTCAGTTCCAATGGACTAGTGCTTTAGCAACAGAAAGCCTATCTTTTTAGCACACATAAACCCAAAGTTTAGTTCCTAAATTTTTACAGCTCAGTTTTCTAAAAGAGATCTTTGAGGATCAAACTTTAAAGTAAATTCACAGCCTCTTGCTCTCCGAAAACAAAAGCAACACACATATGCCATGCAAGGATTAGAAATTTGTGCTGTCACAGGCACTTAACTATAGAGTTTAAGTCCAAGTTATGTAGGGGAAATGAATTTTCATTTTAGGTTTACCATGTAAACCATGTAAGTTTTTCTTTGTTTCCAATGAATATCATAATTCTTTTAAACTTACAAGTGTTGCTTCTGGAAAACCACACACACACACAAATCAGAGAGAGTGAGGCTGAAAACAACAATTTCAATACTGGATAAATGTGAACACACAGAGAACAAATGAAACAACAACAATAAAACACAGATGAGCCAGAAGAATTGTATATATTGGGGGGATGTATCCAGATATGTCATCACTAGGGAGAGACCCAGAGGCCCCAGAAGAGAGCACCCCACCTCAAAAATGGGACTCAGAAATTGGATTTTGTGAATATCCTAGGCAGAGATTAGCTTCTCAAAAACAAAAGAACATAATTCAAGTTCATAAGAGACTAATGTAACAGTCGGACTGTTGCTCAGTATATTCTTCCCTGTGGAGAACTCTACATACATCAGAAGCCAAGCTCTGATGAAGAGACTGAACAATTTACATGTGTTCTGGCATCAGAATACGGCTTCTGCATCTAGGAGGCCCTGAGGCCATTCTCTTAGGTAGGGTTGGATTCACATGGACAAACTTTTCTCCAGTTTCGTACAGTTTCCTCAACAGCAGCTTGAGGAACTTGAATGTAGACAAACGGGTTCTTCTGTCTCTGTGCTGGTTAGAGCTCAGAGGGGCTGCCGCACTCCTAACGCCCAGCATCAGAGAGCAGGAGGCCATGCAATGGTGACTCCTTTAATAGAGGAGTTTTCACTTAGACTTTAATAAGTTACTGCCTATTTAAAATTTGGTTCACTATAGTGTGATTCTTTTTTTTTTTTTAAAGATCACTTACGGCAGTGGCTCAGCAGTCCCTCAGATCTGTCTTTTGCTTCAACAGTGTTTGAAGGAATCAACCCACGGACTCCCTTTCTTCCAGCCTCTGACTTCCCTCCAAACTTTTCTCTAGGCACAACCTTTGTAATCAACCACTCAGCTCTCCTTGGCCTCCAGGACTAGCCAACACCAACACCATTTTTTGAATTTAAATTTAATTTAACTTACTATCAATGATGAGCTCCCATACTTGTCATCATTATTCCACCGTGGTGGAGGCCGCCATCCATTGCTGGTTCAGCATGCATCTGTGGGCACTTCCCTCTCTCTGGGCTTCTATTTCAGCAGCAACAATGCGGTTCTGGATGGTGTGGGCTAATATTTTCTGCTGAGGAGAAGCTCAAGAGCACCAAGAGTCTCTGGAAAATGCAAAATCAATGTTGGAGCTGTGTCCTCTTCCAGGACATGCAGAAGCTTCTCAAGATGAGTGGGGTAAAATCCAGGATGCTATGAAGCTGCCATTCTCAGGGAGAAGAATCTGAGCCAGGCCCTTCTGGATCTGCTTGCCCTGGTTCTGCCATGCAGACGCCCACCTCCATGACTTTCTGGAGAGCCGTGTCCTGGAGGAGCAGGTGAAACTCATCAAGAAGATGGGAGACCACCTGACCCATCTCCACGGGCTGATGGCCCCCAGGGCTGGGCTGGGCTGAGAGAGCCTTTCTCTCTGTGAAAGGCTCACCCTCGAGACTGACCAGGAGCCTCCAAAGACAAGAGGCCTCTGAGGAGCCCCTCTGGCATCAGGGCTTCTGCCTGAAGCCCCTCTCTGCAGCCACAAGACAGCTTTTACTGCCCTGGAGCCCTCTTCCATGACTTAGATATATGGAAACAATAAAGCTTTTCGCAGAAAATATACAAGTGTGTGTGTGTGTGTGTGTGTGTGTGTGTGTGTGTGTGTGTGTGTATAATTTTAGTTCTATCTCTTCAAGAGAACCTGTCTGTGTACGTTGCTTCAGTTGTGTCTGACTCTTTGAGACTCTATGGACTGCAACCCGCCAGGCTCCTCTGTCCATAGGATTCTCTAGGCAAGAATACTGGAGTGGGTTGCCCTGTCTTTCTCCAGGGGATCTTCCTAACCCAGGGATCGAACCAACATCTGGCAGGTGGGTTCTTTACCACTAGCACCACCTAAGAAGCCCTCAAGAGAATCTACTACTCACCAACCATCACTCCAACAAAAAAATAAAACTACACACATACCAAACAGCAATATAGAATGCCTTTTAAAGATCCACTCGGGGCTGGTACAGCGAGATTTCCTGGGGGGGAGGGAGGAGGGAGGGGGGTTCCAGAGGGGAAGCATATGTAAACCCATGGTGATATCATGACAATGTATGGCAAAAACAATAAAAAAATAAATAAATAAAGATCCACTAATGTTCTTAAGAAAATTAAAGAGTTAGCCCACTGTGGACAAGCCCTATTTTAAATTCTTTTTGTTCTACAACATCACATAGTATGTCAAAAACTAAGTGAAAAACACTACTGAAGAATATAAAACTGGGTATCCTGCTTTGTACACTGATTTCTTCAAAAGATCACGATACATCAAGCTAGAACAAGATACTCGTATGTGAGAATATTATTTAAAATACTGCATAACAGATTATAGAGAATGTAGAAGTAAAATCGGAGGTGGCTGGGTTTGAGGAAGGAGATAGATGGGCCCCTGGGCTGGGATACCTGCTTTTTGTCAAGTGGAGTAAAATCCAAGCTTTGTTCTCACACAGACCCTCCAAGGACAAAGCTAGTGGCAAAAGCTGAGCTCTGGCCCGAAGAATTGATGCTTTTGAATTGTGGTATTGGAGAAGATTCTTGAGAGTCCCTTGGACTGCAAGGAGATTCAGCCAGTCAATCCTAAAGGAAATCAACTCTGAATAATCATTGGAAGGACTGATGCTGAAGCTGAAACTCCAATACTTTGGCCCTCGAATGCAAAGAACTGATTCACTGGAAAAGACCCTGATTCTGGGCGAGATTGAAGGCAGGAGGAGAAACGGATGACAGAGAATAAGATGGTTGGATGGCATCACCAACTTGATGGACATGAGTTTGAGCAAGATGGACAGGGAAGTTGGTGATGGATAGGGAAGTCTGGCATGCTGCAGTCCATGGGGTTGCAAAGAGTCAGACAACTGAGTGACTAAACTGAACTGAACTGAAAATAAAGAGATTAAGGTTAAGACTTCCTGAGGTCAAGAAGATTTCCTTGTCTGCCCATGCCCAGGAAGACTTCTTGGAGATCAAAAAGGGATGGGGTCCCACCTCATAACGAGTGTGGACTTGCACCTATAGCCCTCTACGGAGCAGTCCATCTTAGAAAAAAGTTGCACAGGCATCTTGGGGAGGGTCCTAGGACCAGTCAAATGTGGAGAAAGAAACAAGGTAATTGGCCAGATGTAAACATAAGACCCAGAAGGGCTGTCCTGTCCTATAAAAGTGATGTAAACCACCTCTTTACTACACTACTCATTCAGGACGCCCACAGTCCTTTCTGGGTGTATATCTCTGCCTTGCTTCTCACATAAATAAACTGTTTCTCTGTGTGTTTGCCGATGCATTGTGCTATGTCTCTAATAATAAACTGTGTACCTGTTTTGCAGTTTTTGCCTCCTTGAAACATTCTTGGTTTCAGACAGGGTAAGAATCAGGGAACTTTGCTTCTAGCCTCTAGCACACGGTGGACTGGTGGCTAGGTTCAATCCCTGGACAGGGAAACAAGATCCCGCTTCAAGACTACTGCCCCTCCAAAAACAGGCTCAAATTCAGGGTTCCCTTTTATGAGTTATTCCATTGTCACATCCTTAAAATGAGGTTAAAGATATCTAAAGTGTAAGGTCATTTTTAGAGTTAAAATATAGTATGTTTGGCATAAGCAGATACTCAATAAATAGTAGCTATCATTGCTGTCATTTTTGAAACACTTTATTTTTTGAGCATTTCCTTTCCCTCCTGCAAAACAAACCCATACCCTTCAAATAAATGAGGTTTAACAAGATATCTTCCTAACCCACAATATGTAGATAGCTTAGGGGAGTGTTTATATTCTTAACTTTTTTCTGAAGGATACTAATGTCTTTTGCCTGGAAACTGGATGAGTTAAAAAGAAAAAACCAATCACCTGAACTGTTTTAAAGAGAGAACTGGAGAGAAACTAGGCTTCATCTTAACCAGGACATGGAGGTCAAGACTAAAAAGTGGAATTACAGTGGAATTACCACACAGTTCAGAGGTTGGTTTCATTCCACTTCTCAATTCTTTCTATTCTCTCTGTTTGCTCTCAAACTGAATATGTGTTTTTAGCAAATGCTCTTTTTAATCAAACCTTTGGATGTAATGTACAGCTTGGTGACTATAGTTGATAATGCTGCATTCTACACTTGAAGGCTTCTAAGAGAGTAGATCTTAAAAGTTCTCATCCCAAGAAAAAATTATTTGTAATTTTCTATGGTGATGGATTAACTAGGCTTACTGTGATGATCATTTCACAATATACACATATATCAAATTATTATGTGGGATATCTGAAACTGTTATAATGTTATATGCTAATTATATCTCCATAAAAAATTCTTGATGCCCCCCCCCAACAGAAGAGGACCTTAGCATGGCTTTAACTCAAACAGCCTCCAACTCTCATTGTTTTATTGAAGGGCTGAAGGACATGGGTGGAGAGGGTAGGAGGGGAAACAGTCAACCTTAATTCGCACTAAATATCATACTTTCTTCTTTTATTTGTCTCCTACTTTTTCCTTTTTGATTCTTAGTGAAGTAAATATATCAGTAGGTCTTTCCACAGAAAGAATTAATAAATAAACAATAAACTGAGTAATAAATTCTTAGTCTTTGCGTATTTACATTTGTCTACATTTTGCACCTATGCCTGACTGATATTTTACCTGGGAATGGAATCCCAGTTTGTTTCCTTGTAGGACACTACAAAAATTGTTTAATTGATATCTGGCATCTACTTTTTGCTGTGAGAAGCCTATCATCAATAAAATTACCTAGAGAAGAATGAGAATCTTGTTTCTTTTTTCTGGTAGCTTATAAATGTGCTAGGTATGGACTTGTGTTTCAAATCCTGCTTGCAACTTAATGTTGCTTGTTATATTTGAGGAACCATGTCTTTCTTCAATTCTGAAAAAAAAAATTCAGCCATCATCTCTTAAGGTATTAAACCTACACCATTTTCTCTAATCTCTCCTAGAACTCTTATTAATGTTGGAGCTTTTAATTTTTTCCTCCATGACTCTTAATTTTTCTTCCATTTTCCTATCTCTTTATCTCTGAACAGAATTCTGGGTGATTTTGCTAATTTCACAATTCAGAAAAGTCTTTTCTTGAGAGATCTAATAATTGATTAACCTATTTATTGAGTTTTTCAGTTCAGTTCAGTCACTCAGTCCTGTCCGACTCTTTGCAACCCTATGGATTGCAACATGCCAGGCTTCCCTGTCCATCACAAACTCCAGAGCTTACTCAGACTCATGTCCATCACATCGGTGATGCCGTCCAACTAACTCATCCTATGTCGTCCCCATCTCCTCTCGCCTTCAATCTTTCACAGCATCAAAGTCTTTTCCAATGAGTCAGTTCTTCGCATCAAGCAGCCAAAGTTTTGGAGCTTCAGCTTCAGCATCAGTCCTTCCAGTGAATATTCAGGACTGATTTCCTTTAGGATTGACTGGTTGGATTTCCTTGCAGCCCAAAGGACCCTCAAGAGTTGTCTCCAAAGCATCAATTCTTTGGCACTCGGCTTTCTTTATAGCCCAACTCTCACATCCATACATGACTACTGGAAAAACCATAGCTTTGACTAGACAGATTTTTGTCAGCAAAATAATGCCTCTGCTTTTTAATATGCTGCCTAGGTTGGTTTCTCCTAGGTTTTCTTCCAAGGAGAAAGCGTCTTTTAATTTCATGGCTGCACTAACCATCTGTAGTGATTTTGGAGCCCCCCAAAATAAAGTCTGTCACTGTTTCCACTGTTTCCCCATCTATTTGACATCAAATGATGGGACCAGGTACCATGATCTTAGTTTTCTGAATGTTGAGCTTTAAGCCAACTTTTTCACTCTTTCACTTTCACTTTTCTAAGAGGCTCTTTAGTTCTTTGCTTTCTGTCATAAAGGTGGTGTTGTCTGCATATCTGAGGTTATTGATATTTCTCCCAGCAATCTTGTGCTTCATCCAACCCAGCATTTTAGATGATATACTCTGCATATAAGGTAAATAAGCAGGGTAACAACATACAACCTTGACGTACTCCTTTCCCAATTTGGAACCAGTCTGTTCCATGTCCAGTTCTAACTGTTGCTTCTTGACCTGCATACAGATTTCTCAAGAGGCAGGTCAGGGGGTCTGGTATACCCATCTCTTTCAGAATTTTCCACAGTTTATTGTTATCCACAGTCAAAGGCTTTGGCATATTCAATAAAGCAAAAGTAAAATTGTTTTGGAATTCTCTTGCTTTTTTGATGATCCAGCCGATGTTGGCAATTTGATCTCTGGTACCTTTGCCTTTTCTAAATCCTGCTTGAAAATCTGGAATTTCCTGGTTCACGTACTGTTGAAGCCTGGCTTGGAGAATTTTGAGCATTACTTTGCTAGCATGTGAAATGAATGCAATTGTGTGGTAGTTTGAACATTGTTTGGCATTGCCTTTCTTTGGGATTGGAATGAAAACTGACCTTTTCCAGTCCTGTGGCCACTGCTGAGTTTTCCAAATTTGCTGACTATTGAGTACAGCACTTTCATAGCATCATCTTTTAAGATTTGAAATACCTCGACTGGAATTCCATCCCCTCCACTAGCTTTGTTCGTAGTGATGCTTCCAAGGTCCACTTGACTTTGCACTCCAGGATGTCTGGCTCTAGGTGAGTGATCACACCATCGTGGTTATCTGGGTCATGAAGATTTTTTTTTTGTATAGTTTTTTGTGTTTTCTTGCCCCCTCTTCTTAATACCTTCTCTTTCTGTTAGGTCCATACTATTTCTGTCCTTTATTGTGCTCATTTTTTCAAGAAATATTCCCTTCATATCTCTAATTTTCTTGAAGAGATCTCTAGTCTTTCCCAGCCTTTCCCAGAAATAGCCTTCCTCTGTTTCTTTGCATTGATCATTGAGAAAGGCTTTCTTATCTCTCCTTGCTATTCTTTGGAACTCTGCGTTCAGATGGGTATGTCTTTCCTTTTCTCTTTTCTCTTTAGCTTTTCTTCTTTTATCAGTTATTTGTAAGGCCTCCTCAGCAACCATTTTACCTTTTTGCATTTATTTTTTCTTGGGGATGGTCTTGATCACTGCCTCCTATACAATGAGTTATTGAGCTTTACTTTATTCTGAATCTAAGCATTATGCAAAAAAGTATAGTTTTAACCCAGTTCCCTGACTATCCCAAAGAGATGAAAATGCATATTCTTATGCAAATGTTCTTTTTGTGGTAGATGTTTCTGGAGATGTTCCTGATTCATATTCTGTAAAAATAGAATCTTGCCATTTCAATCCTATCATAGTGACATATTGGACACTTGTGATAAAATGAAGAAACATTTCTAATATACAGGGAAACATATATTTTTCCAGTTAATTATCTATCCTTTTTTAAAGCATACTTATTTTTAAAATGTCAAAATGTACTAATCCATACTGCAATTGTTTGGAAAACTTCATGAACACATATATTTCAGCAAGAAAAGACACTTGATGCCAGCCAAATTCTTTTTTTTTTTTCTGTCACTATAAATGGCTTTCCTATTTTCAACTGTTTTTCAAAATCGAAGTCATATCTAAGCTGACAACTTCTTTGGCAAGTCTCAGCTAGATGTAATTTGAAACAGTCAAGGAAGCAAAGCCTAAACAATAAGGTTTTTAATGGGAATGGTGACAGATCCTTAACTACTGTCATACTGTGTCTGACACCAGAAGACTTGAGAGGAAATTTGTTAGATAAATACTCACAGTTAAAGGAATACACCTGCATTTAGAGTATGTGTTCTGTGTCATGAAAATATGTAAGACCTGAGAATTCAGTGATATTAAGCACGTAACAAAACCATATCTGAAAAATGCCCTCAAGGGATTTCTCTAACCTTCAGAATAATCTTTGTCTATAGGTGGCATCCAAAAGTCATTAAAAGGTCACAAGGGATACAAAAAAATCAAAGATCTCCTCCTTTTAACTTCAACTTAATTCTATAAGGTTGTTTACTTACTGAGGGAGGAGAAAGTTCTAATGTGAGCTTTTAATAACTATTGCCGACACAAACATATACACATACAATGAGACTTTTCTAGTATCAACACTATTTTGATATTCATGTTTTATGTTGTCAGGATTGTTGTTGTTCAGTTGCTCACTCGTGTCCAACCCTTCATGACCCATGGACTGTAGCACACCAGGCTTCCCTGTCCTTCACTATCTCCCAGTTTGCTCAAACTCATGTCCATAGAGTCAGTGATGCCACCCAGCCATCTCTTCCTTTGTCATCCTCTTTTCCTCCTGCCTTCAGTCTGTCCCAGCATCAGGGTCTTTTCAAATGACCCAGCCCTTCACATCAGGTGGCCAAAGTATTAGAGCCTTAGCTTCAGCATCAGTCCTTCCAGTGAACATTCAGGACTGATTTTCTTTGGGAAGGACTGGTTTGAAATCCTTGCAGTCCAAGGGACTCTCAAGAGTCTTCTCCAACACCACAATTTGAAAGCATCAGTTCTTTAGCATCAGTCTTCTTCATGGTCCAACTCTCACATCAATGCATGACTACTGGCAAAACCATAGCTTTGACTATACAGACCTTTGTCTACAAAGTGACATCTTTGCTTGTTAATATGCTGTTTAGGTTGATCATAGCTTTTCTTTCAAGGAGTATCTTTTAATTTCATGGCTGCAGTCACCTCCGCAGTGATTTTGGAGCCCAGGAAAATAAAATCTGACACTGCTCCCACTTTTTCCCCATCTGTTTGCCATGAAGTGATGAGATCGGAAGCCAAGGTCTTCATTTTTTGAATGTTGAGTTTTAAGCCAGCTTTTTCACTCTTGTCTCACTTTTATCAAGAGGCTCTTTAGTTTCTCTTCACTTTCTGCCATAAAGGTGGTGTCATCTGCATATCTGAGGTTATTGATATTTCTCCCAGCAATTTTGATTCTAGTTTATAATTCATCCAGCCTGGCATTTCACATGATGAACGCCACATAAAAGTTAAAAAAACAGAGTTACAATATAGTCTTGATGTACTCCTTCCCCAATTTTGAACCAGTCCAATGTTCCATTTCCAGTTCTAACTGTTGCTTCTTGGTCTGCATACAGGTTTCTCAGGAGGCAGGTCAGGTGGTCTGGTATGCCCATCTCTTTAAGAATTTTTGACAGTTTGTTGTGATCCACACACTCAATGGTTTTAGTGTAGTCAGTGAAGGAGAAGTAGATGGTTTTCTAGAATTCCCTTGCTTCTTCCATGATCCAACAGATGTTGGCAATTTGATCTCTGGTTCCTCTGCCGTTTCTAAATCCCACTTTTACATCTGGAAGTTCTTGGATCACATACTGTTGAAGCCTAGCTTGAAGGATTTTGATTATTACCTTGCTAGCATGTGTGTGCATGTGCTAAGTTATTTCAGTCATGTTCAATTCTTTGAGACCCTATGGATTGTAGCCCACCTGGCTCCTCTGTCCATGGGATACTAGGGTGGGTTGCCACGCCCTCCTCCAGGAGATCTTCCTGACCTAGAGATCAAACTCTTGTCTCCTGGGTCTCCCATATTGAGGGTGGATTCTTTACTGCTGAGCCACCAGAAAAACCCCTGCTAGCATGTGAAATGAGCACAATTACATGGTAGTTTGAACATCCTTTGGCACTGCTCTTCTTTGGAATGGGAATGAAAACTGACGTTTTTCAGTTCTGTGGCCACTGCTGAGTTTTCCAAATTAGCTGGCATATTGAGTGTAGCACTCTAACAGCATCATCTTTTAGAATTTGAAATAGCTTAGTTGGGATTCTGTCACCTCCACTAACTTTGTTCACAGTAATGCTTCCTAAGGCCCACTTGCCTTCACAGTCCAGGATGTCTGAGTCTAGGTGAGTGACCCTAACATCATGGATATCCTGGCCACTCAGACTTTTTTGTATAGTTTTCCTGTGTGTTCTTGCCACCTCTTCTTAATCTCTTCTGCTTCTGTTAGGTCCTTGCTATTTCTGTTCTATGTTATGCCAGTCTGTGCATGAAATATTCATGCACAGAATTGGATCTTGATAGATACAATTTTGTTGAAAAGATCTCTAGTCTTTCCCATTCTATTGTTTTCCTCTGTTTCTTCACATTGTTCATGTAAGAAAGCTCTTTTATCTCTCTTTGCTATTCTTTAGAACTCTGCATTCAATTGGGTATCTTTCCCTTTCTCTTTCTCTTCTCTTAGTTATCTTTAAGGCCTCCTTAAACAACCATTTGCCTTCTTTCATTTCTTTCTTTTTGTGAACATTGTGTTTTAAAAACACCACAAATTTGGGGCTTTCCAAAGAAAACTAAACTAAATCAGCAGGGAAGCTGAAAAGAATCTATACTTGACAGTTGATTTATAATAATTTTCTCTACTTAACTTGCCTAAAGTTGGTGTCAGTAAAAAATTACTATCTTTATTTAGGCTTTTGATATCTCAACAGGTAAAACACTAATTCTGATGTGTAAAACTCTTTAATTTAAATGAACATTACTAAGCAACATGAAGAAAAATTAAGTCTGTGTTTTTGTTGTTGCTGTTTAGTCACTTAGTCACGTCCAACTATTCTGCGAACACATGGACTGTAGCCTGCCTTGCTCCCTCTATCCATGGGATCTTCCAGGCAAGAAAACTGGAATGGGTTGCCATTTCCTCCTTCAGGGGCTCTTTCCAGCACCTGGATCAAACCCAAGTATCCTGCATTGGCAGGCGAATTCTTTACCACTGATCCACCAGGGAATTCTATGTTTTAGGACACAGTTAAACCCTCCAAACCCAATGAATATCTGCACAGCTATCATAGAGAAAAGGAAACCAGCAAGTGATTCTCAGAAGATTATAACCTTGATTATAACCCTCTTCTACCCCAGTATCAACTTCAGTTGATCTTCCTCTCCTGCACTGAATAGCTGCTCAGCCCTACAGGCTATAAGGAGCAGAGAAACTCCTGAGTTCTGTGGAAGTCCTATAGAAGAGAAAGGTGCCAGATTGTCTCTGCCTTGTACTGGTAAAGAACATGAGACTAGAACTGAAGCTGAGTGTCATAAACTCGCGGACTCCAGGGAGACCACTGAACTGCAGACATCTATGTATTCCCAGGCAAAGTCAAGATAACTGTAGGAAACAGTCTGATTCTCTGATCCCTAAAAGGCCAAGAAAGAGCACACGATGGATTCAGTTCTTCTGTTCCTTGACCCTGGCAAAGCATAAAGAATCCAAGAAATTAAAAATAGAATTACCATATGTAATTTATATATAATATGTATTACATATATAATTCTAAATCTATATATGTCGATTAAATAATAATACCATCTTGGTTACCAACAATCCTACTTACTAGGTGTATATCTAAAGGAAATGAAATCACTATCTACATTTTCATTCATTGAATAATCTTTCATTATAGCCAAGACATGGAAACAATCTGTCTCTCAGCAGATGAATGGATAAATAAAATGTGACATATATCTTTCACATCACACACACACACACACACACACACACATATACATTAATATTATTCAGTCTTACAAAAGAAAGAAATCTTGCCATTTGCAAGATGGACCAGGAGGGCCTTATGCTAAGTGAAATAAGCAAGATAAAGAAAGACAAAAATTGCGTGTTTTCACATATGTAGAATCTAAGAATCTAAGAATAAATAAAACTCAAATTCTTAGCAAATGGTGGTTGCTAGGGGCTGATGTCTTGGGAAAATGGGGAAAGATTGATAAAAGGGTATAAGGTTTCAGTTATAATATGAATAAGGTCAGTGAATTGAACACACAGCATGATGACTACAGTTGATAATACTGTAATATATCACTGAAATTTTCTAAAAGAGTAAAATTCAAGTTTTCTCACACACACACACACACACACACACACACACACACACACACAAAGGAACTATGTAAGGAGATGGCTATATTAATTAACTTGATGAGGGATATGTTAATTAACTCTTCACAATGTATACATTCATCAACATGTTGGGTACTTTAAATATATTACAATTTTGTCAATTATACCCAATAAAGCTGGAAAAAAGTTAACCAGCTTTCATTTCAAATAAATGAAGATAAAGAAAAATCAAGAGTAAGATGTTAATATCTGGGAAGTTAGAGTATATTTGCTCTAAAGAAGACAAAGGACATATTTGTTGAGGTATTTTAATGTGACACATCTACTAGAAAAAATTAAAAAGAACTAAAATTAATAAACTGAATGTACTGGGTATTTACATGTGGCATATATGTGATATATATGTAATAACTTTTTAGGGAGAAAGCTTTATATTTCTCAAATATTGCAATTTGTTTTTTTTAAATGTCATCTTTGACTGTTCACCAATACAATTAGAAACAAATGATGTTAATGATCTAGAAGGTCTTGCATATCTGAAATTTTAAAACACACTTCTAAATAAGCCCTGGAATGAAAACAAAATCAAAGGTGAAATTTCAAACTATCTAGAAAACAATGTAAAGGAAAACAGCCCATATAAACTCCGTGAGACGGAAATTGAAACCGTAATCAGAAATCTTCCAAAAAACAAAAGCCCAGGACCAGATGGCTTCACAGCTGAATTCTACCAAAAATTTAGAGAAGAGCTAACACCTATTCTACTCAAACTCTTCCAGAAAATTGCA